>WOXC01005287.1:0-541920 GCA_011680675.1 Gymnobelideus leadbeateri
AATTAAAACTTTTACCAAGCTTTCACTGGCTTCATCCCCATTTATCTTGAGGCAGGAAAACTTGGCTAAAACAGATTGGAAAGAGTCATTGCAGAATTCATTTCCAACCTAAAATTATGGATTTGGAAATAAAAAGAACCCTAACATTCATCTAAGCCAACCTTCTTATTTGACAGATGAAGAAACTAAGTCCTTGCAAGGTTAAGTGATTTATGGGAAGATGAGCAAATGTCTAGCAACAATGGTGTTTTGGCTGAGTTGTTTTGGTTGTGTCCAACTCTTCATGACCCCATTTGGGGTTTTCTTAACAAATACACTGCACTGGTTTGCCATTTCCTTCTCCAGATCATTTTATAGATACGGAAACTGAGGCAAACAGTATTAAGGGACTTGCCTAGGATCACACACCCAGATTTGAACTCAAGAAAAGTCTTCCTGACTCTAGGCTTGGCACTCTATCCTCCGCACTACCTAGCTGCCCAATTGCCCTCCAGCAGGCAAGGGACTAAAATATAATTTAGGGTTCTTTCTTTTAGGTCATGCTGCCTTTATCTCAAGGCAGAAGTTTAGACCAAACCCTTCCAAAATATTCAAATCATATTCAGTGATGAAAAATAGTGTGAAAGAATAAAAACAATGATTTAAAATATTTTCACTCTGTACAGAGAGGGCTAGCAACAAGAGAAGGTTGAGGCTGGAAATGGGGAGCCAGCAGAAGGGATGAATTGGAAAGGGAACTCCATACACATAATTTGTTATTATTACTTTCAAGTACTCACTGAGCTTTTCACAAGTGAGTGTATACTGGTGGTAGATGAACTTCTTACTAAACATTTATTAAATTGTACATATATACATATATATGTATATGTCATGTAAACGTAATCCATCCTACTCAATTCCTGCTCTGATGGTATCATAGAGGTGACTCTATTCTCAGATGGCTAGGCAAGTTGAGTACAAGCTCTGACATGGTCTACACCAAGCTAGAAAGCCTCTAATATTTATTGTCCTACAACCAACTTAGTGAAGAATGGAGTGGCTCATAACCAAAAGTCTGGTTACCAGATAATAAACTAATTAACAATAATTGATAATAATAAATAACTAAGTAGTAATCGTTTATTTTATTATCTACCCTTAAATATAATTACTAATGATAAAGCAACAACATCAACAACAACAACAATGATAATACAAATATTATTTAATTTGATTCTCACAACAAGCCTGGAAGTGGACCCTATCATTATACTCATTTTTATAGATAAGAAATCTAAGGCAAAAATAATTTAATTGATTTTCCCAGGATTAAACAGCTACTAAAGGTGTCTGAACTTTTAATACATTCACTAAGGAGAATAGGGGATTGGGACCACATAAGTAGAAGGGGGTGGGGTATACTAAGGTAATCCACCATCTTTGAAGTACCAGTGTATGTGTGCACTTTAGGCAAAAGCACACAGATGTTTCTGCTCTGTAACATGGGTGAATATAGCTTATTTTCTGTGATAAAGAACAAAAAAAACCCATGAAATATTTATTTTCTTGAGTCACTTCCTAGGTTAGTTTTATATCAATTTAGCTTGTTGGAAGATATTTATAACTTGGGTTCTTAACCTTGTTTGTGTCATGGACCACTGTGGCAACCTGGTAAAATGAAGGAATCCCTTTTCAAAATCCGGTTGTTAAATGCACAAAATAAAATAAAATTTAAAAGGAGACCAGTCTTATTGAAATATAGTTATCAAAGGGGCGGCTAGGTGGTACAGTGAGTAAGAGCACTGGCCCTGGAGTTGGAATGACCCAGGATCGGTTCCGGCCTCAGTACTTAGCACCCACACATAAATAACTAGCCGTGTAACCTTGAGCAAGTTACTTAACCCCAATTGCTTAAAAAAAAAAGAAAAAAGAAAAGAAATATAGTTATCAAGATATTAAAAAGACAACACAGGTTCACAGACTCCAGTTTAAGAAACCCTGGTCTACAAGGCTTTATGTAGTGAAAAGAGTCACTCCCATAAACACTTTTTTTTTAAATTTATTTTTTAAATAAATGCTTTATTAACTTCTGGTTTACATCATTCATTTCCACCAGATTTTGAGTTACAATTTTCCCCCCATTTTTTCCCTACCCACCACCCCAGAATAGCAGTCCCACTAGATATCCCCTCCAATCTGCTCTCTCCCATATCTTCTCCCATACCCCCTTCGACTTTCCCATTAGGGCAAGGTGAATCTCTGAGCCCCAATGCCTGGACATCTTAGGAAACATTTAATTTTAAAACTTCGATTTTCAGATCCATTCCCTTCCTCCCTTGTCACCCACTCCCTCTGAGAAGATAAGCAATTCAGTATGTGTTGTACATGTATAGCTATGCAAAACATTACCATAGTAGATATATTGTAAAAGACTGCTTATATTTCCCTCCCACCCATCCCACCCCCAACCTGGTCCATTCCCTACTTTGATCCTGTCCCTCTTCGAAAGTGGGTACTTCCAACCTCCCCTCCCCCTAGAATGCCCTCCCCTCCATCCTCCCCCCCTCTCATCCCCCTTTCCCCTACTCTCCTGCAGGGTGAGATATCCATAAACACTTTTAAGAGAGAAGTCAATATTTGAAATAGGTAAGGGAAAAAGGATGTACTGAAAGAGAAAAAAAGCTGGTTGGGTTATCATTTACATTGGAAAAATTTTTAAGTGAAAAGCTGTATCGACGAGTCCTTTTTATATCCATTAAGTTATGTCCATGAGTCCTTTTTAAACAAAGCTCATGAGAAAAAGTGATATATTGCTCTACTTTATCTCTTCCTTTATCTCAGTCCCTTCCCTGACCTCTGATTGATTTTTTAAATATATAAAAATAAAACTAAAAATAAGAAAAATTTCTCTGGGTAGAATAACCAATTTTCCATAAAAGACAAAACTAGGTCCTTCTATCTAACTCTCTAAATACTGAGTGTTAAAAAGTTTAATAATTAAAAGTAGCTCCATGCTAATGAAACTACAGAATTAAATACAAATGGAGCAACAAGACAGGCTGATAGGTAATAAAAACATTGTTTGAGAACTATGCATAACCTTCCCACTACCCTATGCCAATAAACACATAACTTAGCTACTGTACTGCTTTATCTCTACCTCAAAATACCATGTAATAAAAAAAAAGGTTACAAGAAGTAAACCAAACACATAAGAAATCTATTAAATAAGACTTGTATATACTGGACTTGCTCCAATACACTGGTTATGTGATGATTAGGCCAGGGAATGATTCACTTCCTTCTTCCCTGGTTCCCAATAAGAGTCCACCAGAAAAGTCAGGGAGAATCAGAGTTTGCACATAAAGTACACAGTTATGACCCTTACCCAGGGCAGTCCCAACTGAGAAGTCTCATATTTGAGAGGCCATGGAAGTGAGTTTGGAAGCAAAATTTGGGTCAGGAAAGGGAAAAAGAGTATGAAAGGGAGGAAGGAGACAGAGGGAGCAGAATTAAGACAATTATTCCAAATGTACCTTACCTCACTATTCTTGACCTTGCACCCAACATTTCTATGTACTGATTGTACTTCTTTTGGTTATATTTTCCTCATCTGACAAATCTCATTAGACTAGTATCACTAGATGATATCCATGGTTGCCTCCCACTCTCATATTTTATGCCTCTGTGATTGTTTTTCCTTGACTGTGCTAAGATTGGATGTGTGACCATGGCAGTGGAAAAGATGATCACAGGTAGATAGCGAAGGAATAAGTAGCTCCTTTTTCATGATCTGTGCTGTAATAAAAGTGTCAGGAATGCTAAGACACAGGACAAGCTGAGGC
The DNA here is from genome assembly GCA_011680675.1 of Gymnobelideus leadbeateri. Taxonomy (NCBI): domain Eukaryota; kingdom Metazoa; phylum Chordata; class Mammalia; order Diprotodontia; family Petauridae; genus Gymnobelideus; species Gymnobelideus leadbeateri. The sequence goes on from WOXC01005287.1 coordinate 3,828, forward strand.
TGGCAATGACTGCTAAGAATAGCAACAATGGCTTTTGAAGCTCCGTTGGTGGGGAGGGAGAAGGGTTGAGACAAGAAGATCAAAGAAAGTCAGAGCAGCTATCACAGTCTCAGAAATAACCTATAATCAAAGTGTAACAAGAAGCAAATTGAGTTCATGAATTGGACAATAGATGGCTGGTGGCACAACAATTAAACTATTTCATTTTTGTTTTTGACACCAAATAGAATTTAGCATTGGGAAGGAAATAAAAAAGATGGTTAAGAGAGAGATGAAACCCAAGATAAACTGTGGGAATAGTGAGAAATCATCCCTAGCTGCCTTCGACAAGCTCAGATCCTAGGATAGTAAAAGAATTGGGGGTGTGAGTGGAGAGCAAACTCAGTACAAATAGCAATGTCATTTAGCCATTTACATTCAGTGCCTTCTCCCTCTCCTTTTCATCAAAGCCCTTTGCAATCTAGTTTTCAATCTAATCACTCAATTTAAACTCTTCACATCAAAGTTTCCAATTGTTTGCTTAGAAATGGTCAAATCTAATGTTCTTTTCTTAGTCCTCATCTTTCTGGACTTCTCTGTGTCACTGGGCACTGTCAGCCACCTTACATGGCATATTCCGCACCCCCCCTTTCCTCCTCCTCCTCATCCTCTCCTCTTCCTTCACCCTCTCTTGGTTTTCCTCTTCTGAATGCTCCTTCACAACTTCCTTTGCTGAATGTTATGTCCATATCATGTCTGTTAACTGTGGTGATCCACAATCTCTGTTCTGGGGCCTCTTCTCTTTTCTCTCTTATTTCTCGCTTGATGACACCATCAACTCCTTTGGGTTCAAATGTCGTATTTATAAAAATCATTTCTAGATCTTTATCATCAGCCCTAATCTCTCTCCTCAACTATGGTTACACAAAGTGAATCACTTATTGGGCATCCCCATAGGCATCTTGAACTCAACATGTCCAAAACAAAACTTGTTATTTTTTCCTCCCAAACCTTGCCTCTTTTCAACTCCTCTATTGCTGGCAAAGACACCACCATTTTCTCAGTCACTCAGGTTCACAGCCTGATTGCCATCCCGAGTTCTTCACTCTTAATCACCCCCCTTCCCACATCCATTCAGTTGCCAAATTTTGCAATATCTTTCTCTACATTATCTCTCACATACGACCCCTTATCTATACTCCCATAGGTACCACATTATTAGTTCAAGCCCTCACTGTCTCTCACCTGAATTATTGCAAAAGCCTTTTCATTAGACTCCCTGTCTCAAGTACCTCTCCACTCTAATTCATCTTCAACACACCTATCAAAGTGATTTTCCTCCAGTGTAAGTCTGATCAAGTCAACCCTGCACCCTCAGAATAAACTCTAATGACTCCTTACCTATAGGATGAAATATAAGCTATTCTGTTTGGTACTTATAGCTCTTCATAACCTTTTCATCTTTCCAATTTTATACTTTATTGTCCTTCAAAACTCAGTGGTACAGCAGTATAGTCTCACACAGTGCTCCACCTAGGGGCTTCATGCGTTTGCAGTGGCTGTTACCCTTCTTGGGATGCTCTCCCTCCTAATTTCTGACTACTGGAATCCTGGCTTCCTTCAAGTCTCAACTTCTGCCCATCCTGCAGGAGGCCTTTCCCAGTTCCCCACAGCTACCATTCTCTTTTACTCTCAGATTATCTCCCATTTACTCTGCATTCATCTTCTAGGTATGGGCAGCTAGGTGATGCAGTGTACAGAGTACCAGCCTGGAGTCAGGAAGGCTCCTCTTCCTGAGTTCAAATCTGGACAAATTCATTAGCTGTGTGACCGTGAGAAAGTCCCTTAACTCTGTTTCCTCATCTGTAAAATGGGCTGGAGAAGGAAATGGTAAACTACTCCAGTATTTTTGCCAAGAAAACCCCAAATGGAGTCACAAAGAGTTGAACATGACTGGAAGAATTACTTAATACACACATAACATTTTCTATGTACCTATTTATGTACCTGTTATTTTCCTATTAAAAAGTAAGCTCCCTGAGAGCAGGGAAAAGTTTTTTCTTTTTCTGCATATCCAGTGTTTTAGTTGGCACCTGGCACAGAGTAGAGCTTAGTAAATGCCTGTTAATTGCTTGCATGATTGAGGGCAGCCAAAAAACCCTAAAGAGGTCTGAGGATGAGTGCCCAGAACAAGAGAAGCAGCATTCATCCTGTACCCTACCCCTCTAGAGCATGATGTTGGATTCTAGGTGCTTTGCATTAGAAAGGATATTAACCTGAAGTGTGTCTAGAGAAGAGTGAAAGGGCTAGAGATCCCTCCATGCTGAAGAAAGGTCTATTGAAGAAAACAGGGATATTTTTTACCTGTAGAAAAAAAGACTTGGAGAAGATGATGGTGTTTGAAGGACTCTCAATTAGAAGATTGTTTTTCTAGGTCTCCAAGAACAGAAATTAGAGCAAAAGGTGAAGCTATAAAGAGGCAGATTTAAGCTTTAGGGAAGAAAAATACTCCTTATAACTGTCCTCAAGTGAAATGGGCCACTTTAAGAAGTAGTAAGTAGGGGCGGCTAGGTGGCACAGTGAATAGAGCGCCGGCCCTGGAGTCAGAAGGACCTGAGTTGAGTTCGGAGCCGGCCTCCGACACTTAATCCACACAAACAAAAAAAAAAAAAACCTAGCCGTGTAACCTTGGGCAAGTTACTTAACCCCAATTGCCCTAAAGGGGTGGCTAGGTGGTGCAGTGAGTGCCAGCCTCAGAGTTGGGATGACCCGAGATCAGATCCAGCCTCAGAAAATGAGCACCCACGCATAAATAATGACTAGCCGTGTAACTTTGAGCAAGTTACTTAACCCCAATTGCTTAAAAAAAAAAAAAAAAGAAGTAGTAAGTTCCCCTATCAATGGAGCAGGGATTGCATGACCCACTTCTTAGAGATGCCATGACAACTTCTGAGTCCTCTTCTGATTGAGTCAATGGGGTGACTCTTGTTCCACTGTGGGAATCACCTCTCTTTCTATCAGAGCCTCCCCCTCTGCCCTGTTCTTCCATTTTCTGGTTCCCTGTCTATAGGCATATCTTTGGGGTTGGGGTGGTCCAGAGCTGCTCCTGGCTTAGAAGTGCCATCTGCATCCCTCTCTAGGCTTTACCCCCCCAGGGTATGACACTGATGGCCATGCATGGGTATACTCTTGATTACCTTGGAAAACCCGGAGCAATGCAAAGGGAGAATTTTGTTCCCTCAGAGACCCCAGTGACTATGCTACTTCATGCTAAATACAGAGGACAGAACTGAGCAGACTATTGACTGCTACATGGACCTTTTTAATCTCTGCTTAGTGCTATTTCTCCTAATATCACCACACTTTATTAAAAATGCTGTAATGAAACGACCCTTCCTTTATTACGAATGGGGATCATATGGGATTATAGCTTTATATGTATGTGTAATATGGTCATGGAATTGTAAACAGGATCAAAGATATACAGCTAATAGGGACCTCAGAGGCCATTTTGTCCAACCCCCTCATTTACAGTCGAGGAAATGGAGGCTCAAAGAGACTGAGGTCACACAATTAGTAAGTGACAGAGATAGGATTTGACCCCAGGTTCTCTGATGCCAGAACCAGTCTTCTTTCTACTGTGATACCTGGAGCTTGGCACAGTGTCTGACACATCGCAGGCCCTTAATAAATGTGGATTGATTGACTTGTCAGGAGCTTTGTGTAAAAACTTCCCTTATTGGGTTGGGATGGGATCAAAGAAGGGTATAAGATAATAGCTCATTAATCTGGGCTTAGGAAATTGATTAGATTGGTATGTGACATGTCACTGGCTCTAGGAGCTGTCAGTCAGGCCTAGTCTGTCTAATGTGTAAGAAGCTTAATAAATGCTCGTTGACTTGATCCTTGAACTCAATGAAATATGTTGACAGAGGAGCCAGTTGTGATGCAAAAAAGAAATAAGGAAGTAAGTGGGTGATAGAAGCAGAGAGAAGCAAGGTCAGGGTCTTCTGAAGCAGCAATATTAGTTGCCCATAAGGCCAGGTCAGATTTAAAGCCTGGGTTGATGGGATGGGATTAGTTACTCAAGAAAAATAAACCCACCATCCTTAACTGAGCTAGGGATGCTTTAAGCTTAGATTGCTCAGCAGTCCATCAATGCTGCACTCTATAAATTTGTTTTAAAGGTCTGTACTAGCAATAAACAAACAACCTCAGTGCCAGAACTCAGGTGCAGAAATGACTGGCCTAGATGTAGGACATGGCTTTGAGAGCTGGTTCTCTTCCTGTCTGCCTAGGGATGTTTCTTTAGAGAAACATTCTTTTTTTTCCACATCCTCTATGGTTTTCCTTAGCAACATTTAGGAAGCAGCAAATGTTTAAGCATTACGTGTCAACTCTTATTTCTGGCCCAGTTTTTAAAGGTTAGAAACTGTCTATTGTCACTATCATCAGATGCCTAGCATTTGCACTATTCCCTTATCCAAAACTTGCTTTGTTGACTCAAAAATTCTCCAGTTAAGAGATCCTAGTCTGTCTTATCTCTTCCCTCCCAGTCAGAAACATAGAAAGCCTTTGTTTTGGCCAAAAGAGGTAGACTTACGCAGGTTTCTTGCTGAATGCACTGTAATATCCTCTTGGCAGGAACAAGGAAATCAATCAGGCAACGCAGACCATCTCCTCCATATAGCTTTTCAACAACAGTGAAAAGCTGCCACAGGACAGTGGCAGCAGTTGCCTCAAAGGGGGGATACAATGCAGAGAGTGTGTTCTGAATGTAGGTGTCAAGGGATTCAGAATCCTGTGGGGGAAAATGAACAGCTGTCAGGAACATTCAAATATATAACTTTCAACAAGGCACAGGGAGCCCCTTAATAATGATGCCGTTGGAGGAGCCTGCCTTCCAGGCTCCCTGAGTAACGTTAGGCTTTTAACCTGTAGACAAATCTTATAATACTCAACCACATTCAATGGTTTTTTCCTTCTGAGATTCACCCTCTGTCATACTCAAAATAAGTTGTCAATCATCAAAGTACCAAATCATAGTAGGACTCTTTTTCTCCAAGATGTAGAATTTTAAATGCCAAAGTGAAGTTTAATGTTCACAGAAACTGTTACAAAGCGCCCACTGCCACTGTGACAATGTATTTGTAACAAAGATTTCATTAGTTTGTATTTGTTCATTAAATGTTCATTGGACTCCCAAGTAGAGGAGCAAAGAAACTATGTATCCATATACTGATTATACTTCCCTGTATAACCAGCTCCCAAATATATCTCCACAAATCACTCTGTTGTGGATGATCTGGAATATGTTTGTTTTAGTCAGATTTCATTCATTCATTCAGTGCTTATGAAACCACTTTTATTAATATTGGGGGGGATTGGACTTGTGATTTCTTCAGTATAGAAAAAGCCCTATAAAACACCTCCCTTTACCAGAGCATGTTAGTACCAGTTTTGCAACTTACTGTCTTAGAAAATTTTCTGGGCCCCTAAGAAGTTAAGTGACTTGCCCACACTTTGCACAGTCAGCATGTCAGAAGTAGAACTTGAACTCAACCCGTATCTTCCTGACTCTAAGGTCAATTTTCCATCCACAAGGATATAATGCTTACGGGAAGGCAGTGTTGCATAGTGGAATCAGAATTAGGAGCGTTGGAACTTAGCCTTGGTTCTTCCACTAACAAGCTGTGTGACTTCTGGCAAATTACTATGTTTTGTTGTTGTTCAGTTGTTTTTCAGTCATATCCAACTCTTCATGACCCCATTTTGGGGTTTTCTTGGCAGAGATACTGGAGTGGTTTGCCATTTCCTTCTTCTCTAGTTCATTTTACAGATGAGGAAACTGAGGCAAACAGTGACTTGCCCAGGGCCACACAGCCAGTAAATTGTCTAAGGTCAGATTTGAACTCAGGAAGATGAGCCCTAATCCACTGCATCACCTCTCTGCCCACAAATTACTATATTGCTCACAATTTATTTTTCTCTAAAGTTAGGTTAGATTAGGTGATCTCTAGAGTCTTTTGGAGAGAGAAAGTTCTAGAATTTAAGGATCCATTTTTTAAATGCTGCTGAAGAAGAGTAACCTAGCTCTTAGGTAGAGGGAACAATTTTATGGATAACAGCTAGATTTCAATTGCAGTGGGGACTGATTATTCCCCTCTCAAAAATAACATTATTGTTGAAGTATACAGGAGGCATAGTTCATTAAGGTCATGTAATTCTTCTCATAGCAATTTGTTGTAGTAAGTTTTTTTTTTCTGTAATGAGGGAATGCTGCTCTCCCAAAATTATAATATGATTTTTAAAATGCTATTTTTAGAGTAGACATTTCCTGAGGAAATACCACAAGATATATTTTTGTTGGAAAAGAAATGTAGACTAGAAAGCACTGTTTAAAATAAAAAGAGGATCAAAAATGAGAAATCAAAATCTAAAAACAAGTGTTCCCCATCTGAATTTTCATACAGAAAGGTTTTTTTTTTTAGGAGAGTAAATAGGGGTCATGTATAAAAATAAAAATCCACTGCTCACTAGGTCACTGGCCCAACTTCCAGTCCCAGATATAAGGAAGCGCCTTTTGGCTCAGACAAAAACCATGACCTTAGAAAAGAGATAACAGCAGAATTCTAGAGGAGTGAAGAGGATCTCAGAAAAGCTCAAAAATGGATGAATGCCTATTTCATATACTAGATCAGGATCCCCTATTCTCTATAATTCATGAATAGACTCATTCTAAATTTTCCTCTGGACTATAGAATGATCCTTAAAAAACAGATCTTCCCATCTCTTTCATTAATCCCAGTAATACCAGGCTTATAAAGACTAAGTAATCTGTTCAGAAGTAATTTAGCTTGACTATGCATATTTGACATAAAGGTTTTGTTTTTCTTTTTTTCAATGGGGGAGGATGGAGAGAAGGAAATAAAATTAATGTTTGATACTTTAGAAAATTCAATAAACATAAAAGAACTGGAATTCTGGAAAACTATCCACTTATAATGTTTCCTTCACTTTTTTCAAACTTTTAGTGTTAAGCTTTAGTGTTAAAATTAAGAATTGGAAAAAAAGAAAATCAAAGAAAGAGTAAAAAAAAAAGATCCAGAGGAGTACAGCAATGAAGGAATATTGACCTAACAGAGATGATGGCAGGTCATTTTTATTTGGGGAATGCTATTATAATTGATATAGACACTTTGTTTGATATGCCCCAAGGCCTTTGGGTAAGTGCACAGTAGTATGAGAAAATAGAAACATCAAATCCCAATGCCCTTAGAACAATTAGCACGTAGAAATAAATGGACAAGGAGTAATTCTCCACTAGCTTTGGATTTAGTTTTCCAAAAGGTTAAGAAAAACAGAATTTTTCTAAGAATCCACAGACCCTGGTGTTCTATTCTCTGAGATTAGGGTTTTCATTCTCTACTACAGCCTTGTTTTTGCATGATTCTGGAACATCAGGGACTCAATGTCAGACAAGTCTGTGTTGGATATTGAACAAAGCACTTTATTATTGAAATAACCAGCCATGCATATGATTACAAGGTTGTTTTGCCAATAATATCATCCCATGGCACAGACCTTGAGCATTGCAATATGGAAATGCTCCTGCCAATATTCATAAGAATGTCTCTGTGTGCCTTGGAACAAAAAAGATCCACACCACACCACACCACCAACCTGCACTTCAATATGTCAAAGAGTTCCACCCATGATTTCTCTCAGAGTGAAATCTAGAGTCAGAGTTTTATACTGCACCCACAGAGCCTCCCTTAATGCCAAAGGTAAAGGCTCTGTTAATGAACTACCTTTCCACAAATATCTTATCATCCAAATTCAGCATCATTACAACTCAGGTGCTGCCAGATTTCTAAAAGTCCCAATATATGAAAATCTTGCCTTAGAAAAAATGTAAATGAAGAATTATCATGTGTTTTCTAAAGGATTCTTGGCTTTGCAAAACATCAGACTTCCTGTTTCCTTTCAACAGTGAGTGCTAGTGCTTTTCAAGTGATTCAATCTACTAAAATTTAATCCAAGCACAGATTTTTAAGAACACATCTATTATTTCAGTAAGAGGTATCAAACACTGAAACACTCCTGAGTGCATGCTGAATCCAATTGAAATGTAACTGGGAAATATTTAACAAAATAAATAAAGATACAGTTAAACATAGATAATATCATATCTTAAATCTAAGTCAATGTGCAGAACCCAGGGATCCTTATCTATGTATTAGTGGTCTCCATTTCTATTTGTCCTAAAGTAAGGCATACCTTTTCTTGGCTTCAGAAAATATACAATGTAAAGGTAAAAGTGTTTGGTGAGGAGTAAGCTAACTTGAGAAATCAAGGACAGAATAATGGTAAGGATAGTGAAAACAGGAGAAGGTTATTCAGGTAAAAAGCAGAGATAGTAAACCTGGGAGGTGAAGAAATTTATTTTTGTAAATAGTATTTTATTTTTTCCAATTACGTGTAAAGATAGTTTTCAACATTCATTTTTAATAAGATTTTGAGCTTCAAATTTTTCTCCCCTCCCCCTCCCACCTCCCCTTCCCAAGATGGCAAGCAATCTGGCATAGGTTATACATGTATAATCACGTAAGCATATTTCCATATTAGTCATGTTGTGAAAGAAGAAACAGAACAAAAGGGGAAAGCCACAAAAAAATTTAAAAAGTGAAAATAGTATGCTTCAAACTGCCTTTAGACTCCATAGTTCTTTCTCTGTATATGGAGAGCGTTTTCTATCACGAGTCTCCTGGAATTGTCTCCCATCATTGTACTGCTGAGAAGAGCTAAGTCAAGCTAAGATTATAAGCTGTGTACAATGTCCTCCTGGTTGTACTTACCTCACTCAGCATCAGTTCATGTAAATATTAGAGAAGAAATTTTTTAAGCTCCTGAGCAGGGGCATAGGAAAATTGTCTGTGTGACTATATTCTGATCCACTTCACTGAACTCCAGCCTATAACTTCAACAATTTGTCTGCCGTGAATGAATTAGAAAATAGCCATGATTTCACTTCCTTTCTAGACTAACTGTTCTGTCTTCCCTACTAGAGTTAGGCTGCCTTGTAGGGAGACTCACTGATCTTTATTGCTGCTGCTGTTTAGTCATTTCAATCATGTGTCACTCTTCATGACCCCATTTGGGAAGATACTAGAGTGGTTTGCCATTTTCTTCTCCAGCCTATTTTACAGATTAGGAAACTGAGGCAAGCAAAGGTTACATGACTTGCCTAGGTCACACAGGAAGTATCTGAGGTTGGATTTGAACTCAGGGCTTCCCGACTCCAAGGCTTGCCCTCTATTCACTGTGCCACTTCGCTGCTTCACATCAGGGCAGAGGTAGTAGTTATATTTATCAATCATCACTTAGCTTAATCTTGGGTTGCAGACTTAGTCTTATTTGTTTTTTAAAATAAGAGACCTTCGTGGTCTGGGTTTCCAGAAGATGGCTTTCCTGGGTCTGGGTTAACTATACCTTTAAGAATAAAACAAAGCCAGCTGTGGCAGGGACACACCTCTCATCCCTGCTGCTAGGGAGCCTGAAGCTGGCAAAGCTCTTGAGCTTGAGAGTTCCGAGTTTTAGTGGGTTTAGCTAATCACTGAGTGCAGTATTAGTATGAGTGCTCAAGATCTGGGGTCACCAGGTTGCCTAAGGCAGAGCAAACTGGCCCAATTTGGGAATGGAGCAGGTCAAAGCTCCCATGGCTAAATGGAGTGGGATCAAGCCCACAAGTGGCCCCTGCACTTCAAGCCTGCAAGAGGTAAGGAGGCCCGGACTCTCAAAACAAAACAAGCCACCCCAGAACCCTCCAGGTGAATATTTATTTATTTAAGCAGCTGCTATTCTCAGAGCAATGGACACACAGACACCTTGAATTCTCTGGAAGAACAGTTGAGAATACTTTTTCTTCCTTCTTTTAGGTCTTGTTCCTACCTCCAACCTGGGTTGTTATAGGGCTTTTGCCTTTTTTCTTTTGGAATCTATTATATACATTTTGAACAGAAGGGTGTTTTTTCATTTAAACAAAGTTACACAGTATTCCTTTTCACAGATACTGATGGATTGATGGCAAAAGCAAGGCCATGTATATCTGCCTTCCAGCAACAGAAAAACTGAATATCAACATGGTTCCACCAACTATTTATCCTTGCCCCAATAGGTAGGAAGCTGTGAGAGTCATTCTGCTATGACAAGCTGATGAGAGGATTTATCCAGTGGTCTTTCCAGAGTGACTAGAACTTAAATAAATCACTCAATCTGTGCCTCAGCTTTCACTTCTGTCAGACATGACAATGACAATCTCCTAATGCTTGCCCTGCCAACCTCACAGGGTCCTTGTAAGGATCAAGTGAAATAATAGACATCACAAGTGCTCTAAAAGCATAAAGCACCAATAAAAATGGAAGGCATCCTAGGACAGCTAATTAGTGCCATAGTGCATTATGTCCTGTCTAACATCAGGAAGACTCATCTTCCTAGGTTCAAATCTCAGACACTTACTAGCTATGTGACCTTAGGCAAGTCACTTAACTCTATTTGCCTCTGTTTCCTCATCTGTAAAATGAGCTCTAGGAGAAAATGGCAAAGCATTTTTGCCAAGAAAACCCCAAAAGGAGTCACAAAGAATCAGACACAACTGAAATGGATGAACAATAATAATCCTCTTGGGGTGGCTAGGTGGTGCAGTGAGTAGAGCACCAGCCCTGGAGTCAGGAGGATCTGAGTTCAAATCCAGCCTCAGACACTTAACACAAAAATTAGCTATGTGACCTTGGGCAAGTCACTTAACCCAATTGCCCTCCAAAAAAAAAAAGGCAAAAAAACCCAATAAATCCTCTTGCTACATTAAGTTTCACAACACTTACTAGCTATGTGTTCAGTGGAAAAATCACTCAACTCTGAACCTCAAACTCAATAAACCTGTAGGAAGGTAACATTGTCAGATCTGAGCTTTAGGAAAATCTGTAGAGGTGGCATATGTGTAAATCACTGTGCACAATAGATATCAGTCAATGATGACAGTCGTGATCAATGATGATGATGATGATGATGACGGTGATGACAAGAACTGAATTTTATCTAAACTTTGCCTCTCTCCCAATGTCTGGCAGAGTGCTCTCTGCACACAGTAAGTACACCATGTTTTCTGAATGGATGACATTCTGAGTTTTCCAAGTCACCTGAAACACCTATATTCTGCTACACAAGTGATCAAGATTTTTCACCACACTGTCTACTATGACTTGGGTTAAGTGACTTTTCCAGAGTCATACCCGGTTTTCCCGGGTATGTGGGTTTTGTGAAGGGAAGAAGAACTTTCCATTGGGCTAGGCAGGCTGCATCGTACTGACTTCCACCAGCAGCTGTGACTTGTTTATGCCTTGTTTGCCTTCAAGTTTCTGGGAATGTTTGTTGAAGCTGTCTCCTAGAGAAAATTAATATTCTGTTCCTCTGACAAGGATAATTGCTTTTAAACAAGCTCGATCTCAATTTAGTCTGTCATAGATGAAGTAGAAAACAGAATCCTGATTTGATTTCATTCTCAGAACATCTGGTGCCCAGCCTGAACCAGCCTGCTTTGAAGGAAGACTGGTGAACCAGACCAGCCAGGGAGAGGAGGCTGGGAGGCCAAGGAAGGCAAAAGAAGAGAGAAACAAGCCTCTCTCCAGAGTCCAGAAGTGAACATCAGTACAGCATGGCATAAGGAAAGCAGTATGGTGTAGGAGAAAAGCATTCAGTTTATAGAAGACCCAGGTTTGAGTCCTGTCTGCTCCTATTTTGTTATTGTTCACTTGTTTAAGTTTTATCTGATTCTTTTGTGACCCTATCTGGGGGTTTCTTGGCAAAGAAACTGGAGTAGCTTGCTATTTCCTTCTCCAGATTATTTCACAGATGAGGAAACTGAGGCAAACAGGGTTAAGTGACTTTTCTAGGGTCATACAGCTTTTAAGTATTTGAGGCTGGATTTGAATGCAGGAAGATGAGTTTTTCTGATTCCAGGCCTGGTGCTCTATTCACTTCTCCACTTACCATTCCCCTAAATTTAGAGCCATCACATTTGGGGGGGCCTTAGTTTCCTTATCTGTAAAATGAGGGAGTTGAACTTGAATCAGGGATTCTTAACATTTTTTGTATCATAGACCCCCTTTAGCAATCTAAAGAAGCTTATGAACCCCTTCTCAAAATAATGCTTTTATCCCTATTTTTTTAAGCAATTGGGGTTAAGTAACTTGCTCAAGGTTACAGGGCCAGTCATTGTTTATGTGTGGGTGCTCATTTTCTGAGGCTGGATTCAATCCCGGGTCATCCCAACTCCAAGGCTGGCGCTCTTACTCACTGCGCCACCTAGCTGCCCCCAAAATAATGCTTTTAAATGTACAAAATAAAGTATCAAAATACAAAAATACAAAAACTCAAAACCAATTATTTTGAAATAAAGTGGTCAAAATTATTTTAATGACCAGCACAAGGGGGCCATGTTAATCACCCTGGATTAGATGCTTTCTAAAGTCTCCTCCAGCTCTAAATACTATGATTTCTCCAGGAAGGCCTGGCTTTCTCTTCTTCTTGTGCCAATGGTACAGCAGTGGGTCAAGTCAGTTGTACTTCTGGAAAATTAACCCAGCACCATTATTGCTCATCCTTTTTAAAAGTCCATACCCTCTAGATATACAGCTCTCTTCAAATCAAGGGCTTAGACCAGACGACCTCTACTGCCCCTTGCATCTCTAACTCCATGATCCTAGGGCCACAGATAAGGGCACCACTTGGCCCTAGCCTGGGATCAGCTCAACTGTTGGCCTTTGAAATATCTTTTGCTTTTAGGTAAGGAGAACCTCTATGAGGGAGGCAAAGTACTACTGTTCAAAGGAACCAGGGGCACCCCTTTAATGTCTCTTTCTGTTAATATATTTGAAGATTTAGCAGGCTAGAGTACAAGTCTACCTTGCTTTAAGCAAAACGTATATGTAGGTAGACAGATGATCGATAAATGATAGATCAGAGAGACAGAGAGAGAGAGAGAGATGGATGGATAGATAGATAAGAAAATAGTCACTCATCTTGGGCAAGAATTTGTCATAGAATTTTAGAGCTGGAAGGCCTCAGAGATATAATTCATACCAACCACCTTATTTTACAAAGAAGCAATTAGACCCAGACAAATTAATTGAATAACCCAAGACCACAAAGCTAATGAGTTCTAAATTATAATTCCTCTTGAAAACAGAATTCCTCTATTTATGTTTCAGTATAGCCCTATTTTTTCCCTTCAAAGATATCCTTTTTCAGGAGTACAGCCTGTATTTGTGGGTGGCCATGCTGAATACCCAACAACCTTCATTTGAATCTGCTCCCATGACTTTTGTCATGGATCAGACCAGTATTAAAATAAGCTGCTTTTACATACAGCTGTGGTAATGGAACTTCTGAGTCAATGCTACCATGGGAATAGCAGATTACACCAGAAAAATTTGCCTAGAATAGTAAGGTTTTGTTGGGGGACAGATTTCTAAAGGGCTATTAGAATAGTTGCTGCTAGCATGACCTTCACCGTCATATCCATTGTCTCTTCAGGCAGCTGTGTGGGCATGTTTCCATGGAATGAATCCTACTATCCTGACCCAGTAGATTATTCCAGAATTTACAGCACCATGCTGCCATTCTGGGGTATGGGAGAAGGGAGAAGGGCAGAAAACTGCTTGGTGATTTTAATGCTTTTTCACACTCCCACGAGAGGGTGAGGATAGGATGGTTACTGCTAACAACAATGAAAAGAAGGGGAATGTAGAAGAGTGGTGCTTCCTCCCATCATGGTGTAGTTGAAAGAGCACTGGACTTGGAATCCAAAGAACTTGGGTCTGAATCCTGCCTCCAGCACTACTAGTACTGTGAGTCTCACTTTCCTTATCCTCCCAAATGAGAATAATAGCACCCAACTCACAGGATTGGTTGTTGTGAGGATTAAATAAAATAAAGATAATATATGTAAAATGCTTCACAAACCTTAAAATGCTAAATAAACGTTCATTATTATTATTCTTTCTATTGTGATTAGGTGTACAATCTCTGATGCCTTTCATTGCTGTGCTGTTTCTCCAAACTGAGAACATTTTTCATATGGTGTGGGGATGGAGGCGAAGAGACAGGACTAGAAGAAAGTGGTGATCCCCTATATCCTTCCACCTTTCTATGTTCCCACGTAACCTCACACCTGGCTTGGCACTGTCTAACTCCATTTTCCTCTCCACCTCCCCATTCATCTATTCTATCAAAATCACTGACCCACCGACCAACTAATCTTTTTTCAGACAATATATGTCATATAACCCTCTTGTTTAAGAATTTGTTATGGCTCTCTGTTGCCTAGTGAATCAAATCCTAACTCTTCACCTTAGCTTTCAATCTGATTCCACCTTCTCTCTCTCCTATTGCCCTGATCAAATCCCATCACCCTAATGCTCATGCACTATTACAAGAGAGGCACTCACTTAGAATGTTTTACCCTTGTTTTGCACATAGTTTAAGCAAATTTGGTACTTTGGTTTTACCAGCCCATAGATGATAAAAATAACAAATTGGAAGAGGAAGAGATCATAGGATCAGAGATCAAGAAGTGACCTCAGAAGCCATCTAGACCTATCCTCTCATTTTATAGATGTGGAAAATGAGTCCCAGTGAGATAATGTGATTTGCAGCAAATGTAAGAAAAGGGATTTGAACTAAGGTCTTTTGACTCCACAGCCGGTACTCTGCAACATACAATGTTACTTACTATACCTGGGAGATACTGTAAATAATGACTGAAGCTAATAATTCAACCTGCCTACCACACAGTCAACAAGCATTTATTAAGTGCTTAATATGTAATATATACTGCACTTAGCATTGAAGATCAAAGGCATAAGTAATGTCCATACCTTCAAGGAGCTCACATTCTAAAGCAAACAACCATGTCCATACAAGGTGTATACAATGCAAATGGGAAGTAATCTCTGACTTCTAGCATAATTTCTGGGTGTTAGATCTGGGACCTGATACAGAGGGATGACTTGATGAGGGATGGACAAAAAGGTGGCTACTTCTCACACATTATTCATTCCCATGGGGAATAAAACACTCATTGAGAGAAAACATGATGACTGGATGGGAAGCTGGATTGGAGATAGGAAGACCTGAGTTCAAGCCCTATTTTTAACAGATATAACTGTAATTATAGGAAAATTACATAACCTCTCGGTATCCAATGCAACTCTTCGTAGGTTATAAAACATAAAAGAGGTTTTCAGTTTTCTTCCATTCTGGAAATCCCCCACCATGATAAGATCACAGGTCTGGATGAAATAAACAAACTAAGAATCTATTTTAAAAGATGAGGAAGAGTTGGCTGAGTGGATAGAATACTGCACCTGGAATCGGAAAGACAAGAGCTCAACTCTGGCCTTACACACTTCCTAATTGTGCAACTCCAGAAAAGTCACTTAATTTCTACCTGCTTCCGTTTCTTTATCTGCAAAATGGGGTTAATAATAGTGCCTACTTCCCAAGTTGTGAGGATCAAATGACATAATATTTGTGAAGTGCTTTGCAAATCCTAAAGCACTATATAAATGCTATTCTCATTGCATTGAAAATATAACATTTGAAGAAAAAAGTTGTCTGGAAAATTCATTTATAAGTAACACTTCATTCCCTGATAAAGTTGGATAGATGAGACATTAGAGACTTTCCTTTGTGTTCCTCCCCATGTCGTAGAGGATGGTTCTATGTACACAGTTAGTGCTCAAATAAAAAGCTGTGGGGAGCATGGTTACAGCTATAGGTGTGGTAACAGCAGCAGCCCTGCTATCCCGCAGACTGCTTCTCTTAGTAGAAAGGCTAAGGAAGTCAGTAGTAAAAGGAGGGAGGGAGAGAAGTAGGGAGGTATGTCTGTGTGAGCACAGGAGGGAGGCAACATTCGGAAAAATGGTAAGAGCTGAGGAAACAGTTAAAGTTGTGGATGAAGATAAATTTTTGGACAAAGAAGCTTTTAAAAATTAATTACTTCCATTCCCATTTTAGAGTTAAGAGTCAGTGAAGATATAAATTTAAGGCAACAGATTAAATGTTTCTTGTGATAAGCCCTTCTAAGTGTTCTAATTTATGTCAACTATATTTATGATTTAATTCCATTATTTACCAATTCCTAACATACCAGTCAAAGCACCCATCAGAGAAGAAAAACGGCAAAGAACTATGTCAATGACCTTCCTAACATAAAGAATACTGAGTCCTCATACATCTCGGGATATTTCTTTCAGTTGTGTGTGTGTGTGTGTGTGTGTGTGTGTGTGTGTGTGTGTGTGTGTGAGAGAGAGAGAGAGAGAGAGAGAGAGAGAGAGAGAGAGAGAGAGAGAGAGAGACAAAGGTGGCTGAGAATTCAGAACATTTTTGTTTACCAGATTGCTAATGTTGCCTGAAAGTACAGTTATCTACTAAACATAAGCTAGAAAAACGGGCTGATAAACAGTTTAAAGAACATTTAACTTAATGACTTGTTCCTTATCACATCTATACTCCATGAATCTACCCACTGAAAGTATAAATTCAGTGTACCAATCACTTGGGACATGCAGATAAAATAAATCCTTCATGATTAAATCTACTGAGTTGAGTTACTTTTCAAATTGGAAACAGAACAAAGGTTAAAAGTCTGGAAAAGTAATTTTTCTTAAAGTAGCTTAGAGTCACCTTAGAGGTTATTTAACTCCATTGTCTCATTTCACCAGTGAGGAAACTTTAATTCTGAGAGGAATATGCCTAAGGAAAACAGCATTTTGAACCCAGATCTTTGGACTCCAAATCTGATGCTCACTCCACTCTACCAACATGGAATGAATTTCTGGCTTACATTCAGGAATGCAGTTTGAACAAGGGAAATTGTTTTTTAAATTCCATGCCTGATATGTAGTTCACTTCATTTCCTGTTTGATTTAACATGTTTCTCCCCATCCCCACCCTCCCCAAGGCAGCTAACACATTAGTTCTCTTCCAGTGCTTGAAAGGCTTTAAGGGTTAGTGAAAAAGGCACTAAATACAAGGAGCTGAGTAGACAACACTTGTTCTCCCTTCCATGGTATCACTCAGGCTGGTTCTATTGAGGTTAGAGGGTAGGGAGAAATACTGTTGACTTATATTAGTATTGTTGACTTGACTGGTATTCCTCTAGTTTCTCTAAGACTAGCAAGGGACTTCCTAAATGCCTAAGATAACAGCTCTTACAGATGGGCAGCACTGACACCAGTGAAAAATTAGGCTGGAAAATTCCAGTCCCTTCATAGAATCACATAATTTTAGAGCTCAAAAGGATCCCAGGGAGCCATCTGGTCCAACCCACCCCTGAACAAGAACCAAGAATCCTCTTGTCAACATCCCCAACAAGTCATCATACAGCCTTGGTTTCAAGACTTGCCATAAGAGGAGTTCACTGTTTCTTGAGGCTGCCCCTTTGAGATGGCTCTAAATCTAAAGAAGCTTATTTTTCTCTCTTTTCATGCCTAAATTTGCCTCTTCACAACTTCCACTCCACCCCACCCCCAATTCTGGCATTAAGTAGAATGAGTCTAGCAGGTGATAGCTCTTCAGATACTTGAACATGACTGTCATACCATCTAATGTGATGTTCTCTTCTCCATGCTAAACATCCCTGTTTCCTTTGATCAATTAACTCAATATTTCTAAAAGAAAATTCATTATCATCTCCCATAATCCTATACTTTTCCCTACCTTCCTTCTTCTATAGATGCTACCATTTTCTCTATCACCTGAGTTCACAAACTGCATCATCCTTGACCCTTCTTTCACCGTCATTATCAATCACACTTCATCATAGTTGAAGAAATCATAACAATGTAGCCTGAGTCTTGTGGGAAAGAAATGGGAAGGATTTTCTTTTTTAGTTTTTTTTTTTAAGGGGGGAAGGCAAGGCAATTGAGGTTAAGTCACTTGCCCAAAGTCACATGGCTAGTTAAGTGTCAAGTGTCTGAGGCTGAATTTGAACTTAGGTCCTCCTGATTCCAGGGCTGGTGCTCTATTCACTGCTCCACCTTGCTATACCTTTTCTAGTTTTAAGCACCCAAATTAACTTTATGCTCTGGAAAATCTTTTTGATAAGTGTACTGCTATAATATAGAACTCTGGGTGGAACTCTTGATGAGCCTTAAGAGCCATCCCTATCCTGAAAAAGTAACATGACAAGTAGAGAGGATCAGAGAGTCAAAAATTCATAGAATTTTAGAGTAGGAAGGAATCTTTAAAATGATCTACTCCAAATTCCTCATTTTGTATCTGAATAAATTGTTAAACAGTATATATAACCCAGTAGGAAAAACAAAACGACTCATTGGATTTAGAATCCTAAGGCCTAAGTTGCATTCCTGGTCCTTCCATTAATTTATCTGTGTAAAATTAGACAAGTCATTTCAACTCTCTGGGTCTTAGTTTCTGCACCTGTGAAATGAAAATACATTTGTAATCCCTGCTACCAGGAAGGTTGAGGTTGGCAGAGCCTTTAGTTCAGGGCTCTTGGTTGTAGTAGGCTAAACCAATCAGAATGTCTATACTAAGTATGGCGTAACATGGCAATATACTTGGGGTGAGTGGATGGGGAGTCTACCAGGTTGACTAAGGAAGTGCAAACCAGCCCAGGGAAGAAATTGAGTTGGCTAAAGATCCCGTATCAATCAGTAGCGGTATTAGGCCCACTGCACTTCCACCTCAGGTATAGAGGAAGACCCAATCAGAGAGAGAGGGGAGAGACAGAGTGACACAGAGAAAGAGAAAGGGAAAGAACAAAGGAAGAAAGAGAAAAGAAAAAGAAAAAAATCAGGTAGTTGGATTTATTGAACACCACGATTACTTTCAGCTCTTAATTCTATGCCCCTACCAGCTCATACCCTTCTAAGTGTTCTAATTTATATAAGCTATATTTATGATTTAATTTATTAATCCATGATCTGATTATTTATTTAATTATTAATTTATGATTTAATTATGACAAAAAGGGAAAATGATAAATGCTGTAGAACTGTTGGAAAACAGATACACTAATGTACTGTTGGTGGAGCTGTGAGCTGACCCAGTCATTCTGGAAAGCAATTTTGAACTCTACACAAAAAGCTGTTAAGCCCCTACTCCCGAATTCTTGCCCCACCAGATTCCTTCCTAATTATTTTGAATACACAGTATTTTTTAATATGTTTTCTGTCTCACCAGATAGAACATAAGCTCTTGGGGCAGCTAAGTGGTGCAGTGAATAGAGCACTGCCCCTGGAGTCAGGAGTACCTGAGTTCAAATACGGCCTCTTACTAGACACTTACTAGCCATGTGACCTTGGGCAAGTCACTTAATCCTAATTACCCTGCCCTCCCCCCAAAAAAAGCAAAACAAAAAACAAACCAAAAAAAAAATAAACATAATCTCTTTAAAGACAAGACTTTCATTTCTGTTTTTGTATCCCTAGGGCCTTGCACAGTGTTTGGCACATCATAGGTAATTCTTGACCCTTCTACTCTGAGAGTTGAACTGAGGTATAATGCCAAAGAACAGAATATTTGTTACTTATGATAAACTTCAGTCACAGAATGACAGTCAATGTACACACCTGGCAAAGGAGAATGACTGATAATGTAAAGGAAAGCAATATTGAAAGATTTTGGAACTTTGATAAACCCAATCATGATTGCAGGAGACTGAGGATGAAGTATGACATAGCAGGAATGGGATAAAGATAGAGAGTGACACATACATTACTAGATATGGTTAATGAATTCATTTGTTTCACCTCAGACACTTACTAGCTGTGTGACCCTGGGCAAGTCACTTAACCCTGTTTGCTTCAGTTTCCTCATCTGTAAAATGAGCTGAAGAAGGAAATGGCACACCATTCCATTATCTCTGCCAAGAAAACCCCAAATGGGGTCATAGAGAGTTGAACATGATGGAAAAATGACTAACCAACAACAACAATTACTTGCCCCTGGAGGGCTGAAGGTGAGATAGAGCTCTTCCCTCTTGATAGAGAGGTGGCTCACTGGTGCTCCCTGAAGAAGACACTGTCAAACATGGTCACCATAATAATTTGTTCTGCTAAACAATACTTTGTTATAAAGGGAAGGTTATATTGTAAGGGGGAATTCATTGGGAGGTGACGGTGATATGAAAAGTCCAACAATATTAAGAATGCATTTTTTGGGGTGGCTAGGTGGCGCAGTGAGTAAGAGTGCCAGCCCGGAGTTGGGATGACCTGGGATCGGTTCTGGCCTCAGAAAATGAACACCCACACATAAATAATGACTGGCCATGTAACTTTGAGCAAGTTACTTAACCCCAATTGCTTAAAAAAAAAGAATGCATTTTTAAAATGGTCTAGAGTTGTTGTTTTTCCTTTTTGGATAACTCAGACAGAAAACAGTAGGGGAGAGGTCCAATAGTAGAGGAGACCTCTAGACACGAATTTGAACCTGGAAGACCTGGAAGGGGACAAGTTCAGATTGCCAATCAGTGACAGAAGTCGCACAGCAGCAGACACCTGATGCCTGCTTTGGCCTCTGTTAACACAGAATCAAAAATGCAATGATGGCAGCAGATGTGGCCATTGGTGCCATTTTCCAGAACTTTCTGAGGTCCCTTGGCTATTAGTCAGAGACCTCAGATTCCAGACCCTCCAAGCAAATAAATATGAAGAGCCTTTCTCATTCCTTTCCCAAGGCTGTTCCCTTTTTAATTAAAAGCATCTTAGTGGGGCAATCAAAAAGGTTGGGTGTGAAATCCCACTCTCTCCAGGAGGTTTATCGTAGGGCTATTAACTAGGCTATATCCTCTCAGGTGCTATAAACAGTAGTATTTGTTCCTGTGGGACACTGATGGACACTGAATGGCAGACAGTACTGGCATTCTTTCATTTACTGATATCCATCTTGGCCATCCTGTTTGCATAGAACTCAGAATCTATTTTTCTTTTTTTAAGTAGTTCAGAAACCTGTCTGCCAAGTTGGGGTCTATTTGTCTACTTGTCTCTACTAGTTACTTATATTTAGCATGGGCAAGCCTTTTGTGTGTTTTAGACTCTTGGCCACCACAGTTTAAGCAAATTAGGTTTTTCAGGTAGTTAGCCCAGAGTATGTGCACAGAGGGGTTTCTAGCTGTCTTTTCAAGGTTCATTCTTTATCTTTATGTGGACTGGTGACCTGCCTCAGAAACCTGTTAACAACAACAACAAAAAGATAGGATGAATTGTGCAGTTGACATTCAAAATTAATTGGTTTGCCTTAGAATTACTGAGCAACATCCTTCAAGTAGAAAATCTCACCAAAAGTAACCTACATGGTCAATGATTTACTCCTCAATCAATACCAGCTTGCTTTGATACTTGAATGAATCTAAGATCTCATCAATGGAGATGGCTCTTTCAGGGGGTACAGATCTAGGCCTTGACTTATTCATCAGATTCGACATTTCCAAAATTAAATATTCTTCTTTCAACTCTACCTGAGGCCAGGATAGGAATATAAAGTCTGAACTGTAACCAGATACCAAGAACAAATAAGCTAAAGAACAAAATATCCCCTGCCCCCCCCCACGATGTTTTTAAAGGATTGTTTATATATCCAAACTTAAGGTTTACTCCTCCTGATTTTCCTACAGCTGTTTAAACAGTAACATGTTAGCATCATTTAGTTGAAACCAAACCTGTTGTGATTAATAACCCACAAAAAAGTGTGAATTCATTAAGCCCCTGAGATAACTCTGCCCTTTCCTCCCAATGTCATGGTAGAAACAAAAGCAGGGCATCAAGACAGAAGGTGCTCAAGGATCTAATTGGTCCTTGGAAAATCCTCTCTTGGGTGTCCGGCCTGAGACAGGATTTGGAATTTGTCATTATCCCCTCATTGTCAACAAACATCGCCAGGTGGGGTCAGGGCGCTTTTACTCCTGTGTCTAGATTCAGTTCAGTTCCCATCACTATGGTCATATCTCAGGACTCAAGACTTCCCAAAGTGCTTTGCCAGTGTGTTCAAGTGCCAATAACTTTCCAATGAATGATAGTTTTTTTGTTTTTGGTTTTGGTTTTTTTTGGGGGGGAGTTCCCAAGTTTATTGGAAAGAAGGCAAAAATAAATATTAAACAGCTCCTCTTGGTGTTTTGAAGTTCATCCCAACTGTGGGCTGGGTAACTTGCAGGTTGGACAAACTACCAAAGTCCAGGAGTTTTAACATTTCCTTGGTATCAGGGTCCACTTCAATGATCTCCTGATCCAAAGCAGAGACCTCAGGGACATAGTTATCCCTCTTTTCTCTTTCTTCTTCCTGCAGTTTGATGGAGATACCTCTCACAGGCCCTCTCTGGATCCTCTTCATCAGATGGGTAACATATCCCACGATCTTGTTGCGAAGCTTCTTGCTGGGGATGATGGCGATCTCCTCGCACACACGCTTGTTGGTGTGGAAGTCATTGCCCAGGCGGGTGTAGTACTTCTCGATGATGACTCGCGCCGCCTTCTTCATGGTCTTGGTCCAAATGCGACCCATGTTGGCTCCAGAGGGCGAAGGGAGCAGAGCTGAATGATAGTTTTAATCCATCCATCCATTCATTTTCTGACCCTAAATCCTATACTGGCATAACATAACAGAGGAGGGAGTGCTGGTAGGATAATTAGAGGTGGGGGGCAATGTCGCAGAGGAACATAAAGTTGAAATCAGTACATACACAACATGGAGACCCAGAACTTATCTGTGGAGCCCATTTTTGGTAGGCCCTGTCAATATAGGCAGACATTCTACTTGCACATACTGTATGTATAGTAGTGACCACCCTACTTGGAGCTTAGTTGTTCCAGCCTCTGACTGGGGAACTGGAGATCAACTGAAATTGACCCAGTCACTGAAAAAGTTTTAGGGACCCTTTTGGTACAGTCAGTGAGGGCTCTAGTGGCACCAAACCATTTTACCACCAGCTAAATCAAGCATGCCAGGTGTAGGAGGCAATGGTCACCCACTGCAGGTCCTCCTCTTCTTCACTGAGGAACACACAGACCCCTTATGTAGGGGTAGAAAGGTAGAGAGGGGAGGGCAGAAAGAAGCATGACTTCAGAAATCCCACTATGCTGTTTTCAGCATGCTGTATCCTTAACTCTCTTGTAATGTCCAGAGGATCCTGACAGGGAAAAAGCACCCCCAAACAAAAACAAAACTTTAATCCCTTGACCCGGAATGCCTTCCTTTCCCTTCTCTGATTATTGAATTACTACCCATCTTTAAAAGCTCAACTCAAATGCCACTGTTCCTAATGCCCCAGCCTGGAACAACAGAAAGATCACTTTCTTTTGTAACCCTTTAATGCATTTATCATGCAACAGTATCCATCCCCCTCCTAGAGAAGCATGGGGGAGTAGGTGAAGAGCTAGCCTTAGACTCTAGAACAGCTATAGTCAGATATGCACTGGCTATGTCAGTCTGGTCACTGTGCTTAATGCCCCAGAGTTCCAGGTAACTCTATAAAGCTGCAGGTGCTGATTTGTATTGGGAGCGGGAATTTCCTCATTGGGAAATCCCTATGCCAATGAAAGTTCCTTCCTCTTCCTTCCCCTCCAAAAGAAGCCAGGGATTGTGTCTTTTCTAGATTTTGTATTGAACCCAGCATTATTTCCCTCACCCAGCAGATGCTTATTGTTTCAATGAGCAAAAAGGGTTAGGTATCACTCTAATTCTCTTAGGAATTTTTTGTCCTCAGAAGGCCACTGGGTAGCAAAAAACTAGAAAAAAAGATAAATCTTGGGATATAAATAGAATTTAGTATTATCATTTCTTTTAAAAAAACTTTGAAAATAAAGATTTCAGAAAAACATGGGAAGACTTGTATAAAGTGATGCCGGGAAGGGAAAGTACAACCAGGACAATATGCAAAAGGACTACAATGATTTCAGCAGCAACACCTCTGAAAGACAACTCAACTCACATAAAATGCAATGACCATCTGGATCCCAGAGGACAGCTATGAAACACATTTCCCTCCTTCTGACAAGAAGGGAACAAGAGCTCATTTACTACCTACTATGTGCCAGGCATTGAGCTAAGTGCTTTATAGATATTAACTCATTTAATCATTTCCTCCTTTGACCCTCACAACAAATCTGTGATGTAGATGCTATTAATGTCTGGTCTATAGTTGAGGAAACTGAAGTATGCAGAGGTAAAGTGGTTTGCCAGGGTCATATAGCTAGTAAGTGTCTGAGGCCAGATTGGAACTCTCTCCAGGCTAGCTTTCTATCCACTGCACCCTGCAGTGGACTCTATGGGTGAATAATGCTTCATACTCTGTCTTATACAGCTACTGTGTGGGTTAGTTTTGCTCAACTCTTTGTTACAAAAGAGGGTTCTAGAGGAGTAAGGCATATTAGAGAATGACTGATGTGCCAAAACCAAAAACCATCAATAGAATTTAAAAGAAAAAAAAAGACAGGCACTGGAGGGTGATCTTGCTACTGGGGATGGCTGGGGAGAGCGGGGATGGGTGAGAGGAAGAAGGGGGTGAAAGAGAGGGATCTGTTCAGAAATGAAGGTGATATAAAAACAAAAGATAGCAATAGAAATTTTTAAAAAGTTTGGAGGGGAAGGCAAGGCAATTGGGGTTAAGTGACTTGCCCAAGGTCACACAGCTAATTAAATGTTAAGTGCCTGAGGTCACATTTGAACTCAGGTCCTCCTGACTCCAGGGCCAGGGTTCTATTCATTGTGCCACCTAGCTGCCCCCAAATTTTAAAAATTTAAAACTTCTTTGAATGCTTTGGGTTTTTAAACTTCACTGATGATAAATTTGACAAATTTTAAAAATCTCTTTAGTCTTTCAAGCAATGCAAACTAAGAACCCATCAGGTTGGTCAATTTTTAAGAATATATAGGACTTGGAGCCAGAAGATGCAGGTTCACACCTTGCTCTGACTTGTGAGGTCAGAGTGTGACCTTCTAGGGGTGGGGAATCTGTGGGCCTCCAGGCCACATGTTATCCTATAGGTCCTCAAGTGTGACCAGTTCTGTGAAGTTACATGCATCATAGACCCCTTTGGCAGCCTGGTGACATTTATGGTCCTCTTCTCTGAATGATGCATTTAAATTCATAAAATAAAACATACAGCATTACAAAGGAAAATAATTTTTCTGAAATAGTTATAAAAATATTTTTAAAAAATAAGTTCAAGAACCCCTAGGTTAAGAACCCATAGTCTAGTAGTTGTAGGTCTGGGGAAGTCCCTAACCGGAAGGAGCCACGAGAAATGTTTTTTGAGGGGTGGGGTGGGGGTGGTACTTTTTGGTCATAGCAACTGATGGACTCCAAAGCCTTCATGTTGTGGTATGGAAGGGCTATAATCTATGCCACAGAGGGAGTACCCCCACTAATGAAATCCTGAATCTTTTGAAATATTGCCAATGAGGCACTGAATCTGACCTAACCTGAATGGCTATGATGAAAGCATAATATTGACCCTGTACATAGCGGTCAGGATTTGATTTCCCTGGATTGACAACTCTTCATTGAGTGACAAGCAAGACAAGAGCATAATCTTGCAGTGTGGCTGCCTGACCATTGATAATGAAGCCCATTATGTCTGACTCCCACAGCCTACAGGAGGTGTTCGGCGCCTGCCAAACATTCCAAATAGACATGCTCGGAAAAATCCACACATTCCAGTACACTGCCCACTGTGTGCTCTGCTCCATGGTAGAAGCAAAATCATCTTGCAACTGTACTGATGATATCAATAGCCACTTTGCTTTTTTGTCTTCTGCCCTCCTAAATGCAAACATCTACATGGCAATGAACAGGCTGCATTTTACATATTCTCTTCTCAGGACCCCCAGCATCCCCAGCTCAGTCTCTGTTTCTCTACTTGTCTGCTTCACCCTCTTTCTCTCTTTCTCCACAGCTTCACTTTGTGCTTGGTCTTAAAGCCAATATTCTATATCCTTCTAGAAGATTGTCTCTCTCTCTATAACATGGAGTATGTGCCTTGGTCACTACACTATATTGTGGACACAATATAAGGTATTCACAAAAGCCTGGTCAAGTTTAAATTTTTTTTAACTTCTAAACTGCCATATCTTACATTATAGAGCTGATAAAAAATAATCTGTAACTAGAAGCCATTGTTATTTTCCACAGGATCTGAAAAGAAAACCATACAAAACTGTTCAATGGAGTTGACCTAAACTGTAATAAAATGCTACTGAGGTGCTATATAAAGTTTGTGGCTGTCACACCCACAATCTACAACCTCCAACACACCTTCAAGTCATTATAGTTGAAAAGTTCACAAGGACTTTGGGAAGACCTTATGTAACATGACCTGAACTTTTCTGGGCAAAAGTATTTTAATCATGATCTAAACAACACATATAAGTGTTAACCCAAAGACTGTGTCCCCCTCTGTAAAATGGGAGGGTCAAAGAAAATGATTCATAAGACACCTTCAAGCTCTACTGAAGGATTTAAGCTCCTCTATTAGGCTAGAAAGTCTTGGCAGGCAGGAGCAGTGCGTTACTCACTATTTTATCTTCCCTTTCCCCATTCTGGTCCATTCCTCCAAAATGGGGGTCTTGTCTATGTTATTGCTGTTGTTGTTCAGTTGTGTTCAGTCATGTTCAACTCTTTGTGACCTCATTTGGGGTTTTCTTGGCAAAGATATTAGAGTGGTTTGCATTTCCTTCTCCAGGTCATTTTATAGATTAGGAAACTGAGGCAAACAGGGTTAAGTGACTTGCCCAAGGTCATACAGCTAGTAAGTGTCTGTGGCCAGATTTGAACTCATGAAGATGGGTCTTCCTGACTCTAGGCCTGGCACTCTATTCACTCCTAAATTCCCAACTGAAATGAGGAAGGGTAACATGGAATTTCTATTCCTTAATTCCTTTCTATTCCTTAACAAAGCACCTCAAATCCTCTTCAGGTTTTGTAAGAATTTAATGGCAAAACCCAAGATTTTAGAAATCCCTTCCAACAAAAACACCTCCCTATCCAAGATGAAATTGTCCTAGATTTTCCTTCCTTTTGTTAAATTCACAAAGATACTACATTTGAAGAAAAGATGGGACCAGATGAATGATCCTGTGATAGTTCAATACAAATTCTCATTTTTAATAAACAGATAAAGAAAATGAGGCAGTGTGTATTTCCTCATCAAACTTATCAGAAAAGTTCCCATTAAACTTGAAAAACATATCAAGTGAAGTCGTGAAGCATTTATTCTGTGCCTGTTATGGGTCAGGCAGGACGCTAAGAGCTGGGGACACAAAGAAAAGAAAAAGGAAACAAAAAACAATCTAAAACCCAGTCCCTGTTCTCAAGGAGCTCACAATATAATGGGGGAGATAATATGCAAACACCTACATATATGCAAAATACATACAGGACAAATTGATGATAATCTCAGGAGGAAGGCAATAAGATTAAGAAAGCCTGGGGAAGGTTTCATACAGAAGGTGGGACTTTAGCTGAGATTTGAAATAAGCCAGGGAAGCCAGGGAGACAGATGCAAGCTCCAGGCATGAGAGGCAGCCCTTGAGAAGAGCCAGAAACTAGCATCAAGAATAACATTTATCAAAATATGGGATCTCTTATTTAGTGAAAGCAAAAATATATCCATCATTTCTGATGCCCTCTTTCTCTTCCTCAGGATTTCCCTTGCTGAATTCTCTTTCTTCATCCCTTTGCAAAACTAAAATTCATTCCACTTTCTCAAAGAATGTATGTGTTTCTACTGCCAGCCTGGTGGTTTCTAGGAAAAAAAGACCAAAATGTGGTCAAATAGCTTCTTTGGAATAATCAACAACTAGAAATCTCAAGATTCCTTTCAAGCCAGAAATAAGGCTACTAAGATAGTCCAAGGTTGAAAGTATATCATAGAAATAACTAACAACAGATTATTAACCTAACCTAACTTTTTACTTATGGGTAAAGAAAGACTTAATAATGTCTGTTTTATTCCACTGTCACTTTTTACTGTTTACTTGAAACAGGTACAACACTAAAGACAGATGCTTAAAGGTACCTGGGTTGAAGATGAAATACATACACTCATACATACATACATATTACATACATATACACACATATATAAAATGTATATGTGTGTGGGGTGTATATCTATCTATATAAAATTTGCTTACCAAAATATATATTAAGCAATCTAACTATCTCCAGAAGTCTTGACCCCATCCTTGGGCAGTTAGTCTACAAAGCTTTGGAAGTCCTGACCTGGAGCTGAGATGTCTTGATTAGTACTTAAGCAGAAACTATTATCTTTAGCTGGTTCCAGTCCAGACCATGCTTCATATCTCATCCAGCTATCCACCCAGGGCATTATTGTTATCTGCCATGCTGCCACATACTACATTCCTCCATCTCCCCCCATACACAATTTCCTCCTCCTACTCTGGGCACATTTATCAAATCAACACTGCTATTACTTCTAAAAAAAAAAAGTTCCCATCCCTTGACTACTCAATGGTTGCACTCACCATGCCTAAGACTCTTCAGAACAAAACTTCCTTCTCTGAACACTACTTCCCAGTCCCTATTAAAATGTAAATTCCTTCAGGACAGGGATGCTATCTTGCTTTTGTCTTTATAGTCCCAATGCTTTGCAAAGTGCCTGGCAAAAAGTAAATACTAAACGATTTTCCACTCATTCATTAAAAAACAAACTTTCAAAGAGATTGAAAAAAAAACCCAATCTACAATGAAGATAATTATTCTTGGCATCACCAGACCCTAGACACTATTGACATCCTGCCATAGTGAGGGAAACCAGGAGCAAGTTCGGCTAGTATAATTTGGAAGGGTAGGGCTAGACAAGACCCAACTGAGCTTGATTCCCACTTGTTCCCTGTAATGGTATGTGCTATAATTACATCATAAAATTGGCGTTTTTGTAGCATTTGAAAGTTTGCTAAAAATTATACCCACACATTATCTCATTTGAATCTCACAAAAACCCTATGGTACTTTCTATAGTATTATTATTCCCATTATAGAAGTGAGCGAGGTTAAGTGACTTTCTAGTAGACACAAAGCATGTAAATGCTGGAAGCAAAATTCAAATGCAGGATTCTGCTTGATTCCAAGTCCAACATTTTTTCCATTACACCATGCTGCTTTTTCAGTTGCAAAACTAGGCCCACTCCCAATAAACACAAATCCATATGAAGATTTCCCTCCCTGTACCCACCTTCGACCATTCCAAGGGAGGAGACTCAAGACCAAACAGTAGGACCACTGCATCCCCTCTCCCCCACCTTCCACACTCTCAGGGGCTCCCCCAGAATTGACTCTTCCCTATAGTGCTAGCCAAATTTGTTTTCCAATTCCAAACCCTCAGTCAGATACCAACAGCCTTCCTAATGCCTGGCATGACCAAAATCCATATAGAAATTCTAATGCAATCTCCAGCTGATCTGGTGGCAAGGAGAGTGATGGAGTGAACTCTGCTTTGGAAGGTGAACCAACTGTAGCACAGTGCTCATTTTCAATGCCCCAGCCTGCTTTAATCTCCTGACAGAAAATGGAAAGTAGACCTGGAAAGATTCCATTTCTATTTCAGAAAGAAGGCTGCATATTTTTTGTAGTAGCAAAAGAACTGGAAACAAAAAATAAATGCCCCAGATTAGAGGAATGCCGAAACCAACTGTGGTATATGAATATAATGGACTATTATCATGATGCCAGAAACAATTAACAAGAAGAATTCGGAGAAGGATGGGAAGACTTACATGCTCTGATTTGGAATCAAGAAAACAGAACTAGGAAAACACCATATGCAATGAGTACAACAAAGAAAATGGAAAAGCAAACAACAAAGTCCACAAAGCTGAATGTTGTGTAATTATAATGACTAAGTTTTTCTCTGAAGAAGAGACTGGAAAAGGCACCTCCCTCCCTTCTTTGCAAAAATGAGGAACGTGGAATTGGAACTCTGTCTATATATACATATACACATATATACCCATATATCCCTTTATTACAGAGAATGGCTTGTGGGGGAGAGTATATATTCAGCAATAAAGGTTGTATTAAATTAAAAGATCAGTAAACATTTTCAAAAGATTAAAAAAAAAGAAAATAAGATGTCAGGGAATCCTTTGAGAAATAACCAGAACCAGAAATTTCCATATAGAAAAATTTCTTCCAAAAAACATGCCCTACAGATGCAGAATGAGATATGCATTCTCAGACATAGTCAATGTGCTGATTTTTTTTTTACTGGACTTTGCTACAGAGGACTTGTATTGGGGGAGTAAGGGAGGTAAGGTAGTGGGTACTGATAATGCAAAAAACAAACCAACCTCAGAGCATCAAAAAAAAATTAAATACACAAGAAGCAAATAAAAATATGGAAGTGGATACAAACAAGGACAGTAGTTTTATTACTACTCTGTTAAATTATACATATGTATATTACATATACAATTATAAAAATACTTCTTAAAAACAAATGGCACGTAACTAAATTCGTAGTTCAGTTTCTTATGTTTTCTTTCATGATGTTTTTCAGATATTGTAATTTATGTTTGATAATGATTAAGAACATCATAAAAAAGGACATTTGATTTAAAAAAACAAACAAGGATACATTTAAATGTCTCATTAATGGGGTTCTACTCCTAGGAGAATAGTAAATCACTATGTGTGTGAGTGAGACCTTTTTTAAAGCCTTAACTTTCTAAGCTATTAAGCTGCCCCTTCAGAGACTTCCCAATCCGTTGTCAGTCAAAAGGAGTTAATAAGTTTCTGAAAAAGCCTAATTTATATCGAAGGAATTGACCTGATAAGATCCAAGCCTTGTCTCCAATCAAGAATTAGGAGTCAAGAGGCCTCAGCATTGCAGTAAGACCTTCTCAGACTAACTCTAAGGAAAGTATTCCTCAAAGTTTTGGCCAAGTGGATTAAGGGGAAAGAGAGTGGGGCTTATAATAGGAACAGTCAGGCCAGACTCTTAACAGGCATAAAAGATTAAACCATCTTTGTCAAATGGACAGGCCCTGAGAAGAAGTAGAAGTAGAAACTATAGAAAAATTCCTCTTCCATGTCCAAAGAAGAGTTGATCTAAGAGCCTTTCCATGCACCACTTTTTTTTTTAATATCCTGGAATACAACTTAAGGTGAAAACAGAGCTGCAAACTAGGATAAGACTAGTTAGTTGTTGTTGAGTCACATTTGACTATTTGTGGCCCAATTTGGGGTTTTCTTGGCAAAGATGCAGCAGTGGTTTGCCATTTCCTTCTCCAGCTCATTTTACATATGAGGAAACTGAGGCAAACAGGGTTAAGTGATTTACCCAGGGTCACACAGCTAGTAAGTGTCTGAGCCTAGATTTAACTCAGGAAGATGAGTCTGCCTGACTCCAGCTCTGGTGCTCTGTGCACTATGGTGCCACTTAGCTGTCCCTGAACCTAGGTAGAGTAGCCTATGCTCATAGCAGGCACTCCAAAAAAAATATTTGTTGAATGATTGAATAAATGAATGGATAAATGGACTGGGAATATTGCTAAAGTTGACCCAAGAAAAGGAGTATGTATAGCAAATCTGCAGGCATAACAATGCCAGACAGGAAGCTGATGAATGATTTGGATTCAGGGAAAATGATAGAGGATCAGTTTCCTTTCTGCTTTTTAATTAGGGATATCGTCAGAGTAGATACACAATGGGACAATTACAAAAGGCTGTTGTTAAGTGCAGGTAAAACTGGGATAATGGATTCAGGCCTCTTGGAAATGGTTTTTCAGAAAGAACTTAACTAAAAAAAAGATAAGAGGCTCAAGTGAGCATCTAGGAAAAAAAAAACATCCAAACCCATGGGTTCCATTAGCAAGCAAGGGAATCTGGAAGGCTACTCAGTGGATTCTGGGGATAACCTGAAGGACTATGTAGCAGCTGCCCCTTTGATGCCATTAAATTCCTACCTCCCCCAACCTTTTTCATAAGGATGAGGTTTCTACCATTAAGGGGAGCTTTGGTTCTCCACTGTTTGGATAGCTCTGCTTATGCAGTTTAAATACAGGTGTGGCCTGCTTTAAACAAAGTTCATATATGCATAATGCATACATATAATATAAAATCATACTTACAGAACCTTAGAGGTGATGACTCCTTTCACAAAGGGCCCTTTCATCTACAAGGGGTTTCCCTTCTACTCTCCTTTTAGTGTTAAGCTCTCCTGCATCAGTTTAAAGTGAGATTTCATTTATTAATGTTTGGTTAACGTTTTCATCTGGCTCTGGGTGGAGACACCAAGAGCGACCATTTCCTAGGAGCTACTGGGACCTGGTTCTGACTGCCTATGTGTTTGGGAGCATGCATGTGTGTGCTTGGGCAAGTACCACAAACATTGTTTATCTATTCTCACCCCCCTGTCAGTGAACCTGATCTCTCCCTGCTGAACTCCCTAAGCTCCACCAGTCACATTACTAGACTTATTTCATGCTTTAAGAAGGGTAATGGGCGATCCTTATAGATAAAGAATCACTGGCTACTGATTAATTAGTAATTAGTAACTGGAATGGTTACAAGCAGTTGCAGTTTGCACATAAAGCTATGTAAACTATTTGAAAGCAGGAAGTAGAAGCGGAAGGAAGATTACAGTGTCATGGAGTTTTGGCATGTTTTAGGTGTCATGTTTCTTGGGAACATTCTGGTCTACTAGACTGCAAACTCCATAAAGGAATGGATCACTTCATGTTGACTTTGCATTTTCTTTAGCACCCAGGCATAACACTATGCAATGGTATGTGCTTAATAAATGTGGAATTGAACTGGTCATTAGGTGCCCTGCTGGGAATTCCCCAGAGACTAGGTTATTTACAAAAGCCTTAAGGGGGGTTATAGGAATGCTGGTTCTATCCTAAATTGGAGCAAATATCTAGGAGGCCCTTGAGGCCACATCCCCAGAGGGGTTCAGAATGACTTAATTTGGAGTGACTCTTCCTTCTTCAATAAGGATCTGAAGTTCCATTGGGCCCCTAAACTCATTTTGCCCTCTTGGAGGCCTCTGGAAAACCAGGTGCATCTCAGGATGGCTTCAAAATGGGAAAGATTAGGTTTGATTGACTTTGGATATAAATCTGATCCTCCCTTGCAAGACAAAATGACACACCTATTCACAACTCCAAAAGCCTCCCTTGCTGGGGGGCAACAATAACCAATCCTAAAGCAGAGAGACAAGTTAGGAGAACATTGGTAAAAGATAATGCTAACATTCTATACTCAAAGAGATGCTATGTTTAGTGAGACATCACTTTCCACTTACCATGAAAGGAACATAGTAGAATTTGGAATCCCAAGACTTGAGTTAAAAAATGTTTCTGCTACCTTCTAGAAATCTATGTGACCCCATGGACAAGTCACTTAAACTCACTGGACTTCAATTTCCTCATCTCTAAAATGGCCTCTATAACATCTAGGGGCCCTTCCAATTCTAGATCTAGGATCTTAGAAGATAATCTACCACTTACTAGCTATGACCTTTTGACTTCCAAGGGTTATCATCAATTAACCGTTTTGTCAATCTTGAAGAATTCCACAAATATGAATTGCTAGCAATAAAAAAAAGCTTGATCCTTGTTAATAACCATGTGAGATAGGTAGGATGAATATTACTATCCCGTTTTACAAATGAGGACCCTGAAGCTAAGAGATGTGGTTGTTCCATCCATCAAAGTACTGAATAAACCACATCACTGAGCCTGGGTCCTCATCTGTAAAATGGGATAGTAATGTGTATCCTGCCTCTATCATACATCTACTGTGAGGATTACATTGACTAAGTTATGTAAAGCAGTTTGTATAATGCCACACTGTGGTCAGCTATTACTATTACTTAATTGAAGGAGGGTTAGACAAAAGCAAAGTATTGTAAATTTAAACTCTTATGGGGTGTTTTCTTAATGTACACATTGCTTATCAGATAGACGTAAAGCACTCAGACTGCCAGTGTTCAATAACTTTAGAGTCAGTGTTTAGATGACAGTGGATTAGAGAGTGTTGGGGATGCATTTACCAATGATAAATCCGTTAACAGATCTGAGCAGTTCCAACCTCACTCCCGGGCAGCTGCCAATTTCAGCATGCTGGGACTTTTCACTTTGATAATTAAACCAAAGCTGCTCAGCTTTGGACTACTGCCGGGCCAACTTTTTTCTCAAGTTTATAAGAAGGATGAAGGAAAGAATTAGAAATGAGCTTGTGTTGCTTTTTTTCACCTTTTCCCCCTCACTCCCCCAAATTCATTGTTTCTGTGATTTAGTCTTCATTAGACTGAAATCCACCTAGAAGCATGGACTTTCCAGATGGCTTACATTCCACTGTTAGAATTTCTTTTTTTTATTAACTTAAATTCTTCCTGCTTATACTCTTTATCACAGGCTAATTTAACGGTACAAGCAGATGTTTAGTGAACTACCTTTGAAGAACTGATTAAAAGTTAGAATAGGAAAAACAGACTTTTGACAGTTCAGTTGGTATGCCCTGGAAGAACTTTGAATCTGGCTACACACAGATGTTCTTGGAAAATGGAAAGCTAAAGAGAATCTTTCTCCAACTGTCTATCTATCCCAACCCAAGCTAGTTGCTTCCACATGAACAATGTATTACATATGTATGATGTTTTCAGAGGGGCTTAGATCTTAGTTATGGGCCACTAGGTGGTACAGTGGATAGAGTGCTGGGCCTGAAGTCAGGAAGACTCATTTTTATGAGTTCAAAACCGGCTTCAGACACCTACTAGTTAATGTGACCCTGGGTACGTCACTTAATTGTGTTTGCCTCAATTTCCTAATCTGTAAAATGAGCTAGAGAAGGAAATGACAAAACACTTCAGTATCTCTGCTAAGAAAACCCCAGATGGGGTCACAAAGTTGGATGTAATTAAAAAGACCAAACAACAACAAAAAACCTTAGTTTGGTTAAAATGCATTTACCATGTTCATTGTGAAGCAACTTTGTCTGGGGCAATGCAATGTAAAGGTATTCCTGCATTGTCATTCTCCAGCATCTATATATCCCTGGTGACCACCAGACTGATTCTGTGACCTTTTATGAGAGGCCTTGTCTTTGTTCAGGACAGCTCACTCATTTTGGTCTCCTAAGCACACTCTTTTTACATCCAAATATAGGCAGTCCTCAACTTCTTTTGCCACAGGGCACTGCTGAAAACCACACTGTAGACTGACATGATGCAGAATGGATTTTCCCATAGGAGCAAGGTTATAATTGAGGGTGGTATTCTAAACCAAAGGCTCAGCACAAAATAAATCACAGATATGGTCAAAGTGCTGTCAGAAAAGCATAGATACAACTATAAACCCCCATAATCACCTTGGATGGTAAGTATACGCTCCTAATTATAGATAGATATATGATAGAATTATAGAGCCAACAAGGCTCTTGGAGATCATCTAGACCAACCTCCTCATTTTATAGCTATGTAAATAAGCCTTGAGAGGTTAAGGGACTTACCCAAGGTCGCACCATGAGTTTATGGAAGAGCTGGGACTAGAATGCCAGTCTTCTGATGATCAATCTAGTGGTGTTTCATGAGTCCTGCCTTTCTTAAATTAAAATGTCTTATTAACTGATTATACAGAGGTCCTCCAAGGTATTATAAATGTTTAGAAAGAACATTAAACACTCCTAAAGTTGATCTAGCTAAAATGAATCAGCTCTCTAGGATAAATATTAGATACTTAATTAAGAATAAATTGGAGGGTTGTTTTTCTGAGAATCTGGAAAGAAGTTGAGGTGATATTACAGGTACCTCTTAAGAAAAAAAAATGCTATGTAGGTATCCCAGTTCATTATAGCTGCCTTTGGGGAGATTTTGAGAGAAAAGAAAGCCAAAAATTCTAAAATGAAATAGGCCTTATATTAAAAACAAATTTGACTTCAAAACAATGAAGGTAGCTAATTATAGAAATTGGGGGTCAGGGTGGGGATGAGAAAAAGAAAGGTGAAAGACAGTGGGTAAAGAACAGAACCAGGGTTGTTGTCCCTCAAAGAGTCAAGGATACAAATGGAACTCTCAGGAAGAGTGGATACATAGCATTCAGGCTGCAGGTATGTTGTGAGGATCTGCAGGGCCAGCAGGAGGAGAAAGAGAACCTATGAATGACCTGAGCAAGAAATACTCCCTTCTTAGCTCCCTGGGTGTGACAGGCTCTTAGTCACTGCAATGCTTTGGCACAGGCCATCTTGAGCCGTCCCACACGATGCTGATATGGAGAAGGGTCAGATATTTTATAGGATTGGAAGGGTCATGGTTAGAAACATTTGATTTATTTCTAAACCCTGATGTCATAGGAAGGGAGATGTCAACCAAAAAGATTATATGGGAGAAAGAATTTTTCAGGATGGATGATTTCTGATATGCGTGTGTGTATATGTGTCTGCATGAGTATTTATGTGTGTCTGTGTGTTTGTGCATGGGCACACAGGCAAGCAAGGGATGAGAAAGTCTCCAGAGAAGGGACAGAAAGTACATACCAGACAGGAAAAGGGGGTAGGAAGAGGTACAGACATGATATTGCCAGAAAGACAAAATCCAGAAAACTCAGATTTTCAGGACTCCCACAACAGGGAAGTTTGACCATCTGCCTTCACCATCCCTTCATAAATTCCCTTATAGCAATTGTTTGTTGTTGTTGTTCATCCACCGTTCTCAAAGAAGACCAATGACATCAGGAGGGTGATGTCTTGACTTTCAAGTGGATTGGATTTAAGTGAGGCAAAGCTATTCAAAATCATCAGCCTCATGGTCTATTCCAGAATTATCAGAGTTCAGAGGCAAGACAATGGTTAGGATGACTGGCAACAGCCCCAAATGCAGTGGGAGACCTTTGCCTTTTTAAAACCAAGGTCCCACTTTGTATGAGGCAACACCCATTCAGTTGTAAAGGCCAGATAAGAATTGAGGTAAAAGATGGCAGTAGCAATTAGAAGTATGTAAAGTTATATCATTGATAATTCTTTGAAAGAAAAGTTCTGGTGGCACCTAAACATCTGAAAGTCTTATCAAAGAATTTAGTTCTGAGGATGTTTAGAGTAGCTACCTTTTTAATCTGTTCTTTTTCTCAATCTTCTTGTCTACCTTCCTTCCCTTTTCTCTTTTCTCCCCTTTTCCCCCTCCCCCACTTTGAGGTAGTGATGAAACAATTTAAAAATGGTGATGCAGAAGGGGACGTGAAGGGACAGTCATTCTGCTAGCATTGATAATGATGTGGGTATTTACTGTTCAACATACAATCTATATGATGGTTATCAGCCTCAGATTTTTTTTTACTTTTTTAAACATTAGCTGGTCAGAAGCATGTCTTTTTCTTCCCACCCATTAGGCTCCCACGATGAGGTTACCTGGGCAATGGGCATTTATAACATGAATGACTTTGGCATCATTATTAGTGTATGGGGATAGAAGAGGATAGTTGACACAAGGGTCTCTTGATGGCTTCTGAAATTTTTCCCAAGAGAGAAAGGCTCAGAAATTGTTATCAAAGATGCAACTTTTGGTGTCCTTGTTACATACGGTTATCCTT
Source organism: Gymnobelideus leadbeateri (assembly GCA_011680675.1). Taxonomy (NCBI): domain Eukaryota; kingdom Metazoa; phylum Chordata; class Mammalia; order Diprotodontia; family Petauridae; genus Gymnobelideus; species Gymnobelideus leadbeateri. Next base: position 41,436 of record WOXC01005287.1, read on the forward strand.
GTCCAGCCCTTTCCTAAGCCCTGGGACAAGTCACAGCACAACCTAAGGCATAAAACTACCAGACACACACATACTACAGATAAATAAAGTCACACCGCTACAATGGAGTCCTGCCTGAATCTTCTGTTGTTTTTCCTATCAATTTATTTGTTCAACAGTCATTTATTAAGCTCTCACTATGGTGCTGGGGAGGCCTGAAGTCAGGAAGACCTGAGTTAAATCTGGTCTCAGATACTTATTAGCTATGTGACTTGGGGAAAAGTTACTTAAACTTGTTAGTTTCTGGGTCAGATTTGTGCCTTAAGAATATCATTGGGGGGGGGGGGCAGGTAGGTGGCACAGTGAATAGAGCACTGGCCCTGGAGTCAGAAGGTCCTGAGTTCAAATCCAACCTCAGACATTTAACACTAGCCATGTGACCTTGGGCAAGTCACTTAACCCCAATTGCCTTGCCTTCCCCCTTCCAAAAAGCAAAAAAAAAAAAAAAAAGAATATCATTTTGGCAGCTGGGAGGAGGATAGATTAGAGAAGCAAAAGAACATAAAGAACAAGTACTCTTCAGGAAAAAGGAGATGAGGGCCTGAACTAGGGAGGCAGACTTGCAAGTGGAGAGAAATGGAAACACGCATGAGAGATTTTAAGGGCAGCTAGGTGGGAATAGAGCACTGGGCTTAGAACCAGAAAGATTCACTTCCATGAGTTCAAATCCAGTCTCAGACACTTATTAGCTGTGTGATCCTGGGCAAGTCATTCAACCCTGTGTGCCTCAGTTTCCTCATCTGTAAAATGAGCTGGAGAAGGAAACAGCAAACCACTCCAGTGTCTCTGCCAAGAAAACCCCAAATGGGGCCACAGCAAGTCGGACACAACTGGAAAAACAACAATGATGATGACAACAACAGATTTTGGAAATACAACAGTGACACCCAACTCTGGAGTCCCAGTGTCAGGGCCTGTCCTGCTTCCCTCCTGATTCACTGTGCACATGGGGTCCTCATGCAGAAGCCAACAAATGAGTAGACCAAGGCATTAAGAAGAAATGTAGTGTGAAATAGTTGCTCAAGAAAGGTTGCCTGCTCATGAAGAAGAGAAATTAGAATTTATGTCAGGGCCATTGTTTGCAAAACTCCTCCCCCTGACTGGGGAGTGGGGGTGGGGAGGGAAGGTTCTCTGTCCACTCTCTACACAGGACCTCTGACCTGGAGGTCTATGTAGTCTGGAAGGTAAAACACTGAAGATCCAGGTAAAGGGAGGAAATGGTAGCCTCGGCCTCGGCTCTGTCACCTACTAGCACTGGACAACAGCCCTGAACTTCCATAGGATCCTAGCATTTAGAACTGGGAAGGATGCTTAGAGATCACAGCCTTCTCACTTTACAGATAAAGGCATAGAAGAGACTGCTCAAGGGTACACCAACAGAATGGACAGCGTCAGAGCCGGGTTTGGTCCCATGAACTCTTAAGACTACTTTCCACTGTATGATTCTATTCCTGTAGCGTGTTTCTTTATTTGTAAATTGAGAAAAATTACTGCTAGCCTTGCTCATGGGACATTCTGCGAGGGTAAGAAATACTTGACAATTATGGAGATCGCAAAGTTCTTCATCACTTACAAACCAACCAACCCCTTTTTTGTCATTTATACTACATAGCCTGTCCCAAAAGTCTCAGTGCAGGTTTAAGCTTTAATAACTTTGCAAGTATAAATGCTTTAAGCTTATAAAAAATAACATTTGAAAGGTTAATTACTTATATATGAAAAATGTTGATGTTTCTTATCAAAATTCAACATAACACTTTCATGTGCTATATATCACTATAGTTGATTTTCAAGCTCTGTAAAAGCTTTCATCAGCTGCCACTCAGTGACTGAAAGGACTGATTTGTAATACTAGCCTTAATATTATCCAAAGATTCAGATTTTTACACATCCATGACAGGTTGGATATAATTCAACGAGAAAAATTATAATGAGGATGGATTAGATGACCAGGATGGCAAGCAAGAGGGCCTTCCTCTACCCATCAATGATCTGAGAAAATGTCATCCAGAAACTGGACACACATAATACAAAATGATAGGGTAACCTATTTGTTCAAATGAAAAATAAAAATCAGTTATTCAAAATTTATAGAACTCAACAAGTATAAAAGAAATTTAAGTAAACTTTTAAATCATTTTTAGTCAGTGTAGCATTTATACTTCAGAAATTAAGAAAGCTTAAAACCACACTAAAACTTTTGGGACATCACAGAGATAAGACTGATAGTCATCACATTATTAATTTCATAATTAGGAAGTAGGATGGAAGACTTGGGTTTGAATTCACCCCTGATAATACTGAACCTGAGAAAGTCACTTAGCCTCTCTTGGCCTCTATTTCTTCATCTATAAAAGAAGAATGTTGGACTGAAAAACCTTGAAGGCACCTTTTAGATCTACATCTATTATCCTGTGAATTAATAAATACTAAAGTATAATGAACTGCAGTCAATATTTTCCCAATGAAAAGAGGGTCTCTTCAATCTTCTCCAGGATCAATTCAATAAAACAAAATTCTTTTAACTTTCTACTCAATGATGATAATTATTGACTATTCAAATTAAATTCTGTCTTAAGGATTAGCTCAGTTGCATAAAGGTTCACAGAACTGAGAGCTAAGAGACATTCCAGACAACCTCAATGAATGAGTTAATTAGAGCAGTTCATGCATCTCTCTTGGCCCATACTCATCTATAAAACAAAACTGTGAACAAAGAGATGATTTTTAAAAAATGATGCCTAGAAAGTACTTGTGTTGGAAAGACATATTTTCCGTAAGCATATGTTTTCAGTACTCCTTCAGGGCTTTAAAATAATCCTTTCTAATATACGAAAGTTGAAGGTGGGGAAACAAACCTTGTTTCCTTCTGGTCCATCAAAGTATTTTGTTTTTGTTCATTCTCCTCTCTTCAATTTCACTCACTTACATCTAGCCAAAACAAACTAGCTTTAAAGATGAACAAAAATGTCTTTTATATGAGTCAAACCACCTTGCCAATGTCTGCCTGGCATCCTGTCTTCAAACGACACACCTGGCATGTTACTCCCTTCCCAGTGGAGGTTTCCCAATAGTACAACAATTACTCCTTTCTAGTATTTTTGGATGATTTGATTTTTCTAAATGGTAACTCTCAATTATAAATGAGAGCAGAGATACTCAAGATGATAATTTTAAAAAGGAATTTTCTTTATTTTCATTTTGAATCCATCACTATAGGTGAGAGTTGTCATAAAAACCAACAGAAAAGTTAAATGCAACTATAACTATGTTTTTGAATTACTGGTGAAAAAGATGTCCTCTAACCTTTTTAGAAATATGTATACCATTGTAGCATTCCAAGAAAGATGGTCATACCTTCATCGTGCCTAATGTATATACACACTGCTTTATATGTGACTGGTACTCAATAATTCTTTATTGATTTGATGTTAATAATGAGAAAAAACATTTTCTAATAGAAAACAAAGGAAAACTTTTTTGAAACTTCATATGTCATATTCGATTTTTTTTAAAGAACCATATAATTTAAAGTTAATCTTTCAGGTTGAATCAAACAGTTAATGACTAATGTTATGAGTTGTTTTCCCTCAAAGAAGTTTTGGATACTAAATTATTTATCAGCAGAAGTTAAGCCTGAAACCAAGTAGGGATATCACTGTGTATATACTATTATGCCTGACGTCTTAAATATATTACTTTTCCAGATTGCATTTTTGTGTAAGGGAAAGAATATTTTTTCTTTTCCTATTACTATTTCTGACACATGGAATGAGAGTCTCAGAGCATCTATTACTGCCAAAATTGCATTTAAAAATCAATCAACTTTGGCTTGTAATATATAGAAATATATTTTTGTAAGTCACTTGACTAGTAATGACTACAATTCTTTCACACCATTTTTCATTGGGGTAGAATTTTTGGCATGTGTTTAGTCTTTTGCTTTTCTCATTAAATTTTCCATTCATATAGCTAAATTTTACCTTAATTCTGTTCTATATTTTCTAATTTTAAAAAATGGAAGCCAAGCTGATCTTTAAAAATGCTAACCATCCAATCAACAATTAGTGATGAAAATCAATTAGTCTTTGATTCTAGAGAAATGATGATGAGAAGACACACTTTCCTCCTCAAGGGAGAAAAGTGTTGTACAGAAGAGCTGGCTTGTTGTTTATGACATTGGTTGAGACAGTGGTTATTTGTCTTGCTGAACTGCTCTCTATATTATGAGAAAAAGTTGCAGTGGGAGGAGAGGGTATTGGGAAGTGACATTGATGTAAAAAACAAGAGGCAAAAATAAAAGTTTTAAAATAAACAAGAAAGTTCATTTTCTATCCAAACAAAAGTTGCAGAGAGAGTGGAGAAATTGTTAGACTTTTGAACCCAGTAAAAGTTCTCCTAGTATTCAGGTTAAGACGTTTACAAGTTGTGTTATTCTGGGCAAGTCATGCAAACTCTTGCAACTTCAGTTTCTTTACCTGAAAAATGGGGACAGAAGTAACATCTGCCTCACTAATGTTGTGATATTTAAATGGTAATATATGTAAAACATCTGTAAACCTTGAAGTAATATTTAAATGCCAACTTTTTTTTCTTCAAGGGACAGCCAGACTAGGCAGAGTTATGTCTACTCTTCAGTGAAAATGGAACTAGACTTCGAATCAAAAGAATTTTGGCCAGAATCCCACATTAGATACTTAAGTGACTCTGTGTAATCCCAAACTACTTAATACCCTTCAGCCTCAGTTCCCATATCTGTAAATTGGGGATGAAAATAACTCTAGCATCTATTTCATTTGTAGTTATCCAAACAGGAAAATAACTGCAAAAGACCTTGCAAACTTTAAAGTGCTATTCAGTATCAATGATTATACCACATTTTTTTTAATGCCCTTTAAAAGTGGGATTTTAGCATGAGATCTTAACCTCACATAAGTAAATACAGGATTTTGAGATCCATTCATCTATTATTTCCCTCTCATAGAATGACGTGATTCTAACTGGGTAAGTTGGCAATACTTCCTCAAACTTCATGTTCCCCTTTGTCAATGAGAATGGACACAGGTACCTTCTTTTGTTTTATATTCTGTGGAGAGCAAACCTTTTTGCCCTATTTCCTAGTCTTCTTCTTCACTGTTGTTTTTATTTGAGAAGCAATGCTATGTAGTTCATAGGATTAGTTCAAAAGAGAGCAGCATCTAGTCCAATCCCTCATTTTACCAGTTTGTAAACTGAGGTCCAAGAGGTGAAATGGCCTGTTTTGTGTCACACAAGTAGCAAGTTTAAGAGGCAGAGTTTTGAACCCAGGTTCTCTGTAGAAACAGTGCTCTATCCAACAAACCACAAACCAAGATGTTGTAACAGAATGGATATAAAAGTACTTTGCAAAACTTAAAGTGCTTTATAAATGCCCATTACTGTTGTTATCATTATTATTAATTAGCTTATAATCACCAGACTTCCAATTCTGTGGGTGACTTTGAACCTTAAAATCTTTAAGGGTCCCTGAACCTTAAATTGCCCTCCTGCTGAGCTCAAGCAATATTGATAGAAGCAAAATATATGTAGTTAAATCTGCATAATTGACACTTTCTAACATTTCAACAAGGGCAGCTAGGTGGCACAGTACATAGAGCACCCAGCCTGGAGTCAGAAAGACTCATCTTCTTGAGTTCAAATACAACCTTCGACACACTTAATAGCTTTGTGATCCTGGGCAAATCACTTAGTCTGCCTCAATTTCCTAATATGTAAAATGAGGTAGAGAAGGAAATGGCAAACCACTCCAGTATCTTTGCAAGAAAACCCCAAATGGGGTCATGAAGAATTGGACATGACCAAAACAACTCAATAACAACAACAAAAAGTCTACACAATCAACAAAACAAATCAAGCCCTGGTTTTTAGAAATCGCCAGTTACTGTTCACACTGAAACTGAACACTTGCCTCTCAAACAGGTTAGAGCTGCCTCCAGCGCACTACAGCCATACACTAAATGTATTCTAGATTCCTGTCTTGGCTTTGCTAGTAACTTTCTATGTGACTTTCAACTCACTTTATTTCTCTTGGTTTATTTATTAAATCACATTAAATCCTACAACTTCAACTGCTATCTCTGTGCAGATGATTCCCAGGTCAATATCCCTAGCTTGATATCTCTTTTAATAAATCTACAACATTTTCATATGTATTCTCCACATATATCTCAACATCAACACATCCTAAACTAATTTCATTATCTTACTTCTCCTTCTGCCTTCATTTATTCCCATGATACCACTATTTACCACGTTTCTCATATTTGAAACCTTGGGGTATCTTCAATTCTCCTTTATCTTTCATTTCTCCAATCTAATAAGTTATCACATCCTATCAATTCTGGCTCTGCAACATCTCTTATACCAGTCTCATCATTATTCCCAGTGATGCCACCCTCTTACTGACTTTCATGATAGCCTTTTTTCAACACTCTAATAGCCTCCTAACAGGTCTTCTCATTTCCACTGGCTACCCCATCCAATACAAGTTTCTTACTGTCTGATCAAATATATAATACACAAATATACAATACATGCATAACACACACACACACACATATATATTTTTTTTTCCATTGGCTACCCTCTCCAATATAACTTTCTTACTGTCTAATTATATATATAACATATATCATAGTATATTCTTATTATTTCACTATAATATATTAATATTATGTTATATTTTATGGATATATTACTATATTATCAATTAACAATATTGGTATAATAATATATAATATTACATATTATATATATATATTTGACAGTAAGAAAGTTGTATTGGAGGGGGTAGCCAATGGAAATATATATGTGTGTGTGTGTGTGTGTGTGCATGTCTGTGCATGTATATGTATATATGTGTGTATGATAGTATTATTGTCTGATATATCACACATCAGTCAGTAAGAATAATTTTTATTTTGAATTTAACATTAAATAAAATGACCATTTCTATATAAATAATAGAATAGAAAAAGAGGATAGTAAATGAAACTGAGGAATATCTTATGTACAGCTTGCTTTTCTTTTTAAATATAATATCAGTTAAACATGCAACTCTCAAAGTTGAACTGCTTGTCTGTGATTCTTTTTGGTCTTCCTTCTGTTCTCTTTTGTGCATTAAAACATAGTTCAATATAACCCTCTTTTCTTTTTATTTCTTTTTTTGGCTAGATACCTGATTTCTAATCCCTCTTTCCTCTCATCTCCTTAAGTTAGGAAAAAAGAAAGAAAACCAACATAGAAACACTAGAATAATTCCAATTATATACAGACCTGGTCATGTTACTCCTCTACTCAGAAGTGGTTGGTACCTCTTCAATGTCTTGAAAGTAAATGTTTAACTACTTTTTTTGTCATTTAAAACTTTCTATAAAATAGCACCACCCTACTTTTTTTAGCCCTGCTTCATATTATACCCCTCCATGCATTCTACCCTTCTGCTAAACTGGACTATTCATTACCCACAGGAATCACTTTGGTCCTTGTGCCTGAAAGATCCTTTCTTCCTTTCTGCATCTGTTGTACCCAATTCAAATGCCACCTCCTCTACAAAGATTTTCCTAATCCTCAGTTTTAAAGAGAACATCCTCCATGGACATTACATAGCACCTTGGTTTACAACTTTCTCATGCATTTAATGTTATATTACATTATATCTGTATTTATGTCTTAACTTCTACTCAAGTGTAAACTCCATGAGAGCAGGCACTTTGCATTTACCCCATTACCTAGCATAGTGCTCTGCATACAGTGGTCACATAACAAAAATATTTGTTGAATGTATTTTCAACATATTAAGAAAATAAGACATATGACAATAGATACACATAAAATACATTAAAAGTTATATTGTACCCATAGTGAACATAAATAGAAGATCTGTTGGAACTATGTAAATTGGTAAGGGTTTCTCAAGTTGCATCTACACAGAGAAATGTGTTTTGACAACAATGCATTGTTAACATTTTCTCCATCATTTTCCTAAGTCTAGATAATCAACAAAACAATAAACCAAACCCTGATCTCTGCAATTCTCAATAGCTGAGGTATAAAATGCTCACACTGAAAACTTGGCAATTGGCTCTCATGAGCCAGCCTCGGGCTGACTCTAGCCGTACAGGGTGGACTAATATTTTGAGAGGAATTCACCTTGAGCTCTGCCTGTTGTAATAAGCAAGAAAAAAGTGCAATGATTTATTTTGTGCACTGTCATATCTAAGCTGAGCTAACAAGGTTAAATCAACAGAGGATTGGCACATTGCCAGTCTAAACCAGGCTGTGGAAGGGCATGGAGGTGAGAGATGTAATGTCATGGGTGAGGAACTGGAAAAAGGCCATTTTGGCTTAAGAGTGTAGAGTGACTGTAGAGTGAATGAATCAGAATAACTCATGATAAGACTGGGAAGGGAGAGGCCAAGTGGCACAGTGAATAGAGCACTGGCCCTGGAGTCAGGAGGACCTGAGTTCAAATCTGGCCTCAGACACTTAACACACACACACACACACACACACACACACACAACTTAGCCAGGTGACCTTTAACCCCAATTGCCCTACCTTCACCCCTCCAAAAAGCAAAGCAAAAACAAAAACAGGACTGGGAAGGTAAATTAGAGCCAGTCTTTGAAAGCTCTCAAATGTTGAAGAAAGGAGTTAGCATTTGATCCTAGAGACAATAGATAGCCATTGAAGGTTATGATATTGAAGAGAGACACAATTACATTTGTGCTCTAGGAATATTACTCTGGCAGCTATGAGGATGGAGTTTTGGAAGGAAGAGATTTGAGGCAAGGAGACCACTTAGGAGCTACTGGTGAAACACTATGAAGATCTGAACTAGACCTAGGATGATGGCCATGCTGGTGAGGAGTTAGTGACTGATGGGAGAGATACTGTGGGGGTACAATTGACAAGACAGTGACTTACTGGTTATGTTACCAGAGACTGAGGAGTCAAGGACGGCAATGAAGTTGTGAACCTGGGTGACTAGAAGAATGGTTTTACTCTGAACAGAAACAGGAAAGTTTAGAAAATGGCTATGTTTGGGGAGGAAAGATAATGAGCTCTGTTCAGGAAATGTTAAATTTAAATGTCTATGGGTCATCCAGTTTAAAAAATCAAGTAGGGGGGTGGCTAGGTGGTGCAGTGAATAGAGCACCAGCCCTGGCTGGAGTCAGGAGAACATGAGTTCAAATATGGCCTCAGACAATTAACACGTGCTGGCTGTGTGACCTTGGGCAAGTCGCTTAGCCCCAGTTGCCCTGCCTTCCCTCCTCCAAAAAGCAAAATAAATAAATAAATAAATAAAATTTTAAAAAATCAAGTAGGCAGTTGGTGATTCTGGACTGGAGCTCAAGAGCTCAACCAGTGCTAGATATAGAAATATGGATGTTACCTATGTATAGGTAATGACTGAACCCATGTCATCACATGAAGTCACTAAAGGAGAGAATAGAGAGAGATGAAGAGGGCCTAGGACAGAGACTTGGGGATACACCTACAGTCTTGTCAGACATTTAGGAGGAGAATCAAGTTAGAACAGTGTCACCAAAACCCAGAGAGAAAAGAGGACAGAACAGTCAGCATCCTCAAAAGCTCAGACAGGTGAAGAAAGACAATAATTGAGAAAATACCACTGTATTGGGTGTTGAGGAGATAATTAGTAACGTTTGTGTTTATAGATAAATATTTGAACAAGATGGAACCCATGTATATCATTTATTTAAACTTTGGGGATTAACAAGGTACTATATACATGCCCTATTTTAAAAATATTGAATCACCATGGGATGAGAAGTAATATTTTATACAGACAAGAAACTGGCATAGGGACAGGAAATAGAGGGTAGGGATAAATGAGTACTTCTCATTGGTTGAAATGGTATAAACAATGAGGTCACCTGAGGATAGATACTGGGCTTAGTCTTATTTAATATTTTTAAAAACTGATCTGGAAGGGTGTAATGGAAATGCAAATTTAAAGATCTTCCCTGCCCCTAGCTTAAGTGTACCTGGAGCCTGTGGTGGGAGGCTTGTTTTTCAGGAAAGCCCATACCTTTATACTTTGTGATGGGGCAGTGGGTCCAGAAGGTTGTTACATTCTCTGAGCCAGGAGAAGGCTATATAAACCCTGAGGAGAGGCTTTGCTTTGGGGCTCACTTTGAGAAGTGTTGTGTGATTTGACCAGATGAGACTCTGGGAAGCCGTTGTTGAGAGCCCCCCGGCTTTGAAAACCCAGATGTTGATGCTTCCCTCTCTGGTAACTGTGATTTGGTATTGATATAATGGTTGGACAGTTTGGAAGCCTGTCTTTTTGATCTGTAAGTTCTGTAACTCTGAAGTTGGGGGTGCTGACCTTTTTCCCCTGAACTAGGTAATGTGTGTTTGTTTGATTAAAGTAAGCTTGTTAACCCATTTTGAGTTGCTTTCCTTTTGAAAAGCAGATCTAAGAACCTGTGTTGGCAGTCACCCTGGGGATGCTGGGGAGCTTGCTGCTACAAAGGGGAGGGTATAATGAAGTAATGAAGTCTTCAAGCTCAAAGATGCTGCTGAAAGTCTGTTAAATTCGGATATACCGGTCAAGCGGAAAAATAGAAATTGTAGGAAAATCTCTTGAAATCTGATGTGTAGGCAGAAAAAGGACAGAGATGTTTCAACGTGGTTAAGTGTTTGTATATTTAGGGAAAGATAAATCCAAACTATGTGTATAAGATTGAAGATAAAACCGAAGATAAAACATTATACCTGTTTTAATTCACAATATGTCTGCAGGTACAGTTCTACACGCAGGAAACTTTAAATAAGAGTAACTAAAAGGATCAAAGGATGAGAGTGTTAGAATAATGGGGGAGGAAAGTAGAAAGATGCTCTCTGAGTCAGATTAAAAGATCAGAAACCTTCAGTCAAAGATGAGATAATTAAGGTCTCTAAAAATACAAGAAGAGTAGGAATGGAGCAAATATGGATTTTTTTTTTCCATCAAATCCTGGAAATCAAGAGCTAGGGTGAGCCCTTGATGCAATAAAAAGGTAAATTTTTTACAGGTAAATTAATTATTGCTTTATAAGACAACTAATAATTCATGAAATTTATCACTCCAAAAGACATTTTCAAGGTCAAGGCATAAACAGGTTGAAAAAGAAGATTAGATAAATTCATTAACATTTGTTTGTAGTACATGCCTTACAGCTAATAATGGACTGGTTAGAAAATTAGCCTGATCAACTACAGATATGAATTATGTTACATATTTTTTTTTGCTTTTTTGGAGGTGTAATGGAACTGCAGATTTAAAGATCTTCCCTGCCCCTAGCTTAAGTGCACCTGGAGCCTGTGGTGGGAGGCTTGTTTTTCAGGAAAGCCCACACCTTGATACTCTGTGATTGGGCAGTGGGTCAAGGAGGTTGTTACATTCTCTGAGCCAAGAGAAGGCTATATAATATAAGCCCTGAGGAGAGGCTTTGCTTTGGGGCTCACTTTGAGAAGTGTTGTGTGATTTGACCAGATGAGACTCTGGGAAGCCGTTGTTGAGAGCCCCCCAGCTTTGAAAACCCAGATGTTGATGCTTCCCTCTCTGGTAACTGTGATTTGGTATTGATATAATGGTTGGACAGTTTGGAAGCCTGTCCGTTTGATCTGTAAGTTCTGTAACTCTGAAGTTGGGGGTGCTGACCTTTTTCCCCTGAACTAGGTAATGTGTGTTTGTTTGATTAAAGTAAGCTTGTTAACCCAATTTGAGTTGCTTTCCTTTTGAAAAGCAGATCTAAGAACCTATATTGGCAGCTACCCTGGGGATATTGGGGTGCTTGCTGCTACAGGAGGGCAATTGAGATTAAGTGACTTGCCCAAAGTCACACAGCTAGTAAGGGTTAAGTGTCTGAGGTCACATTTGAACTCAGGTCCTCCTGACTCCAGAGCTGGTGCTCTATTCACTGAGCCACCTAGCCACCCCAATTATCTTACATTTTTTTCATACCCAATCTAATGTGATGTGGATGATTTGTGAATGAATACATCTGAGATAAACTGGCTAGAACGGGTTATTATGGTGTTTATCAGTTTATTTATTCTTTAGAGCCCTGTCTAGGAGGAAAGTTACTTTCCATTTTGGTCACATTCAGTAGGGGAACATTCACAGTTAGAGAAACGTTTCTGGAGCAGGACTTTCAAATATCTCTATTCAACTTACTATATTCCTTGTCAAAGCTGTCACCTCATGACTCTCTTTTTCTCTGTTTTTGCCTCAAAGAATGGTTTGACTTTTCAAAAAGCTACATTTAGAAAGGCTTCCATCAGAGCACTGCTGGGTCAACAGTCTGCCTCACAGTTTTAAATACAAGCTGTGTCTATTTTCCTTGAGACTGGACATGATGGCTCTCAATTCAAGCCCCGCCAAGGTATAACCCCAACTTTTGTAGATAAAAATATAACTTTATGAAAACAGCTAAACTCAAGCAAATATTAATGCAGATAAAGCTTTGAAAGCAAGATGTTTACTTTCTTAGACTCCCTCTGGCCTGAATTTCTGGTTCCAATTTGTGTCTTACATATACAAGCTGACCAAAGGTTGGCTCAGGTTACTCTGGAGCATCAAGGAATAGGATCAATGGTACTGGATCCTATACATCATAAGTAGCAGGTCAAGGGAAGCTCTTCTCCATTCCATGCCTGAGAAGGTAGACATTGATCATCTTTTTTAGATGCAGAGAGATAAATAGTATTGCACATGGAACTTCTGTATTACTGAACAATAAAGATAGACTGAAGGAACTGTGGACCTTTCATTTAGATAAGACCTAGGAACCATGTTAGCTTTCTTTAAGTAATTTTGTGGTCATGTGGAAGAGGGCTTAGAACTTCTGCTACTTGGACCAGAGGTCAGAGGTAGACTCAATGAGTAGAATTTTCAAAGAGGAAAACTTAGACTTAATACAAGGGAAAATATGCAAAATTGGAATGGGCTACTTTAGGAAGTAAGCATGTACTAGACACTTACCTTTCTAAAGAGGCTAGAATTTTAGGGAGAAATGGTGCTCTCTAGAGTGGAATGCAAGGAAAAATCCGGGAAGATCATAGAGGGTAGTAGCATGGTGGGTTATGAATGGTTTAAGATGAAGAGGCGGGATAGTGATAAGGTGGGTGGAATAAAAAGATGATGGCAATGGAAGGTTATAGCAATCTCCTTTACTTCTTGCCATTCCACAATGCTATATACATATATATACATACCTATAATCTTGATGGTGGTCTATTGATACAGCCTAAGATGGTATTGGCTTTTATTTTTTTAGTAGCTACATCACAGTGTTGGCTCATTAGCTTGTAGTCCATTAAAACCACCAGATCATTTTTTACAAACTACTGACTATGCTGAATTACACAATGTTGACCTTGTACAATTTATTTTTTAAATTTAAATCTAAGGCTTTACATTGAATTGTTTTAAATTTGAAATTGAATTATTTTAAGTTTCATCTTCCTGTACAAAGTTATATTCTGAAGTCTCACTGTAGTATGAAAATGACCTGGAAGTTTGTGAAGGCTAGATTAATAGAAAGAGTACAAACTCCTGGAGCCCTGATAAACATGGAAAATCTTCTTGTAGAGGTCTAGCCATAGACCATCTCCTCTCTTAAGAGCAGCCTAGCAAAATGCAGAGTAGGCTCATAACTAGAATTGTAGCTGCTGGATGATTCATGTTTCTGCCCAATCCATTTGGTCCACAAAACAGATGATAAAAAGGTCTTCATTCCTAAGAACTATTTTTAGGCCACCTATAAGTATTGATTTAATTTCCCTGATTCCCCAAATATTTACCTCTATCCTTGAAACTACCTCTTAATCTTGCTGTGTATATACTATGTATGACTTTATCACTGTACATATTATATTCTCCTAGGATTATAAAAGTTCTCTCAAGGCAGAAACTGATCCTTTTTTTTTTTTTTTGCTTTTGTAACCCCAGAGCCTGGCAGGCTTATACTGGTAGGAACCAAATAAATGCTCATTGAATTGAGTGACTCCATCACATCCATGTTTTTGTTCTCACCATAAATAAAAGCAGAAAGCAAATAAATTGTAGCCAAGTAGAAGAATGACTCAGGCTCACATCAGAAAGGGGAATGGACAATTTTTTTTCATTGTGAATCCAAAGACAATAAGGAAAACCCAGGTCGTGGAACTTGGTAATTTCACTTTTCAGTGCTCATGATAAGCAAATGCAAAAAGACAACTATGAAAATAACTGTAGCTTATATAATCTGATATTTATTCCAAAGAATGAAAGAGGAGAGGAAATCTATGAAGAACTTAACAAAATCCTACAAAGTTAACATTCTACCTTGATTAATTTGGTGACTTCAATGCCAGGTGGTCCAAGAAAAGATGGAGAAAATTGTGTTGGTAAATAGTTTAGGATCAAGAAATGAAAGATGTCAAAGGTTTGTGGACTACTCAGAAATCTTATGCCTGTTGATACATTTTTTTCAAGGATGTCACAAATCTCTCACCATGATGGATATCTGATGATAGCACAGACCCACAAACAATTAGCAGTTTTTGTAGGAATGAAATGACTTGTTATAGATGTAGTAGTTGCTTCAAAATTGGTTTGTATCTGGAATGGATAAAGCACTGGGTCTGTAGTCAGAGAGATTTGAGTTCAAATAGCTTTGGTCAGATAGCTAGAAGCCCTGTCTGTTGATTTGTGTTATTTTCTCTCTCTGTATTTTTTCTGCTCTGGTATTATTTTCAAAATCTCAAAGAGAAAAGATTTCAAAAGGATAGTAAAGGTCACAGATGGTGCTATTATTTAAAAAATTAAAGGTGAAAACAATCTGCAAATATCAAACCATGTCTAGTATCTCATCTCTATAAAGCAGGGGTTCTTAACCTGAGGTATATGGACACATTTGATATTTTGATAAATGTATTTCAATATAGTTGGTTTCTTTGGTAATACAATAATCACTTTAATAATCACAATAATCACAAATAATCACTTTATTTTTCATTTAAAATAAATATTCTGAGAAGGCACCCATAGGGTAAATAAGATTGCCAAAAGGGTCCATGACAAAAAAAGATTAAGAACCCTTACCATCAATTCTTTATAATGGTCTATGCTCTGTGACCTTGGGCAAGTCACTTAGCCCCAATTGCCCTCCAAAACGCCTAATAATAATAATAATAGTCTATCTATGCTCAGACAAATATATTCCTCATGAAAAATAATTTTTAAAAATAGGTAGGCTCTGTATAAATGACTTTCAGTGATATACTATAAATTCAGTCATTCAAATGAAAAGTATAGAGAATATAAGATACTCTTGTTTCTCTGATTTGGGTTTGTGTGTGTGTGTGTGTGTGTATTTAAATTGGAAGCATCTAAGTGGCTCAGTGCATAGAGCACTGGGCCAGAGTCAGGAAGACCTGAGTTCAAATCCAGCCTCAGACACTTAATAGCTATGTAACCCTGGGCAAGTCATTTAACCTTTGTTTGCCTTAATCCACTGGAGAAGGAAATGGTAAACCACTTCAATATTTTTGCCAAGAAAACTTCATGGACAGTATTGGTGTGCTATGGTCCACAGCATCATGAAGATTTGAATACGACTGAGCATCTAAACAACAAAATGTACTTAGACACTGAAATAGAATGATGAGCAAATGTTAAACAGGAGAAAAGATCAAATTATATTGCATTTGGGGAACTGGACAGTGTTTCTGATGAACCTGAGTTGCTTATCACTACAAACACCTAACTCTCCAACACCTACATATTCACATTGACGATATGTGACTATGGATTATGGAACAAAGTGATCTCAGAGAAAACAGCTTTGCTTGTGCCCCAAAGGGCAATGGAAATAATCATAGTGAGTATATATAGTCTGTAATCTTACCAACAATGGCTTTTGCATGAGAGGTAGAACAAGAGACCAACAAGGACGTTTATTTCCATAAAAGCTGGTGGTCTCCTTATGTAGCAAAGATGAGAGACAGTATCTGAGTAGCCCAGGTGCTATGTTACACTAAAAGAACCAGAGAAAAACTTCTAACACATTAGTTAGATTCTTAATGAAGAATTTATGAAAGGTCAAAGATAAAAATCCCATGAGATGAGAAGATGAAGTCCCCACTAAAGGCATCACAAAGCTTCCATACATACATGATGTCAAACTGTCAACTACTCTGGAAAATCAAGGTGCAGTGTGTCTGTGATCTTCTGCCAGCCCAGTAACCTCATAAACAAAAAGGAACTAATTAGTTTGACCTGTTACTCTCAATGAGTCTATGTTGGCTTCCGTTAATAAGAATACTCTTATTCTTTAGAAGTGGATGGTTCTCAAAAACTACTTACCGGTCTGTTCTATAATTTTAGCATGATTAAGCTTATCATGCTTTCATTTCTGGATCCCTCTTCTAATTTTTTTGAAAGCAGGAAATTCTTTTCTCGTGATTCAAAGATTGTTGGTCTTTGGTGCTCTGAGGTGTAACTCATTTTGGCCTGGAGATTTGAAATTGCTTAAAGTAGGTGAGGGCTTTCCTAATATTTACCTACCTATCTTGGGTTGCAATCGCCTCTTTAGGTTGTTTAGCCCTTCCAATGAGAAAACTGGTCTCTTCACTGATGAAGACAGAATCCAAGAGAAATTGTGATTTTCTGCCTTCTTTCTGTCACCTGATAACATTGCATTACAAACCCCGAGCACTGGGGCCTCTCCTTTTTTATTTTTAATCTACTGGATGAATAGATGAGATGTGATGCAAAAGGAAAGAAACTTTCCTATGGTAAATGAGTCAGTTTTGAGGGGGAGGGTGTGGTAAGGTTGGGTCAGCATAAGAGTTGTTGGGACTGTTCAACTTTTAAGTCTGCAACATTTATTTCACACCAGAGTTTTGAAAAATTATATGGGTTAGACTAGACAGTTCCCAAGTCCCCATCCCAACTCTAAGAGCTTATGTCTCAAAGGTTTTTAGACCTCTCTTATACAAAGTAGACACTTATTAAAAACTTGATAGAAGTATAATCATTACCAAACTTCTTTTCTGGAAGATCTTTAAGGAAAGAATGGTGATGTCACTTGATAATATTTCAGTCATGGCATCCATCACTCTTGAAGTGGTTAGCTCATCTTGAGTACTTTGCCTATAATTAGGGTCACCAGGCACAAGGGAATGCAGGTGAGGGGGCAGCATCTGTGTGGTCCATGGTCCAAAAGAAACAATGCTTTTTTATGCGGTTAATGTGTTTGAGACATAGTGCTAAGCCCTGCAAATACAAATGCAAACAAGTAAGACTCTCTGCTCTTAAGAAGGTTACACAGAGGAAGACAACACATACCACAGGAGAGTGGTGACCAGGTAGGGGTGTTGCAATGGATTTCTGTTCTCAGCTACAGTACAGCTCACTGATGTGGCATGAAGATGCTAGGGGAGTGGGAAGGTGGATTTTGAGCCAGGCTATGTGTAGTGAGTATTCACCAATGAGAAGTCCAAGAGTTTGGGAGGTCATAGTGGACAAAGCATATGTTTTCATTTAAAAGTGAGATGAGCACATTTTTCTTTTTTAAAACAAATATCTAAATCTCTTTAAAAATAGCTAAGTATAATAAATTAAGAAGGTATTGGAATCATTTGGCATGGCAATGAGTGTCTAGTGTAACCCTTACTTGAAGAACTGACCACTCCTAAACAACACCATGCAGACATCACACTGATAAGGTTCTGTTGACCATCACTATCCCACAACAAGTTTATTTAGACATTATAAATAAATCCCAGTGCCCTATTGTAACACATTACTCTAATCTTTTAAAACATCTTTACTGCCTTCTACAATAATGCTTCTTCTCACATTATGTTTTCACAAAACCAAGTAACGATATTGGGTATGATCTGTTTTAAAAGATAACATATAATTGTTTATAAAAGAAAAAAGCATACTTCTGGGTATTAGCAATACTCACTCATATATCCTTGCAATATTTATACACAAATGCCTGAATGTTTTTACATGATCTGGAAGTTACATTCCCTTTTCTTTATTAATATCTTCCCTGTTGGTTTATCTGATTATGTTCAAAGTTTTGAGATTTTTTTCCCTTTTGACATCTTTGGTAATTTGAGTCTCCCCCACTCCCCACAATTTTCTCTTATTGCTCACTTTCTGACTCACCGATAGAGGTAGTTTTCTTGGGGGCTGGATATCAAAATTTTCTCAACTTTTTCTCAGGTGGGCAAAATTTACAGTTTATTAACCTCAGTTTCTGATCCAAGTGACTTCTGGGGCACAAAACTAGCCCTACGTGCTTTCCCTCAGGCCTCACTTAGATGAACTCTGCTGTGGCACAGAATGCTGCTATAATGCTGTGCCAGCAAGAGTCCTGCCCTTTGGAACTCTGAAGCTCTTGGGGGTGAGAAAGTGTTACAGTCAAGTTCTGCTGCAAACCCTTGGGTCAGTTTGCTGCCAATGGGTGGTGGTGGAGCAGGTACCATGTAAGATTAGGGATTACTAGCCATCTCTGTTCTTAACTCATTGTATTTTTCCTTGGTTTTACTGATGGGGAAACTGAAGTGGTACAATGGATAAAGAACCAGTCATCAGTCCTAGAGTTGGGAAGACCTTAATTTCTTTTTTTTTTGTTTTGTTTTGTGTTTTCTGTTTTTTTGTTTGTTTGTTTTGCTTTTTGGAAGAGGGAAGGCAGGATAATTGGGGTTAAGTGACTTGCCCAATGTCACATGGCTAGTAAGTGTTGAGTGTCTGAGGCCGTATTTGAATTCAGGTCCTCCTGACTCCATAGCTGGTGCTCTATTCACTGCAACACCTAGCCACCCCAAGGGAAGACCTTAATTTCAGCCCCACCTCAGACACTTACTTGCTATATCACCTCTGTATGTCTGTTTCCTCAACTATAAAATCAGCAAAATGATGTCTCCCAGAATTGTTTTGAGGGTCAAATGAGATAATATTTGTAAAGTACATAACAGTACTTGGAACATGGTAGGTATATAGAAATACCATTTATTATTATTGTGAAGTTCATTGTCATCAGCAGGCATGGGGAAAAGCCTTAGACTCCAAGACTGCTGAGATGGTAAAACACACAGGCATGGATTCCAGGAAGTGCCAGGTATGATCCTACACTACAAAAGTGATAATTTATTTATCGATCGACTTTTGTGGTATTAACTAGGCCAGTGGTACCCTTATGAAATACAGCAAATTGTAAGAGAAGTTATTGGAAGGTGTATGGGAAACAACCAAAACATAGTCAGAATGATCTTCTGGGGTTCTGGGTTCCCTTCCTCCTGAATTGGTCTTCTGTAACTCACTCTGGCATCCCTCTGTTCAAAAGGATGCTTGCTCTGTGGGTATGACTTGTGCATGTGTCCTCTTGGGTATTTGAAAAATACTATCTAACTGATATTTGGGTGGAGAAGGCATCAGGGCTGAATGCCCATTTACACTATTACTTGGCTGAAGTTTTGTACTGAGACCTTTCCCCTTCCTTGTAAGAATATTACCCCTCCAAAGGTTCTAATACCAAAGGGGCACCAGATCACAGATTAGAGATGGTCATTAAATATAACCCCCTTCATTATAGAGATGAGGAAACTGAGGCTCAGTGAGATTAAGTGACTTGTCCAGGGTCACCTAGTCATTAAGAGTCTAAGGCAGGATTTGAAGCTGACTTAAAGGCCATTGCTGTCTCAGTGTGACACTGCACTGTCTCTCAGGTACCACCCTGCTAAGTGATGTGACCATAGGGCATAGAGCAAATTGAATTGAAGCAAGAGCACTGATTATGAGTTCAGAAAAGTTTGGGAAAGAGAAATGTTTCTCAAGTTTCAGTTACATCTCCATATTCTCTGATTAACAAAGCTTCTTTGAGGTTTATCAGAATCTCCTTTTATCTATTCATTTGTCCTCGTTTCAATGATACAATTTGAGACTAAGCGGCGAAACAAATGTGTGCAATTGTAGGGGGTGGTAAAACATGCCATTCTGGGGATAAAGGCAGAGAAGGACAAATGCCAAGGAAAAAAATCAGTTCAGCCGATTTTAGTTTTAAAGGAAACACCTGCTTATGCTAGGCACCGCTTCCGTTTGTGCGATGAACAACTCAAAGGTTAACCACGATGACATAAGTTACATATACATGTGTGCATATAGATGTGTGGATATATGTATACATATATATCCCCCCTGTTCTTGTCCCCACTTTAGAATTTAAATACTTAATAGGTGAGGTTGTTCTTAGTGGTCTACTGTTACCTTTCTAAGCCTTCCCTGTCCCCTGTAAATTTGCAAATAATTTTTTAAAAAGCCAGTATGGTTTTAACTGAAATCTCACATTCCTTTATTCTAGCATACTGATAAGTAACGTTGCTTGATAGTTTGGGAATAAATTGTGCCAAACTATTCATTACTTTATTCCAAGACAAAACAATAGATATCAATTCGAACCTGTGTGATGAAAGTGTAGAGAAATATTGGAATAGAAATCACATTGTTACATTACAGCAAAGGTTCTTAACCAAGAGCCACTTTGGCAGTATGGTGAAACCTATGGACACCTTTTTAGGGTGCCATTGCTAAATGCATAAAATGAAATACTTGGGATTATAAAGGAAACCAATGATGTTGAAATAGTTATCTATCCATTCATCTGTCTATCTGTCTGTCTGTCTATCTACTTATCTATCCATCTATATTTTAAAGGTACTTAGACCCCAGGATAAGAGACCATGCATTAAAGCAACAACAATTTTTTTTCAGCAGACATATAGAAGTTTGACATGTTTTTGGTTTGTGATTGGTCCTTCCCTTACTCTAACCCTAGTTAAACTGAACTTTTGCTCACTTACAAGGCTCCTAAGCATTGAAGGTGATTCCAGGTTTTAGCCTGTCTGTAGTTTCTTTGGGCCCTCTACAAGTCACTGTTTCAGTGTCAGAAGGGCTATGGCCACTTTGGTATGCTTGGGGTTTGGAAGCTTACAACCCTGACTTCTATCAGAAATCTAACCAAGTCATGAAGGAACTTCTGCAGTCCCAAAGGGTGCTTCCTTCTTTACTTGTGTCGTAGCTTCTATGGGAATCTGGTTGCTGCTGCTTCCTCCATGATGAGAAAGTTATTGTTTAATTGTTTTTCAGTTGGGTCCAATTCTTTATGACCTCATTTGGGGTTTCTTGGCAAAGATACAAGTTTGCTAGTATCCTCCTTCAGTTTGTTTTACAGATAAGGAAACTAAGGTGAACAAGTTAAGTGACTTGCCCATGGTCACACAACTAGTAAGTGTCTGAGGCCAGATTTGAACTCATGAGTCTTCCTGACTCAAGAACCATTGTGCCACTTAGCTGCACCTTAGGGGGAACAGCAAGACTTTAAGGAAGACAAAATCCATGAAAATGATGTTTCCGCCTGGAAATTAATATTCAAATCAGGAACTCTGGGTGCAAAAAACATATCCAAAATCAATCTTGTCCAACCCTTTCTCCCCTTAATTCCTATATCTTGCTCCTCCTGTTTACTTCCTCATGTCTCAAGTCTGACAGATACTGGCTGTGTGACCCTGAGAAAGTCATTGAATTTCTCAGGCCTCTAGGTAGGTCTAAGACTCTAAGTTGCAGAGAAGGCACGGACCTGCACCAGCAAAGGAATGTTTCCCACTAGGAATTTAGTTCCCTATATCAGTAAAATCCCCAGTCTATCTCCTCCCTGTCCTTTCCTGGTAGTTTCCCACTTATCTGCACTCAAAACTGTATAAGGTATTTTTCTTCATGTCTGGCCATCCATAGTAACCTAAAGTCACATTATCAATCTCACTTTTATCCCATTTTGTTGGCACTGATGCCCATTGTAATGGACAGAATTTGAAAAATGTAAATTCTAAGGTCCCATTGTTAATAAACATATTCTCAGAACTACCTGTTAGTTCCATGAAGTGCTTCAGAATATCTGAGAAACTGAACTGATCTAGAAAAAAAAGAAACTATTCCCTAAATTTTACTAATCAATTAATAAATTGTGGTCTATTAAATGGCACACTTTGCAGCCAGCACTGACACTACTGTCCTCTGTGGTATAGGTATTTGTGAAAAGGCATGGCAAAAAGCAGATGCCATAGAAATCCTATGAGATACTCTAGAACTATAGGCAGTCACTTAAGGAAAACACCCAGTCAGAATTCATCAGAACCCTTAAGCATTAGAATGCTTTCCCCACCCCCAATAGTAAAATGATTTTGTTTTACCTTTAAAAGGGCACATAAAATAATGACCTAAAGGCCAAGCTTTCAGAAGGAAGTCTCTTTTCGCCAATAGAAATAAAAATAATTTAATCTTGTTTTCTGTTTTGCTATAGAAACAGAACGGAACAATGGTGTGTGGGTTGACATTTTTGTAACCCCGGGGGACACGGACTCTCCAGCTACTTCTCACTGAAGTGCTAGTCATAATGGAACAGTCAGTCCCAAGTTTTTAGGTGTCCCCTGAAGTCTAAAGACCTCTATGGCTATTCTGAACCTAGAAAAGATTACTTCAGTGATAGATCATAGATTCCTTAGGCCTTCCTTCATTCCAAAGGTACCCTTGAGTTCTCAAAGAATTTTTTTTTTGGAAGCTACAAAATTACATTTTCCTATAATATAATGAAGAGCCTACAAAGACCCATAAATAGTTTCACTAATTGTTTTAAAGAAAAGATATTTCTACCCTCATCATGGGTATGATAGGAATCTTAGAGAGAAAAAAAAAGTCATACATGATCACTTAAGTAAATTTTCTACCACTGGACATAAAGTCCTATAGGCTTATTACTATTAGTAATATTACTAATAGTAATATTAATTAGCAATTAATTAGTAATATTACTAATAATATGTTTATAAGCCTAGTAAATGCTATATTCAAGAAGTATTATTCAGTACATTTAATATGTTAAATAAACAATAAATATTGATTGTTGATTGAAAAATAAAGATGTAACTGATATGTAAAGAAAAGACCTTCATTTAAAAGTCGCAATCAATAAAACTCCTGGAGACCCTATAAAATACATATGGATCTATGTAAAGGCATGAAATCTAGCTTGGGAAATTTCCACAGGAATACAAAGATGTCACCACTATCATTGCCCACAGAAAGAACTCTGGTTTTGAAGTCAGGGGACCTGAATTCATGTCCTACTTTTGATGCTTATGACCAGGGAGATCTGAGACAAGTGTCTCAACCTCCCTGGGCCTCACTTTCTTCATCTGTAAAATTATTGGGCTAGATTTCTCACTCTAGATATATTCTCTTGTTAATTCTGTCTATAGCAATAGCCATGGTATCTCCCTACTCCCCCCTTAGGCAAACAGGTAGTACAGTAGATCCAGTACTGGGCCTGGAGTCAGGAAGACCTAGTTCAAATCAGGCCTTAGATATTTACAAGCTGTGTGACTCTGATCAAGTCACTTTGCCTCTCTCTTCCTCAGCTTCCTCATCCATAAGATGGAGATAATTATTAATAGCACCTAGGATTGCTGTGAGTATCAAATGAAATAATCATAGTAAGTGTTATATAAATACTAATCATCAACATCATTACCATCATTACCAGCTGGACCCTTGCCATATTTCTTTGGGATGAAAGGCAAGACTGGCAGGGACTGTGATTTTATTAGCACAGGTAACTCCTGAGTAAAGAAACTTGCCATCTTCTGTGAAACTTTGGGTTCTTAGGGACTGGCGCTGAGAGTTGAAGTAACTTGCCCAGGGTAACCCAGCCAATAGGTGATAGAGACAGGAAATGAAGTTGGGCTCTCCCAGCTTTGGGACTGGCTGTTGCTGCAGTGCCCTGCTCTACCTGTGGGATTAGCCACAAAAATATATCATGATCAGCATGCTCAATGAATTGTAATGGGACTTGAAGCAGTCAGTCTGCTAATAAACATTTATTAACCACTCATTATATGCCAGGCTTTTTGCTAAGGGCTGGAAGGAGATAAAAGAGAATCTTTCCTTGCTCTTTGTCAGGAACAGGAGAAAGGTAGACTGTATTCTGTGAGTTGATGTGAGAGGGAAAGAGGGAGAAAGAGAAGGGGAGAGTGAGAGAGAGGGAGAAAGACAGAGAGAGAGAGAGAGAGACAGAGACAGAGAGAGAGAGACAGACAGACAGACAGAGACAGAGAGAGAGTATCAGAAATCCTCAGCTCTGATGTCTAACTGAAAATGTTTTGCTACTCAAGAGGTTCACCACAATCCTAAAATCTTGGCATAGTCATGTGATACAGTGACAAAATGCCCCCAGGATATATGAAATAACTTCTGCTAGAACTCCAAAGTCCTTTCCCAGAGGGGTTTCTTCCTTCTTTTACCACTGTTATCAATAGCTACTCCCTGACCTCTGCTGAAACATGGACTTGCTCCTGAATCTTGTGGTCATAGAACCTTCATTCTTTAAATTCAACCAAGAGAAAACTGCAGTTAAAAAGCTAGTCTTAGAGGAAAAATAAAACCAAATAGGTACAAAAGCATAGAATCGTTAATTGTACAAACCCACAGAGACAATAGGACCACATAGTTAGAGAAGACAGAGACCTCAGAGATTACTTAGTCCAGCCTCCTGATTTCACATCTTCAGTTTAATCTTATGTGAATCTCTAGATCTCCAGACCCATTTCCAATTCCAATTCATGAGTATCTGTACAGCTAAGAGCCTGTTTCATTGTGACCAGAAGCATCTTCAATCACCATCTTCATTTTTCCCTTACTTGAAATGAAACTCAGTTTCTTTACTCTGTGTTGAAATTGGCATCAAGGCCATGCTAGGTTCCAGCACTGTGGTCCCTAATAGCTGCAATCACACAAATTCCATGAGTATCCCCTTGCACAGGGCGGTTCTTTCCTCCAGAGCTCATAACTCATTTGCTTTTCATAGTTTCAAACTTGACACTTCTCTCAGCCTTCCTCCCAGCTTACATTTCTGGGTGCCCTTTCTCTGAAAGTCATGTGTAGAAGGGAAATGATAGACATATATATTCTTCAGTTTAGAGCTTAGTAGTGGAAGCAATTCCCTCTTTCCTAAGATCATTAAAAATCATACATTTATCAGACCGGGCTTGTCATCTCTGCCTACTTCCTCACATTGATGACCTGTAGATGAAAAACACTCAAGAAAATGGTCATTTCTTAGAATTATGTTGGACACTTTTACAATATACTAAATACTTTAAACATAGTGTTAGGTGTCAATGTACAAGTTCAAAGTGTTGTGTGTCCTTTAATATATTGCAGTTATATAGGGGCAGCTAGGTGGTGCAGTGGATAGAGCACTGGGCTTAGAATCAGGAAGACGAATCTTCATGAGTTCAAATATAGTCTCAGACACTAGATGTGTGACCTTTGGCAAATGACAATCTCATATGCCTCAGTTCCTCATCTGTAAAATGGCCTGGAAAGGAAACTGGCAAACCATTGTAGTATCTCTGCCAAGAAAATTCCAAGTGGGGTCATGAAGAGTTGGACGTGACTGAAATGATTTACCAACAATGGTTATAGAGCAACTCTGCCGACCACCACACCTCCACTCCAAAGGAGCCCCAAATTCATTCAATTCAATAGCTTGTCTTGGAAGAGAGGCATTCTACAGTTCCTATCTAGGTAGCTCCCTGTTTTCTTCCTTCTCTGTCCTGTTTACTCTTATTTCCTTCCTTTTCCTTTCTTGGAATTAATTGTATTGACTCAAACTTTGGTAATTCACAAAATTTGGTAAAATTTTGTAATTTGGTAACTTCTCCTGCATTTCCTTGTCAGATGCTCCTGTATCAATCCACACAAATTAATTTGGCTTCCCCCAAACTTTGCAGTAGCCCAGCAGTCAGCACCACTTCTCAGCTCCAAGGAGATTGTCCTGAGAACCAGAACTCAATTGCCCACTTGTCAGCTTCTGTAGTATCTGTGAGCCAGGTTAACCCCCAAGCCTGCTGCAACAAACTATGTTCAGTTTTGAAAATAGCAAAGAAAAAAGTCCCACAAAGTAGTTAATCAGTCAAGAAAAATTAAGTGTTTAGTATGCTCTGGACACTGTACTAAGCAATGGGTCAGAGAAGCACTTATTATGATTGGTAAGTCACATCAGAATTGCTAGTCTTATATCTAAGGTATCTGTCATCCCGAATGGAGCAGAGCAGCAGGGGGACAGGTTTGCTTTTATTTCACTTAAAATGTAACTGATGACATAGTAAGGGAACTGGATGTTGGTTTCAGAGTTTACCTCTGACCATTTGAGAAATTTCTAGTCTCAGTGGATTATGAAGACCATCAAAAGTCCAGGAGCATTTGGAGTAATATGTTCTATATGAGATTCTGAACCAGCCATATAATGATGGACCTCTAGACACAATGGGTACAATTGAAGCAGCTACTTTCTGCATGTATGACTTTGGACAAGTCATTTCACCTCTCTAGGGTCTCAGTTTCCTCATTTGTAAAATGAAAGGACTGGATTAGATAACCTCTAAGGTCTAGAATCCTCTTCTCTCAATACCAGGTGAAGTTGTATGCTAGTTGTTGTTCAGTCACAGTAGACTTTTCATGGCCCCCATTTGGGATTTTCTTTGTAAAGATACTGGAGTGATTTGCCATTTCCTTCTCCAGTTCATTTTATAGATAAGGAAACTGAGGCAAACAGGGTTAAGTGACTTGTCCAGGGCCACATAATTAGTACGTGCCTGAAGTCAGATTTGTACTCAGGAAGATAAGACTTCTTGACTGACTTCAGGTCCAGTACTCTATCGCTTACTCCAACTAGCTGTAGCAGAAAACCTTTACCCCGTGTCAAAAGCTGTCACTGATTATTGGCAGTTATGGTGACATCATCAGGATCATTTGGCAGTTACTTTCAGCTCAGAAGCTTAGCTTTTCAAGGTCAGACTTCAAGATATAGTCCATTTCCTTCCAGGACCTTTAAAAGCAATTAGACCAAGTATGACCACTGGAACCTCAGTTATGGTCTTGTGATCTAAACAGCTAGTCTTCCCATTGCTTTGTTTTCTATCCTTGCATTTCATTTGCTATTTGCACTCCTAGATTTTTGTGCTGGCATTGAAACCTTTGCTACTTGAGTTTCAATCCCCCTATCTTAAGCTCAGCTCCTCCAATCAACTCTTAGTTCTTCTAATCTTTAACTACTCCAAATGTTGACTGAAGATGTTCAGTATCATGAGACAGTCTAAAGAGTCCAAATCAAAGCAGCCATTATCTGCTGCTGAGACAGACCTTGAGAGGGAGGAGTTTAAGATTAGAGACAAGAGAGGAGGACAAGTATCTGTGGAAGAGCACAGCTTGTCCCTAAGTAGAAGAGCAGAAACCCAAGGAGTAAGAACTTCAATGCCAGAGAAAACTTCACTAGGGCAAGCACCAACCTAAGCGGCAGGGAAATGGAACAGAGTGTGACAAGTCAGGCCCCGTGGACTGTGAGGTGGAGGCGCCTCCATTCACCAGATGGCAAGGATCCTAATGAAAAGGAAGATGGCAAAGAGGAAGTGAGAGGCTGAAGCTGCTAATCTATGTATGGTGCATCGGAGTAATAATAAGCCAGCCAAATGTCATTCAATTTTACTATAAGGGTAGAATTTTGTTCAATGATATCCCAGTTGATGAAGGGGTAGAAAATGGATTCAAATCTGGTGTCAGACACTTGACACACTTACTAGCCGTGTGACTTTGGGCAAGTCACTTAACCCCAATTGCCCTCCAATAAATAAATAAATAAATGAGAATGGATTCAGAAGGACTACCACGTCCTTTGTAAGAATGGGACATGCCATGTGATGCCAATGTAGCATTATACTCCAAACAAAAGAACTAAGAGAAAATAGTTTACAATTATCCTTATTGCTGTAAAGTTACAGCCTACTTCAGGCAGTACACCTGGTTACTCTGTTTCATAAGCATAATCTTTATGCAATAATCAATATGGATGGATTAGGGTTTGGACCTCTTGTCCTCTCAACCACTAGGCCCGCAGTTGTCAATGTCAGCTGATACTCCTCAATACTGTGTGAATGAGGCAGGCCTGAAAAGCAAACTATACTCCCAGAAACTGAGTCAATAAAGCCTAAGTCTCCTGCTCACAAATCCAACAAAACCCCTCCCTCCAATTGTTTCACGAGCAAATTCAAAGAATAGGAGGACATTGAAATAATCCCTTTCATTCTAAGCACAAGTTGTTTACATGCTCATTTCAGCCAGCTTCAAGATAACTAGAAAAATTCCCACTGTGGCTACTTTCAAAGGGATATTTTCATGTTCCCTATATTTACTGTGCACCATATCCTTCACCCCCTCCTAAGGAGAGGTGTATTTTCCAGTTCATTCTCTCTCTCTCTCTGTCTATCTGTCTGTCTCTCTCTCTCATAATACCGGTCAATCTGGATCTCTTAAGTCTTGACCATTAAGAAGGATGAAACTAGGGAGAGAGCAAATTACACCCTTCTTCCTGGTGAATATGCCTCCTTTCTTTTCCAGTATACTCGCTCAGCCTTACTCTGGAGTTTCTGGCATTTTTGGCAATCCCATTGCACTGGGATCTCAAATGTATGCCCTGGCTGTCTTCCCACAACCCCCATGCAGCCCTCATTCTCTGGTTGGGAGTCTCAATAGAGCATCCTAGTCTATTCCAGCCTCTCCAGTCTCTGGTCTATCCTTCCCCCACTGCTAGACTTCTACAATCATTAAATTGACTCTTCATTGAATCTGTGATCTCATCAATGTGGGTACTCCCTCTAACAGTACAGACTGCAATTCATCCACACCTTTTCACTCTGTGTGACTCTTGTGCATGGTCCTTCGTAAATCCTCCATATAGGGACTACCCGATATGATGAAGGTCTTACTTTTTTCTTTTAACGTTCCCTGGATGCCAGCAATACTTGAACCATTCATCTAATATCCTTGAGCTTGCCATATGACCTTCTCACCTCTTTTTCTGATCATACATATTTCAGAAAATGTATTTTATGCTACTTCTTAGGTGAAAGTCATTATTGATCACATGCTGAAATCTATTTATACAGCCACCATATATTTCTGTTCTTGCTGGGTCACCTGTAATTTCTGACTCTGAAGATTCTGGTGTCCCTTAACTTATAGTGGTATAACAAGAATACTAGGGAAGCTAGGTGGCTCAGTAGATAGCATGCCAGGACTGGAGTCAGGAAGACCTGAGTTCAAATCCAACCTTAGATACTTATTAGGTCTGTGACCAAGGACAAGTCACTTAAACCTATTTGTCTCCGTTTTCTCATCTGTAAAATAAGCTGGAGAAAGGAAATGGCAAAATACTCCAGTATCTTTGCCAAGAAAACCCCAAAAGGTGATCACAAAGAGTTAGAAACAACTGAAAATGGCTGAACAACAGCTAGAATATTGGTGTCAAAAGGATGGGGTTTTCAGAGATCAGCTTGGAATCATTAAAAGCACTATGATTTCACACTATTGTCCCTACAGATATTTTACATGTATGTCGTATTTTATTGTAAAAACAACAAAACCCCACATCTTTGTTTTCATTATTCGCTCTACTTTTGATGCCCTCTCCCTATACTTCTACTTGTTGAAATTGTACTCATCCTTCAAGACTAAGTTCAAATATCACCTCTTTAATGAGGCCTTTTGTGATCCCCTTTGCTCAGTGTTTAAGCGCTCTCTCTCGTGCGCTCTCTCTCGTGCGCTCTCTCTCACGCGCTCTCTCGCTCTCTTCTCTCTCTCTCCTTAATTTATGCCTTTATTATAGTATTTATGAGCATTTTTGTCCATTTGCATACCTATCTTCTCCCTTGCCCCAGACTGTAAACTCCTCCTCTTCTTCTGTTTGGCTCCTCTGCTTTCCACCTAATTGAGGCAGAAGGAACTCCACTATTTCCAAGGTAAGAGCTACCCTTTCTCCAGAGAATGGCTGTGGATTGAGTGAGCTGAGCACAAGAATGGAAGTCTTGAATAATCTATCATCATCCTTGTCATCATCAACATCATCATCAATGGCATTAGAAAATGACAAAAAAAAATTGTGTGTGGGCCGGTGTCTTAGTCACTAATTAGTGCCACCAATAGTTTGCTGCAATTTTTATGATGCAACTCATATATCTATAGTCATTCTTTTTTTTCTTAAATGGAGGTAACAATATTTAGTTTTTATATACACATGTGTAGGTTACTAAGAAAATAAACATAACATGCTCTAAAGTCTATGGATTTAGGATTAGGTAAGGATCAAAACTATTATTACATTTGATTTAATTATTTTGTCCTGTGGTCATTTCCTAATTAAGCTTGGAGTTGCATTCAAGGCTAAAAAGTTCAATTCCTCAGGCTTAATTTTTCTGGATATTATTCAAGTAACAAAATATTCATTTGAGAGTACCAAAACCATAAGGATATTAATTCATTTGCCAGTCCCAAATTTAGGAGTCTAACATATATGGCATAAGGTAACATTGAGCTAAAACCACTGTGGCACCAAAAGATTTCCCTATATCCATTCTAAGGAAACAAACACTTATTAAGCACCTACTATGTGCTGGGCAATGTACTAAAAGCTTTACAAATTTTATGTCACTTGATTGTACAGAGGAAAGAGCTCAGGCTCTGGAACTGAAGGTCCTACCTCTGATGCATACTGTAGTGAGTGTGTGTGTGTGTGTGTGTGTGTGTGTGTGTGTGTGTGTGTGAGTGAGGCAGAGAGAGAGAGACAGAAAAACCGAGAACAAGTTAACTTCACTGATCCCAGTTTTGTAGGGAGAGGACTGAGAGAAGGGAAAAGGAGACTTGGAAAGGAGACTGGATGGTTTTTGGGGTCCACTCTCAATCTATTATCCTGTGACTCTTTCAAAGGAGGTGGTACATAATGTAGAGAGAGACATATCAAGCTAACTACATGCCCTAACCCTAACCCTAACCCATCCTACCCATAGAACCTTGATAGAAGCTAAAGTCATTGTTCTCTGCTGTTTCCCACTCCATAAGGATGCTTAGGTCCTAACCTATATAAAGCAAATGCCAATTTTAGGGGTGTGATACTTTATCCTACAACATGTTCTAAATATGTAGATGTTTTCTTAGTAGACAAAAGAAGTTAGTAACCCAGTGGTTCCCTTTAAACAAATAGCAGCTTCGTAAGGGTGGACATTAAATACCATACCGCCAATTCAGGGAATAAAATACCATTACAGAAAGAAATCCATTACTATTAAATGCCTTATAAAATATTGAGTCCATGCCATGGTGAAGAAAATGTTTTCACAGAGAGGCAAAGTAGTTTCTTGGAAAGAGAACTAGATCAGGACTGAGGAGCTTTGGGTTCTTCGAAGTCCAGCTTGGTCACTATTTAGCTTGGTAACCCTTGGGTAAGTGCCTTCCTTTACACAGGGTTGCTCAGTTTCCCTATGTGTAAAATGATGTCGTTGGACTAAGTGATCTCCAAGGTCCTTGAGAGCCTGGAAATTCTATGACTGTATCTTATACTAAAGCAAATCTCACTGTAATCCAAAACCTCAACTCCTTCATATATGCCCTAAAATCTTACTTGAAGGTGGAGATACTGATCTCCCCTGAGCAGGATCATCATTTAGTATAAACAACTTTTTTTTCACGCTCTCCTCATTTAATGCAAAAGTTTCAAAAAAAAAACAACAAAAAACCAAAACAAAACCCAAAACACACCCAACATACACAAAGTTTCACTCATGCTTCATTTAATTTTTTAATTATACACTTTAATTCTTAATTAGGCACCTGAAGCAACCGACTAAATGTGTGTTAACCTGCTGTTGAGCAACAGAAGTGTAATTAACTGCCGGAAAAACAGTCTTTAATTTAGCTTTCACAGGAAAAAGCAAAGACCAGATCAACTCATTTTTGCAATTCGCATGAAGAAATATAAAACAGCTTTTGTCCCGTTTATCCGAAGCTGGAAAGATCTCCTCGTTTTACTAAGCAATGCCCATTATTTAAGCCAACACTTTCCTACATCAAAGCCAAGCCCGGTATTTTTAAGGCGACAAATTCCTTTTCTTGTCCAGCCCGCTACAGTTCACGGGGTTCCTTTTACATGCTTTGGGCTAAAGACTCACTAGGGCTCACTACCATCCCCGGCTTGGGAGCCTGAAATAGAGTACAGGCAAAAGTTCCTAAATGCCCCCTTTGTCCCCCATACCCCACTCAGATCCTGAGGGTCTGAATATCCCTTGAAAGGCAAAGCTTTTGAGTTCCTTTTCTTTTAAATATTTATGAGTTGCCAGGCTTGAATTTTCTAAACCAGCTCGATGTCAAAGAATCAAACCAAAGAAGTTCTCAAAATGTCAATGCTTCCTCCTCCCACGAACTAACAGAGGAAGAAGGTAACTAAAGGTGTCTCTCCATCTGCATCGGAGACTTCCCCATGAATGTGGCACTTTCTGGAATCCCAACATACCTTTATGCTCAAATAGTTATCCCCTCGGGTCTTGGGAGCAGGGGCTCTGGGATTCATGTTGGCACTGCCTTTGTTCCAATCTCAATGTCAAAAATGTTTCCATAAAATCCACTTTGTCAAGAGAGCCCACACTGTGCAGAAGTCCCCGGTACCCTGAAAAATTTCATCTGACACTTCCCTGCCGCCCTCATAGCTCTCCGCTTTAGCCCGCGGTCTGTCCCGTGCTACATTTCCTAGGGGAAGTCTCAGGCTGCACTTAGAAAGTCGCCCACTTGTTAGACCGTGAGAAAACGAGAGCTCCCACCTCCTGAGCCTCACGGGCTAAAGGCTCTCCAGCTGCTTAATTATGCAGGCTGATGTAACTTCCTCTATCAGCACAGAACAGAGACCTTCCCGCTCAACCACCAAACAAAGCTATTCTCACTGCCCCTCAGGGAGCCAAGGGTTCTTCATCTCTCATTTTACGCTGGGATGGGGGGAAATAAAAATACAGCAAAGTTCTTTCCAAGATGAAATTACAATCTCCTTTCCATATCAAAGGACAATTGCTCCAAAAGTTGGCTTAACACATTAGTAGATTTGCAATAGCCCTGATATGCTGATTAGAGAGATCCAGCAGACAATGAGGAACGATGCCTTTGGTAACATGAGAACAGCTACAGTTGAATATAGATTCCTTAGCCTGAGTTTAAGGAGCACCTGTAGTTTAAGGAGATTTGAAATTTACAGTGAAAGGTAAAGCAGAAGAGGATCAACAGGATTTCTCTTTCTCTATTTAGATCTGAAAGACTGCTTCTTTATAAAAAGGGAGAAAACCCCCATAAGAAACAGAATTTAGGAACTTCAATCAAAAAGAGACCCTAGATACAACTAATCAAACTATCCTATGCCTGAATAAGGATCTCATTCTTCTTCAAAATAAGGGAGTTGGACTGCATGCCCTCTGAGCTCCTTGACAGCTCAAAAACTATAACCCTATGTATGATCCTTCTACAACATTCCTCCAAAGTAGTCTCTCAACGTTTTCTGGTGACCTCCAGTCAGAGACAAGCCAGGCCTCCCAAAACAGCCCGAATCTTCCACAGCAATCTTTCTACATAATGGAAATTCATTTCAACAAATATTAAGAGCCTCCTTGGTTAGATGTACTAAGCCCTGAAGAGATGAGTGGCATGTGGCACCCAAGCAGATGGTTTAGGACTCCAAGCTAAGGAGTTTTGTAGTTTATTTAGTAGGTAATGAGAGCAAGTGAAAGTTCTAAGGGGGGGTGCCTGTGATGGGAGCAACACATTAAAACTATCACCCTAGAAAGTAGGTAAAGGATTTAGAGTGAAGAAATTGGAGACAGAATCACCAATTCGGAAACTGTTAATGCTTCTCTCTGGTGAGAGTTGATTGACAGCCTGAACTCAGGTGATTGGTTGTGTGAATGGAACAAAGGGAATGAATGGGAGAGATAGTATAGTTGTATGGATTTTAAAAAAATTAAAATTAAGATTAAAATTCTTAATCCTCTTAATCTGCATGAATTTTTGTTTTGTTTTGTTTTTATCCCATTAGCTCCAGGTAGCTCAACAATAGTCTTAATACATGAAGATTTGCATTTAGCCAGATTTTGGTTGTTTAGTTGATTTTCAGTAATGTCCAACTCCTCCTCCTTCTTTTCTTCCTCTTCTTCCTCCTCCTCCTCCTTCTCCTTCTCCTCCTCCTTCTCTTTTTCAAGGCATTTGGGATTAAGTGACTTGCCCAGGGTTGCCCAGCTAGTAAGTATCAAGTGTCTGAGGTCACATTTGAACTGAGGTCCTCCTAACTCCAGGGCTGGTGCTCTGTTCACTTTACCACCTAGCTACCTGTCCCATCCTCCCAACTCCCCCAGCTCTTCTTAACAACAGTATTGGAGTGGTTTGCCATTTCCTTCTCCGGCTCACTTTACAGATGAGGACACTGAGGCGAATAAGATTAATGTCTTGCCCAAAGTGACAAAGTACAGATTTGAACTCAGTTCTTCCTGACTCTAGGCCCAGGGCTCTATTGTGCCACCTAGCTACCCTAACTCAGTCTGAGAGTTCTAGTTTTGAATCAAAATGGGTTCATTGATTCAATTTTCTTGTCTCTCTGCAATTCCTGAAATTTCCCTTCTATACATTATAGAAAATCTGTACCATCTCCCTTCTTCACTGGGAAGTGGAGGCATGAGAAGACAGAATGGGATTTGCCTTGGTTTAGGTAATAGAGTTTACATTGAACTTTCCCTTTGAAAAAACACAAAGCTGTTTTCTACACAATACAGATCAGATGCATATTTCATCCCTGTAATATACACAAGAGCTCAGAGTAGTTAAATGGCTTGCCCAAGGCCATAATTCATGGCAGAACTGGGTTTGAGATCCAGGTGTCCTGTCTTCCAGCCCAGAGCTGTTTCCAGTAGGCCACCCATCTCATTGGATCAAAGAAACATGAGTTTTGGCTCCTTCTCTGTAACCTGCATAATTATGGGCAACATTAATTTAGCACACACATTTTGAAACCTTGGTAATTTAAAAGAAAAATGTATATGAGAATACAATGCCTTCCTCCATCCTTTGCAGAAGTGTGGGACCATGGGTATGGGATACAAACCTCAGACTTTCTGTTTTTCTGTTTATTCTTTTCAGAACTTTCCTCTCTCCCCTTCTTCATACTTTACTATAAAGGATAACTCTCTGAGAGGGCATATGGGGAAGCATGGAATATGGGTGATGTAAAAACAAAACATATCAGTAATTTTTTTTAAAGGACTGTGGTTGATCACAAATTTTGGACAAAAATCACATATGTGGACTGGGCAAGAATGAGGGGTTTTTTTCTCCTCCTGCTACTAAAATCCTATGTCCTCATGTGAACCCTGCCTAAATATCCTATATATCCCTGTCCTGTCTTCCTCACACCTTTGCTTTCTAAAATTTCCCAGTTCCCAACACATGACCCTGCTGCGCTCCCTCACCCCAAGTTTCTCTCACAGGGTGGTGTCAGCCCCTTTGTCTCCACTATGGTTTCTGCTCTCAACATTATGTATGTGAGTATGAAAATACAAATATGTAGCCCGCAGGTGCAGATTTGGTTTGGAAACTCATGAATGCAGATCAGATGTGGATAATGAAAAGTAAACACACACACTTCTGGTTGTTGCCATGTGTTTGTTTGGCTAACCTCCTAACAGTAATTGGAGTCTGAATAATTACCCTCAGTTCAAGTCCCATTTCCTCCATAAAACATTCTCTAGGACCACCTTATCCACAGTGTTCTCCTCCTCCTCTGAACCTTGGTGGCACTTAACTTTATATGTCCCTCATCTGTCACAAAGCATATGCAATCTTGTATTAGTTGATCTGCTTTGCTCCCAAACTAAACTCTTGACTTCTTGACAGCAGAGACCATGTCTCATTTTTCTGACCCCTCCCTTTGCATTGAAGACTCTGGTTTTTTTGGGGGGGGAGTTGTCCTTTTATGCCTAGTGTCTAATAGGTACTTAATAGTATTTATTGAATTCAGTTAAATATTAACAGTGCCCTGCATAATCCACAATAGGTGCTCTATTACCATCTCTTGATTTAGTATATGACTCCAGAGAAGAAAAAATGTAAAATGTGGAGTTGAGTGGGGTTGAGTTTTGCCTGCCCTGCCCAAGGTCAGGGGACAGTAGTCTCTGGCTCAGGACAAGGTTGTTTTGTCCACATTCCCCGGAGATTGGGTTTCCATCATCTGCTCTCAGGGGTGGGTGGTCCTGGATGAAGAGTGTTCTTGTGTGGTCCCCTGGCATGTCACTGGTTTGTGATGAGCCTTGGCTCACAGACTCTTGTTGGAACAGAGTGATCACAGACCCCACCTCTAATGTTAGGAGCAGTAAGCAGAGTAGGGAGCCAAGAAATTGGTGACAGCATCCTTGAAAGAAAGAGTTAAAAACCATATGATTCCAGCTATACAACCAAAGCAGAAATTCACTTTTACCATGGGGGGGGGGGGAACAGATGCTATGGAAATGACCTAAAACATCTATAGATTTCCCAATTCTTTTCCTCCCTTAGCAAAGATTTTACCTTTGTTTTTTAGGGAAAAAAAGGCTTTTCTTGGGAACTCTCACTATCACCTATGACATAGGTCAGACTGTCACCAGGTGTTCCTATCTAGAGATGAGGATAGGAACTGGCTATGTGATTTCTTTGGTACATGATGTTCCTGATGAAGAACTTTTTCTATCAATGTAGGCCAGCCCTTTTCTGTAACTTAGACTCTTAGAGATGTGACCTTGAGGCCTGAGAAGTTAAGTGAATTGCCCAGGGTCCCTCAGACTGTGTATATCCTCAACAGGCTTTGAAGCTAGGTTTTCTTACTCAATATCAAATACCCTGGCACTTCCAGGAGCTAACTGCAAATATATTACAAGGCACCAGGCCTCTTGAGTTGCCCTCAACCCTCTGTAAGTCTGTTAACTACTTTAAAATATGTGACCAACTGAAAAGTTCCCTCCATACACTTTTATGATGTTCTTTAAAATCCCAAGAGATTAGTGGATTCTAAAGAATTCAAGATATATTCAAAGAAGTCAGCAGCAGAGTAAAATTTCTTTCCTTGTTTGTTTGATATAAATAGGAACAATTGTCCTTTGATTTTTTTCAGAGATGTACTATATTCAATGTTTATTATAGGTTATCTTGTGAACCATGTTTTTGGGGTTTTGGGGAAAACAGATGTTTATAATTTAGAACAGACCCTTGACAATAAGGTGTCATTCTCACAATTTTGACTGGTCAGTAACTCCAGCCCTACTCCAAGATTAGAAAGAGAATTTCTTTGTTAACCTTTGGGTCATGTTGGCTCTGTGTTTCTACTCTAAAGATGAAATCAGCTCCTTAGGGAAGGAGGAATGTTTAAAACATCAGTGTCTTCCTAGTCTTAGAGGGAAATTTCCCAGGTTTATTACCAGGTTTATCATCATAGGAATGGGAGCAAACAGTCACATAAAGTTGTGAGATGAAGGGACTCTGTTAAGATTAGAAAATGGGTCACTATTACTATATATTGTCTAAGCACCTCAAATTTCCTCACTGAAGACAGAATTTGGGCCTCTAGAAAAAAAACCAAAATCAACTCTATTCTCTATGTTTATTTTTAGTCCTAATTTTTTAATTACTCTGCCCCAGTTAAACCTCATTGGGAATATAATGTCCAGTTTTAGACACTACATTTTATAAACAGAGGAGGGTCACTAAGGGATGATGGGACTCAAAACTAAGCAAGTGAGGCCAGGTGTAAGGATTTGAGGAAGTTTAGTGTATGATAAAGAGAAGAGAAGCCTTGGGGTAACATGACAAGAGTCTTTAACTATTTAAAGGATTGTGATGTGAAACAGGGATCAGACTTACCCTTTGTGACCCTATGGGACAAAACTAGGGCCAATAGGTAAAAGTTCTAGGGTGGCAGATTTGGGCTCAACGTAAGGGAAGACTTCCTTATAATTTAGAGTTCTCCAAAAGTTGAAGGGATAGCTCAAGAGAGAGTGACTTCCTCATCACTGGAAGTCTTCAATCAGAAGCAAGGATGATTCATGATCTCAGTAGATTAGGATTTGGGTTAAATGACATCTGGTATGTTTTTCAATTCTGAGTCTACAATTCTGGGTGAAGATTTCTCACTAAAATAACTAGGGAAGGGGTGGCTTAGATGGTACAGTGAATAGAGCACCAGCCCTGGGGGCAGGAGGACCTGAGTTCAAATCTGACCTCAGATGTTTAACATTTACTAGCCATGTGACCTTGGGCAAGTCACTTAACCCCAACTGTCCTCCAAAAAGAAAAAAAAAGACCTGGGGAAATAGCTGTTAAATTTTTCCCCTTCGCAAAATGGTATCTTTAAGGCATAAAGATTTTTCTGTGTCTGAGAAGAACTCAGGGCTGATTTTTCTTTTCCTGTTGCTCCCACTGAGCCAGCCTGAAAGATTGGGTCATTCATTGTCCTAATTTTGAGT
Source organism: Gymnobelideus leadbeateri (assembly GCA_011680675.1). NCBI lineage: Eukaryota > Metazoa > Chordata > Mammalia > Diprotodontia > Petauridae > Gymnobelideus > Gymnobelideus leadbeateri. The sequence goes on from WOXC01005287.1 coordinate 79,980, forward strand.
CTTGCTCTAACAAGTTGATGGTATGCAGATAGCTGGTTCAGGAATAACCCCATATCAGTAACAATCTGTTTCCTATCTGTTAAAATAGAATCAATTTCTTTTTTTGTGTGTGACACTTTTCAGCACTCACCAATTCTTTCCTCAAAGAAGAAAGTGTTCACAATATGGAGGCATGAGGCTTCTGTTTAGTTTACAAGCCTTTGGCTTTTCTAATTACCTTTTCCTGATCCATATTTTCTTATATATAACATCCTTACATATTCACACCTTTTCGCTGTCACCAAGTATCAAAATATATGTTGATTTAATTTATTTTTTTCAAGGTCATTAAGTTTCTCTACTGCTTAATCCTATGCAATAGCTTTTGGTGCTTAAGCTGTAATTATTTTCTTGGCAATTCCTCCCCATTTTCTCCTCCCCACTTTCCCAATTACTTACCAGGAGCACTACAATTATAAGAAGACCAAATATCCCATGAAACGATATTTCTTGTTGCCTTTGAGCACACAATAAATCCAATTCTGTTAAATTCCTTTATTTGCCTCTGCAAATCCTTGAACCCTTAATGGCAACTTGCTTCTTTCACATATTATCATTTATTTTAAGACTTTGCTGATCCGGATTGAAACAGTTCAGTTTCTCCAGAGGATCCACTCATTGGTTATTTGAGATGGCTCTCATAGTACCAAGAATTAAATGAGCTCAAAACTATGCAATTCTTAGTACCCTCTGCCTCCTTCTCTGCTACTCTTCTCTATTACAGTAGAAGTGGAAAGGATTTATACAGGACTAAGGGTCCTTTTAAATTTTCCTTTTGTTTTTAATGTGCTGCCAGTCACCAAACAATTCATCATCAAATGGCCTGCCTCTGGTGATGAGCCTGCTTGGCCAGACCAGCCCTCTCAAAGCAGACTTAGTTGACTGATAGAACTAGACTCAAAGCTTAAAGAAAATAAGAAACAAAAATGATTTTTAAAATCTTTCTTAGTTTGAAGCTTAAGGACCACTGAGTATTTGTCACTGATGTCAACTTGTCAGAAATCTCTAAAAATTGTACATTTTCTTCATTGATGTTTAAATCCTCGTAGAGCTTACTGAGTCTGTTAAGTAGGCATTGGGTATCAGGAAATGTGTTGGCCCATACTTAATGTCACTGGATTTTGTTTTCCTGCAAAGGTTTTGGAGAGGTCATCCTGTCCAATTTGCTCATTTGTACCTCCTTCACTAAGCTTGGCAGTGAGTGGCGCCTGCCCCTGGTGAATAGATTACTAGGAAAAGAGGAAGAATCCAAACTTCTCTGGAAGATTCTGCAATGTTAAGGCTTCAATGACCCACATGTGAGTTTTCTGCTTTCCAGAAGATAAGAAGGGACAGAAAAAGAATGGAATCAAATGTCCTGGAACCCACAGCCCTGATCAGTCACAGGAAAAGGAAACTAGGGAAAGGAGAGTTCCCTGAAAAATCAGGATACATGAAAGTTCATTATGGTTGGCAGATACCAGGCACAGGACTAAAGAAAAAGGAAAAATGTAAGCTACTTGGGGACAAGAAAAGAGAAGATTTTAATTCATCAGCCTTCAGAGAGCATTTTTATGGGCTACTATAATACATTAAGTCCTTGCTCTGACAGTATTTTCTTTCCTTTTATTTTTTAAATTTAATTTAATTTAATTATTTTTGTTACATTTAAGTTCTAAACTGTCTGCCTACTTCTTTCCCCACTAGAGAGAAGACCACCATTTAACGTAGATACACACATGTGTGGATATGTACATATATAGCACATGCATCATATATAACATACACATACATATACATGCACAGCAATACATTAGATATGACATATACACATACACACATATATAATGTGTATGTATTTTGTGTGTGTGTGTGTGTGTGTGTGTATAGTAAAACCATACTATGCAGACTTCTATTTATCATTTTTCTCTGGAGATGAATAGCATCTTCCTTCATAAGTCCTTTCTAGTTGACTTGAGTATTTATAATACTCAGAACAATTTAGTCATTCACAGTTATTCTTTGAACAATATTGCTGTGACTGTAAACAATGTTCTCTTGGTTCTACTCATTTCACTCTTCATTATTTCATGCATATCTAAAATAAACCAGTTCATCATTTCTTATAGCACAGTAGTACTCCATCACAATCATATATCATAATTTGTTTATCCATTCCCCAACTGATGGGCATCCATCCCCTCAATTTCCATTTGCCACTGTTTTCTAGAAAACACAGTTCAATGCAAAGCAGGTCTATCTTATACTATCCAAGGGGATTTAGCCCCTAAAGTACTCCAAGAGCTTTATTGGTTCTACTGAATAGCTTTGATGACTCATTGTACAGTTTTCCCGGGACAGAGCACCTTCTCCCAAACTTAATTTCTTAATGTTGAGTAAAATGCACATCTTAAAACCTACTCTAAGGCCTGATCATAGGTGTGCCATGAAATCTTCCAGGAGATCTTAATTTAGCTTCCCTCCAGGAGGTAAGCCAATGTTCACAAAGGGCATGTTTAGAAGCTGCTAAGCATCTACATAATAATGATAATAGTAATTATAATAACTAGGTTTTTCAGCTTTTAAAATCACATTTATATCGCTTTCTTTCTTTCTCTTTCTTCCTTCCTTCCTTCCTTCATTCCTTCCTTCCTTTCTTTCTTTCATCCTTTCTTTCTTTCTTTTTCTTTTTTGCTTTTTGGAGGGCAATTGGGGTTAAGTGACTTGCCCAAAGTCACATGGCTAGTAAACTCATATAATTTTCTTAAACTTATTTGCCATTTAATAACCATAACTCAAATGACTAACTTTCAGAATGAAAAGGGAAACAACCATTTCCCTAAAAAAACAACTTTGGACTTTGTAAATTCTAACTGACCCTTAGAGATAAAAAACAAAACAACCCTGGTACCAGAAACACCTGAATTTTTAAAAAAGAATATCTTTTTATCTCTGCCTTTGTTATTTCCTTCTTGAATCAGGAAAACTCATTCTCCTAAGGAGAGCTGGGCCACCAAACTGACGAAGCAGCTCACTGTCACATTTCTAATTATAGGTGTTCTCTTCACATGAACAATCTGCTGAGAAGTGCAAATTATAGGAAGGGAGGACATGATTCCAAAATAAAAATATCAAATAATAACTCTAGGCCAGAGATAAAGGAGGAAAAGTGTTTTATGAATCCAGGAAGCAAATACATAAATAAATTGCCTTTAAGCATGTGAGAAAGAGAGTTTTATAATCATTCAGAGACTTGATAATGAGCCAGCTTCTCTGGTCCAAGGGTTATTTATCAGTCCCAGGGGATTTTCAGCTGGAAGGAACCTTCGTGTCCAACTCCCTACTTTTGTACTGAGGTTTACAAAGAGGAAGTGATTTGCCCAAGGCCAGAGGGGCAGTAAGAAGCAAAACCAAGATTCAAACCCAAGGGCCACCAAAGCCAGGGCTCCTTCCATTGTAGAAAATTTAAGCCATGCCTCCTTGAAGCAACTAATGTGGCAGGGTCTCATGTTCTTCTGGGGCTTCAGTAATGGACCTTTGATGCTGGACTCCATGAGTTTGGCTGGTTCAAATGGATCACAGAGCAGGGAGGGGATAGTGCCCAATCTGCTAGGAACAGGCTTGGGGGAGACAGATTCATGTGTGAATCTTAATAAGAAGGGTAGGAGAAGGGCTCTCTTTCTTCTCACTTAGAAAAATAAATGTTTCTTGATGGAGGGAGACAGGCCAGCTCATTCATTGGTTTTTGTGCAGCACAATTTCTAATGGCAATAAAAGCTCATAATTGTTAGCTCTGGGTGAATCATTTAACCACAGTGTATCTCAGTTCCTTCCTCTGTAAAACAGGGGTAGCAGTACCACCTACCTCACAGCAGTCTTGTAATGATGATAGGATCCCAGACAGATAAGAGACCATAGAAGTCATTTAGCATATTCCCTACATTTTACAGGGGAGGAAACTGAAGCCAGGAGATGTTATGTGACAAGGTCACATTGATAGGACTTAAAGCCATGTTCTCCTCTGAACCAGTATTCTTTCCAATGAATCACACTTTGTAACTGAAAAACTACTACATAGATTTGAATTTTTATCATGATTATAATAAGCCTCACCATAACACAGTTTGGGGTGTTCTCTGGGTCAAATTATGCCTCAGTCAACCTCTTTCTCCACTACAGGGTACAACTATGTAACAGTTAAAGTCTGATATGACATAGCATGGGAGACCAAATGTTCTCTCACAGTATTAGCTATTTATACAATTGATCAACAAGTATTTATTTAGAGTCTACTACATACCAGGCATTTTGGGCTAGGCATTTGGGAATAGAAAGGTGAAAAGGAAGAATTTAGAATTTGCTTGGAGAATACATTTCAAATTATATTCCTTAGCCAAGTGTTCACCAACAGATACTATATATACATGTTACAGTGTACTCAGACTCACTGGGGATAGAGGGGAGATTTCAGGCTTTCCTCAGTGCCATACTACTATATCCTCAGGGTTTCCCAGTGTTTAATAATACTTCTTGTAGACTTTATTATTATGAATTGGGGTGGGGATGAGGCAGGGTTTGGAGGGTTATTTTAGGATGGGAGAAGAGAAAGAAAAAGTAAAAGACTACAAAAAAGAAAATTAAAAAGAGAATGATGCCAACCCCAGGCAGAAACCACAGAAAGTTAATTACATGGCATACATTCAGGAGACACAAAGACAAATTGGCATCTCTTTCAAAACATCTATCTTTTTTTTCTGAAAGAAAGTCTGGATAAATGCTTTCTCATGGTTAACAAACAGGACACCCTCCCTTTTTCACTTGTAGTTGATTTTCATAGCCTGGATTGGTAGCCATCGTACAGTCAAATTGCACTAATTATGGGGATGGCTAGTAGAAATTATTATAATTGTCGATAACAATACTTTACGTTTGTATAGAGTGTTAGCCTTTCCAAAGCACCTTCTAAAAGAGTACTTCATTTGATCCTTACAACAGCCCTGTCTGGCAGGCAGAGTGAGCCATTATTATCCTGTTTTACAGAAGAGAAAACTGAGCCACCATAGTTAGGAGATTCGTTGAAGGTCTCGTAGCTGGTTGATGACTATGACAGATTTAGACCTCAGGTCTCATGATCACTTATTCTCACCATGAAGCCTCCTATAGTCAATCTTGTTAATGCAGCTCATTGATTGTGACAAAGCTTTCCTCAGTAAATGTCAAAGGCTACTCACAAACTCCTGAAAAAAGTAGAAATTCTTTATCTCAGCATTTAAGGCTTTTTGCAATCTGCCTCCAACTTACTTGCCCCTCCTTTTCTTGTATTCTTTATGGGTTCTCTCCTCTATTCTTATCAAGCTTTCCTTCTTCAGACTATTCTCATGCCATTTCCCAATCTGGAATGGATGCCTTACCACAATCTTATTTAAACACCTCCCTTCAAACCTAAACTCCTGCTTGGAGCCTCTCTTGAAACACTCCTTGCCTCTCATCTCCATTCAAAAGCAATCTCTCCCTTTCTTTTGTCATAGGACTTTGTCTGGACCACTGCTTGCTGCTTGTCTCACTCCCCCTCATCATGGTTGCTCCTTTTCCCCCACCCCATTAGATTATAAACTCCTTGAGATAAGGTTCTGTATCTTTGTTTCCCCAACTCCTTGCACATATTAAGCATTTAATAAATATTTGTTCAATTGAATTGAGCAGCCTAAGTAAAAAGCCTTGAATCTGCTTTTCTTTGAAAGAAGTATACTTTTGTTAGTTGCAAGGATCCTAAGGTAAGAAAATATCAAGAGGTCAAGATCCTTGGAGACCCACTGAAAAAAACATTTTAAATTATGGGCTGTTTGTATCAATTTTCTTTCTAAATATGGGTTAAATGCACATATATTGTTGGGCACATACACATACACATACACTACAAATGCATGTACACTGTTGGGCAAATTTTTTTTATCATATGCTGAACAAAGGCAAACTTTAGTCCAGAGTGATTAATATTTCTGAAACAGCAAGGTTCATATTAGTAAGATTTATAGTAATTTAAATTTGAATGTTAAATTTCATCTTATTTTTACCCCATTGGAGCCTGTAATCATGATTTATCCCCAGCCCCAGCCCCCAAGATCTCCCTCTTTAGGAAAAGAAAATGAGAGTATTAGTGAAATCACAGATTTTGTGAAATCACATTGTCTATTTGAACAATGTCCTCTAACTCATATCTTACTGGTCAGCTCACTACTGATGATGATGACTCTAACCAGGGATATATCTAGTCTTTTTTCTATATCCTATTTATAAGTTTGGGGTTTTTTCTCAGATGTCAGGGAGAAAAGGCCACCGGGAGTACAGAGTGGCCACAAAGAACATTCAGAGCATTTCGCAATCTACCCAGGAGAGTCTTCCTACAGTGCCAGAGCAACAAAAGACAGCTGAACCAAGCGGCAACTGATTGCACCAGTACTGCCAGAGACTTACGGGAAGCAGATAAGGGGAGGAGGGCTAGTGTATCTTGGACTAAAGCAGCTATTACATCTGATCAATCCATCAGATATAATAATAGTATATGTTTATTATATGGCAGACACTCTGCTAAGCACTGGATGATATAAAGAAAGGCAAAAATCATTCTTGGCCCCTGAGAAGCTCACATTCTAGTGAGGGAGAAAATATGTGAATAAGTAGATATAAGCAAGACACACGTAGACTAGATGGATGGTAGCCTTAAAGAGGAAGGGGTTAGTATCTGGGGGCAGCAGGAAAGATCTAACAGCAGGTGGCATTTGAGCTGAAGCTTGAAGGAAACCAGAGATTTTAAGAGGGATGACAGAGAGCATTCTAGGCATGGGGAGCAACCAGTGCAAAGGCAAAGAGATAGGGAGACAGGAGCTAGAATGCCACGTTCAAGGAACCACAAGAGGTCAGATTTTTGGCTCAAGGGGAGTTAGTGTGCTAAAAACAGATTGCTTCAGGCTGAAAGACATTGGTTGACTGTGACATTCATGCTGTTCAGACCTGGGTCTCCACCTCTCCACCCCTACCCTACCACTGACAGATGTTCACAGGTGTGTATGGTAGTCCAGAATTGACTTTTATTGCTACAGAACCTACAAATAGCATACAACAAAATTGGGAAGGTAAGTGATGATGCAGGTTAGGGTCAGATTCTAGTCTAGCACAGTTTATCTGATTGATACCAGATGAATTTACACCCAACTTCAGCCCCTAGAAAGGAGAACATAGTACAGAACATTGGTCATATGGGACACCAAGCATACTGTCTTACCTTTGTCCTTACTAAATTTCATCCTGGTTGTTATCATAGTCTAGTCATTTGGTATGAATAACTATTGTTTTTAAAACTAGGATTACAAGTAATTTTCTTCCACTACAGCTAATGCCTGTCTGACTGCTAATATGCCTGTTCTAAAGCTGTCATTAAAATAGCACTAAAACATAGTTCTTATTCCCACATTGTGGTTATTATATACGAACTATGATTACATGGACCCTTTCACTTTAAAAAGCTACCTGTCTTCTCTGACTCTCTAACACTAGTAATGGAACCAACTTCACAGTGTAGCTCAGGTATCACACCAAAACTAACTCTCAACAGTATCTCCATATCCTTGAGCTTCGGTTGACTTGATCACCCTGAACCTGACCCATGGGTTGTGGTTGTGTCTCTGGAGGGGTGGTCATATGGCTACTACCCTCTCTCTCAGATTCCTAGGGGTAACCCTGGTATAAAAGGATAGACTCCTACTATTTATTGTTATAGTTCCTGATTCCCCACTGATGTGTTTCTCCTGTAGACAAAATTAATCATAATAACATCATTTACTCTTAAACATAAGACATTTGAGAGAAAGCAAATGAGGAAGCAAAAGTAGGAATAATTACAATATTTACTCAATTTAAGGCAAAAGTAGGCATAATCAAAACATAAAAGGTCATCCATAAACCTGGGTTGCATTTCCCCAACAATACACATAATGTACATGTGGGGATAGCAGTATACCCTTCTGAAAATCTACCTAGGAAGCATGTGAGTAAGGCAACTCATATGCCCAGGGTACCTCATGACTCTGGAACAGATGTTACTAATCTGTCTTAGAGAGCAATTTAAACAATGTCACCTGCTCCTCTTCTGAATCCCTCCAAACTTCTGCTAGAAGAACGTGCTTTCCTATTACTTTTAGGGCACTGAAACAGTGTTAACTCAATTAATAAAAATGTTTTAAATCTATGTTCTTATGATGTATCCCACAAACACATATTAAACACTTAGCATGTGTAATATCATGAACTAGGAATTAGATAATATATGAAAATAAGTTACCAATGATCCATTCTTTCAAAGAATTTATTACTTAGTTCAGGGAACAAGAGCCATACACAAATAGATATAACAAATTAGAATATGATAAGTGCTATGAGATCATACTTTTTTGGACAACTGGTGTTCCCTCTATGATAGAACCTGGCAAGCTAATCAGGTCTTTTCTTTATGGGCTATGAGGGATTTTCCCTAATTAAGTCATAGAGGGCAGTAAAGATAACCCAAGCAAGCCCCCTGTGTGGCTGCCCCTTTCTCAAACTGTAAATTGTAATAGAACAATATATAGTTTTTTTTTTCCCAGACGTCTTCTCATATAGCTGTGAATTCTGTTTTCTTTAATCAGTTCTCAGTAAAATAATACCTCTTCTTCATTAAGCACCTTGCTCACCACCACTAACTCCTTGCCCTTCCAAGACACAGAAGGCAGTAGAAGACAACCCAAGTCTCCAAGAGTTTTCCTCTTTCAGACTATAGATGGCACTAAAGGTCAATAAGCCCAGCCTGGGATTCTACTTTCCTCCAACCAGTTTCCAGCAGGTACAGAGCCTGTGGCTCTCTCAATCAACTCAATCAACTCTGCCTCTAGCAACTGCTCTCAGCTTCTGATTCTACTTTTTTCAAGAAGTTAGGGGCAGTTTCTTTCATCACTTTCTCTCTTTAGGTGGCTGCAATGTCTTCCCCTTCCATCTCCTTACCTTCTCATCTCCTCGGGCCTCTACACTTAAGGCACACACAAATAAAAACCTAGCTGTGTGGCCTTGGGCAAGTTACTTAACCCCAATTGCCCTCCAAACAAAACAAAAAAAAAACAAAAGAAGTGAGCCCTCAAGACCCAACAAGGCAATAAACATCTCTTAAGAAGCACCTATTGTATGCTAGGCCCTGTCTTTAATTCAGGTAAAAAAAAAAACCTCAGCTCTGCATTTCTATGAGATGTAAAAACAATAAAACCATTTCCCCATAGCTCTCCAAAAGTTCTTTGAAATACAGTCTCTTAGCTATGTATTTCAAAATCTTGGAACAGTTATATGTAAATGAACTTGTAGATTGAGCCTTGAAGTTGTCCCCACTTTCAGTCATTACTTGTGACTTTGAGCTGCTTGCAAATGGATACTCCCAGTTTATTTATCAAAGGAGTGGTCTTTCCTCCGGTCCTCAGAACTGTCCTAAGCTGTTTATTTTTTCATAAGAATGTCCTTTTTCTGCCCCCTTTGGCAAATAAAATGTCCACATAAAAAAGGGATATGGCCTTATGTTAATATCATTGTGATGTTCATCTTACTACCTCAGTTTTCTCTCTGCTAAAACAAGGGAGTTGGATTTAGATGACTGCTAAGGTTCCTTCCAAACCTAATGTTCCATGAATCTAATTACTTTGATTTCATATGATGAAAGCTTAGTTTCTTCAAAAATGTTTTGTAATCTTTAGAATAGAAACCAAATACAAAATCCCAAAATCCTAAAACTCTTTTCTCTTTAACTTGTTTGTTTGTTATTTTTAATATAAAAATTTGTGTTGGATTCATGACTCCCTTAATTTTCAGTGGTAGGTTTGGGCCATCTTTCCTCCCCTCAGCAATAGTCAGGGATGTATGGTTGTGTGTGCTGCCCTCTTCTGGAGACAGTGAGTCATATCACATCAGGTGTTAGTTCCAAGTCAGTGAGGCAGAAGGAAAAGACAGCTTCCTTCTGTACCAGCTTGCCATCCACCATATTCAGGGACATTTAGTTGGTGTTGGAAAAGGCAGGGGTCTATTTATTAGAGCTGCACAATGGAGGGGAGTCTGCAGTCAGTCAGTCAATAAATGTTTATTAAGTACCTACTATGTGCTGGACACTGTTCTAAGGGCTTAGTCAATAACAGTTAATAAGCAATATGTGAATACACACATACACACACACACACACATAAATATATATATATATACATGCACATATACATTCAATAAGCATTTATTAACTGCCAACTATCTACCAACTAAGTGTTTTAGTCACTAACAGTCAATAAACAGGCACTGTACAAAAAGAGGCCAAAAAAACTTCATTCCCTGCCCTCAAGGAGCTCACAATCTAATGAATCAGAATATCTGGCTCTGACACTTTCTGTGTAGCCTTGGGCAAAGCCCTTCACTTCCATGGACCTCTTAGTGTTTTGTCTGTAAAATGACACGGGTGGACAAGAAGATTTTTAAGATGTCTGCTTGTTCTAGATCTAGAAATCTACTATCCTGGGTATTCTCCCTGCCTTTACATTCATAGTCATGATTGTGGAGCCATCCATTTCTGGAACATTGGCCCCACTGTCTAACCTGGAGAAGTAGGAAAGGAGAGCACTATCTTCAAATATCTGGAAGGTTGTCATATGAAAGGGAGACTGTGTAAGATAGGTAGAAAGATAGATAGATGATGAATGGAGGGATGGATAGAAAGATAGATGGATAGATAGATACATGGATGGATGGATGGACAGATAGGATAAGATAGATAGATAGATAGATAAGATAAGATAGAGAGATAGATAGAAATTATATAGTCATATTCCAATGAACCTCAGAAGGCAGAATGAGGACCAGAGGGTGAAACCTTCAGTGAAGTGGGTAGATTTTAGTTCAATATCAGGACAGATTTTCTCATCATTAAAACTGTACAGAGGGGCGGAGCCAAGATGGCGGAGTAGAAACAGCGCGTCCAAGCCACTCTGCCCCCAAATTTCCTCCAAATTATGTAAAAGGGGACTCTGAATAACTTCTGAAGCCCCAGCACCCACAGAACTACACAGAGAAGCTAAGCTCCCGCTGAGGACAGCCCAGCAGCCCTGCAGGAAGGACCAGCCCAGCACTCTGGGAGCCGGCAGCGCGCAGTGCGCAGAGCATGGGGAGCCGGGCCGAGCCGAGCCCAGGTCCTCGTGAGCCGAGGTTTTAGCCCCAGGGTGCCAGGGCCAGCAGCCGGCTGGAGGAACCCCAGAACACCAGGAGCTGTGGCGATTCCAGAATTATCAACATAGACATGCCTAGGACAAAGTGAGAGGTTAGTGCCCTATGGACTTTGGGACCAGTATTTGGGGAATGCGTCGGCTTCCTCCCCTGGGGGCTAGAAGCTGCTGAGGAGACATGCCATTTTGTAGTTTTCAGAGGCAGCTCCAGCTCCTGGCCTTCGAACTGTAGGGAAATCCAGCGAACAGTCTTGGGGGGTAATCTCTCTTCCTTTAACCTCCCTGGATCTGGATTGTGATCTGGGGTGGAGGTCGTGGGTGGGCTCCCAGCTTCCAGAAATGGAAGTTGTCCCCCACACATTTGGGGCAAAAATTCCCATCTGGCAGCAGAGCCATAGTGTGGCAACAAGCCCAAAAAGTCAAGTAATTAAGTGGCAACATGCCAAGGCAAAGGAAACAAATTAAACAGAAAAATGCAACCCTAGACTCCTATTTTGGGGGCATAGAGCGGGAAAAGGACTGTGAGGTCAGAAGTCCTGCTCCAAAAGCCCCAGGGGAAAACATGAGCGGGTTGCAGGCCATAGAGGACCTTAAGAAGGACTTTAAAAATCAAATAAGAGAAGTGGAGGAAAAATTGGAAAGAGAAATGAGAAGGATGCAGGAAAAGTATGAAATGAGGGTCAACAGCCTGACTGAGGAAAACAACACCTTAAAAAATAGACTAACTCAAATGGCAAAGGAGGCCCAAAAGGGCAATGAGGAGAAGAATGCCTTAAAAAGTCGAATTTGCCAGATGGAAAAAGAATCTCAAAAGCTCACTGAGGAGATTCATTCCTTCAGAGTTAGACTGGAGCAAATGGAAGCTAATGACTTTATGAGAAATCAAGATGCTGTTAAGCAGATCCAAACAAATGAAAGATTAGAAGGCAATGTGAAATATCTCATGGGAAAAACCACTGACCTGGAGAATAGATCCAGGAGAGACAATTTAAAAATTATTGGACTACCTGAAAGCCATGATCAAGGAAAGAACCTAGAAATCACCCTTCAAGAAATTCTCAAGGAAAACTGCCCTGATGTTTTAGATTCAGAGGGCAAAATAGAGGTTGAAAGAATCCACCGATCACCTCCTGAAAAAGATCCCAAAAAGAAAACTCCCAGGAATATTATAGTCAGGTTCCAGAATCCCCAGATCAAGGAGAAAATACTACAAGCAGCCAGGAAGAAACAATTTCAATATTTTGGAAACTCAATCAGAATAGCACAGGACCTGGCAGCTTCTACACTGAGGGATTGAAGGGCATGGAATATGATATTCCAGAGGCAAAAGAGCTGGGATTGAACCCAAGGGTCACCTACCCAGCAAAACTGAGTATTTTGTTTCAGGGGAAAATATGGTCATTCAGTGGAATAGAGGACTTTCAAGCATTCTTGAGGAAAAAGCCAGAATTGAATAGAAAATTTGACATCCAGACACAAGAAGGAAGAGATGCCTGAGAAGGTAATCAGGGAAAAGAAATCAAAAGGAACTTATGAAAGTTGAACTATTTACATTCCTATATGGAAAAGCAATATCTGTGACTGATGATATCTTTCTCACTATGAAAATAATGGAAGAAGGGTGTGTGGTCATATGAATACATTTGTGAATGTGTGTGTATATGGATAGAGGGATAGGTTGAATTTGTTGGGAAGGGAGAATACTCAAGGGATGAAATTATGAGGTGAGAGAGGAAAGTGGCAAGAGAGATGGGGAATAGGAGGGTAAACTATCTCATGTAGAAGAAGCAAGGGGAAGTGGTTGCAAGGGAGGGGAGAATAGGAAGGGTAAAAAGGCAAATCCACATTCCATTGAATTTGGTTCAGGGGAGAATGACATACATACTAAATGGGATATCTCAGCCTGCAGCAGAATAGGGGGAAGGGGGATGAGAGGAGGGATGATTGATGGGGGGGCATCCTTGGGGGGAGGGGAGGTTGGAAGTACCCACTATAGAAGAGGGACAGGATCATGTAGGGAATGGACCAGGTGGGGGGTGGGATGAGTGGGAGGGAATTATAAACAGCCTTGTACAATATATCTACTATGATAATGTTGTGCATAACTAGACATGTACAACATATACGGAATTACTTATCTTCCCAGAGGGAATGGGTGACAAGGGAGGAAGGAAATGGATCTGAAATTCAAGGTCTTAAGATTAAATGTTTCAAATATATATAAATACTATTATTAATACTCTTTTGCTTGTAATTGGGAGATAAAATGTGCAGGCATTGGGACACAAAGATTCACCTCGCTCTAATGGAAAAGTCAAAGGGGGTATGGGAGAAGGTATGGGAGAGAGCAGATTGGAGGAAGCGATATCTTGTGGGACTGCTATTCTGGGAAGGTGGGTAGGGGAAAAACGGGGGGGGGGAAATGATTGTAACTCAAAATCTGGCAGAAATGAATGATGTAAAACAGAAGTTAATAAAGCATTTGTTTAAAAAAACTGTACAGAGATAAAAAGGGTTGTGTTGATAATGTAGTGAGTTCCCCATCACTGAGGCAGATGCTGGATGATTATTTGCTGGGGATTTTGTAGAGAAGATTTAAGGGGGAAATACTATATGACATCTGCAGTTCCTTTTGGCTTTAAGAGGATATTATTCTAATCCATTCATCTTCAGTTTTCTCAGGAAGATATCCTAGCGATCATCAAGGACACCCCGCCTCATAGGACTGTGGTGAGGCAAACACTCGGCAAATCTTAAGATACTATAAAAGTTTTAGTTATTTTTATTCATTCAATATTCAGATATAACCAGATCTATAGTGTACTGAATGGAGCGTTGGATTTGCAGTCAAGGAGTGAGTTCAAATCCTGCTCCAGACACTTGCTAACTGTACGATTTTGGGCAAGTTACTTAACCATTCTGTGCCTCAGTTTCCTTATCTGTAAAATGAGGCTACTTGAGGTCTGTTCCAGCTTTAAATCTATGTTCCCATGATGACAAACACTTATTAAATACCTTTTGTGTATAATGATTTGGGCTAGGTATTGGAGAACATACAAAAATAAATGACCAATAGTCCATGCCCTCATGGACTCTTATGTAGTTCAAGGATCAGAAGTCATATACAAACATACATAATATAACAAGTTAGAATATAAATGCTATGAGATCAGATGAAAGATCCTAGAAAGGAGGAAGGTATGCAAAGGAGAGGTAAGGGGCCCCTTTAGAAGTAGAAAAGGTCTAAATGATGTTGAAAGAGAGGAAAGGTTGGGAGGAAAGAAGGTAGTACTCTACCCTGGGGTAGTTCTGAGGAACAACTAATTTCTCTCCCCTTCTTTATAGGTATGTGTGTTACATGATTGGAAGGTAGAAGTTGGTGAAGGAAACATTTGGAAAAAAGAAAGAAAAATTTATAAAGGGATGGAATGTCTTTTGTCATTCTTTGGGTTTGTGGTTGCCTTTGATACAATGGTGTATTTGACTCTGAAGAGACAGAGGCGCCACAATAGGGCTCAAAAAGGAAGAAGGAAGGATCAGGCTACTTCATAGTGGTTTTCTTTCAGCTTATTCTAAACTCAGGGCACTAAGACAAGAAGGACACAAGTCCAATCTAGTTTATTAGGGTAGGGAATGAGAAAGAGACTCAAGACAGATACTGTCTAGAAAGAAAGACTATACAATTGTTGACAGCTCCTCATGTGTTCTGTCTCTTAGAAGTTGGGGAGTAGAAAATTTGGTAAAGGATAGCAGTAATCCTTCAAGTTTTTGGTCTGAGGACCCTTTATGCTCTTAAAAACTACTGAGGACCCCAAAGAGCTTTTGTTTATGTGGGTCATATCTATTAATATTTACCATATTAGAAATTCAAACTGACACTT
Organism: Gymnobelideus leadbeateri; assembly: GCA_011680675.1. Lineage (NCBI taxonomy): Eukaryota > Metazoa > Chordata > Mammalia > Diprotodontia > Petauridae > Gymnobelideus > Gymnobelideus leadbeateri. The sequence goes on from WOXC01005287.1 coordinate 95,149, forward strand.
TAAAAATATTTATTTAAAAACAATAACAAATCTATTACCAAATAACATAACATATTTTATGAAAATAATCATATTTTCTAACACAAAAAAGAAGTGAGAAGAGTCCTTGTTTAATATATTTTTGCAAAACTCTTTATGTCTGACTTAATAGAACATGTTTGGGTTCTCATATCTGCTTCTGCCATCAAACTGTTGTGATTCAGTTGATGTATATGAAGCCAATACAATTTCAACCAGAAATATAATTGGAAAAGGGAGGTGCATTTTAACAAACAATGTCTTAGTATTATTATGAAAACTTTTTATATTTTAAGCCCCTGAAAGAGTTTCAGGAACTCCTAAGGGTCCTTGGACCACACTTTAAGCATTGCCGGAAGGTAGAGAATAGTTAGGGGCCCCAAAAGATAAGATGAACCCTGAAAGGAAGGTGATACAGCTCTAGGAAGCACAGTCATGCCTTCCACATCATGGGCGTTAGGGGCACAATACCCCTTGATCTGGAAAATCTGTGTAAAATTCTTTGTATCTTTATACCAGAGAAGTCTGGATTTTTTTTTCTTTTATGGAGTGTTTGCAATGCTTTATTGTAAAATTTGGGTTAATTATTTGATGCTAGACTCCATGTCACCTGCTGGTCTTTGTGTATTATTTTCAGTTTCTGCAAAACTTCCCCCAAATTCTGCTTTCATTTCTTGATGCTAGATATATCACAATCATGATGGGGAAAGCCATGATGTGGAAGGGACGACTGCACATCCAAAGTTGGATGTGCCTGTCTGCTGACTCTCATGACACCTTCTGTCTTTGCTTACCAAGCTTGTTTCTTCTGACCTCTTGTCCCAAAAGAAAACTTACCTCTCCTTCCTAAGGATTATGGGGCTGTATAATGGGTGGAGAAGATAGGAATATATAAGAGAAGTAGGAACCATTCTCATATGGAAGACATATGATTTCTAGTTCTTAGGATTTCAATGAAATTTCTTAAAATTTTGTTTTCATTGAAGACTACAAATTTTGTCTCAATTTTTCTCATGCAATATTTAACTATATGGAGATGGGAGTGGGGCAGGATTACCTAGAAAGGACAAAGCAGACAACTTAAACGCATTCTTAACAAATGAGGCAATAATAAATTTAAAAATCACTTATTAAGAGGGAGAACATTTCAGGTGTGGGGAAATGCACAAAAATAGGAGATGGGGTATGCTGTGTGAAAAACAGCAAGTGAGCTGGTGTCACTGGATTGTAGAGTGTTGAGGAACTGGGGTATAAGAAGACTGATAAGATAAGAAAAGGTTATGAAAAGCTTTAAATGTCAATAGAGGAATTTTTGATTTTATGCTGGAGGTACCAGAGAGGCTCTGGTTTCCTGAGTAAGGGTGGTGGGATGACATGGTAAGCCAAGCCTACACTTTAGGAAAATAACTTTGGGAACTTAGTGGAAAATGGATTATAGAGGTCAAAGACTTGAGGCAGGAAGACCATTTAGAAGGCTATTATAATAGTCCAGCTGAGAGGTGATGAGTTGAAGGAAAAACAAAATACTTTTCTGCACTTTAAGACATCCATTAATTATATTATTTATGTCAACTTGTCAGTGCCACTCATGTATGGGGCTCACCAGGCTTTGGCCCTAGCCTAGATTATTCAAAATCTTCTTTCTTTCCTTCCCTCTTCCTAACTTATGCTTCTGCCCCAACCTCTATAAGAAAAGATGAGTTAGAAATATTCCAAGTAGTTCTTTTCACTAGAAATAGGAAATTGAGTTTGCATATTCACTGACCCACATTTTCTATAGCAGACAAGATATCAATGTTCATAAATCAACTTTTTAAAAAAATGTATCAATCAGCTGTACTGTTTACTTTTGTAAATTTAACTTGGATGATTTTAATGGAGCCACAGGGATCATAATATGTATCATCTTCATTTTAGCACGTTTTATTAAAATTTTTTGTCATAAATTACATTGCGTTATAGGAGGAGGGGTATGGTTACACAAGTGGTTAACTGGTTAACCAAGCTTCTCTAAATCTGTGTTTGGGGTTAGCTCACTCCATCTCCATTGGTAATGCTTTAACTACATCAAGTTGAGGTGATGTTTTTTTTTTTATACCATCCCATAGGGGATTAGCCAGAAGGCTGATCTTGGTGTCAGAGAGAGCCAGGTGTGAGTCCTGCCTCTGACACACACTAGCTTGGAGACCAGTGGAATATCACTTACATGCCACAGTGCTTTGGGCTATTCTTAAAAACTAAGTTACAGATGACTTGTCAATTCCTATCAGCAGAACTAATTTCTAATCAATCAACAAACAACAAATTTCTTTTTTTTTTCTTCTTTTAAAGCAATTGGGGTTAAGTAACTTGCTCAAGGTTACACAGCTAGTCATTATTTATGTGTGGGTGCTCATTTTCTGAGGCCGGATCTGATCTTGGGTCATCCCAACTCTGAGGCCGGCGCTCTTACTCACTGCGCCACGTAGCCGCCCCTTTAGGTCAATTGGGGTTAAGTAACTTGCCCAAGATTACATGGCTAGGTTTTTTTTTTTGTTTGTTTGTGTGGATTAAGTGTCGGAGGCCATCTCCGAACTCAGGTCCTTCTGACTCCAGGGCCGGCACTCTATTCACTGCGCCACCTAGCCACCCCCAAACAACAAATTTCTAATCAATAAACAACTAGAGCAATAAAACAAGTGAGATATAGTAAGATAATAATGGAAAGAGCACTGCTTCTGCAGTCAGAGGACCTGGGTTCAAATCTGACTTTTGTCATTACCTGTGTGACCTTGAGAAAGTCATTTAGCTTAGGGGGGGTTGGTTTCCTTATCTGTAAAACAAGGAGGACTAGATGGCTTCTAAAGTCAATTTATGATCCTACAAAAGGACAGGTCCAGATAAAAACAACAACAACAACAAAACAATCAATCATCATATTAAAATAGTCTAATGGTTCAGTAAACAAATATCCCTTTAACATTATTTTAGACTTCATATTTAGACTAATAGAATTTCCAGGAAAGCAAAGACTATTCTCCTTCTGTCTTTGTATCTCCAGTACTTAGAACAGAGCTTTTCACATTGCAGGTGCTTAACAAATGTTTGTTGAATTGAGTGACTACAAGACCAAATTTTTTAAAGTGTCTTTCCCTCAAGTTTTTATGGAAGTCCATAGTGGTACTTTATCAAAGCAATGGAAAACAAAATTGCAGAGGGGCAATTTAGGCTCCAGAGAAGTAAAAGCTTCCTAATAATCAGAGCTATTGAAAATGGGAAGGGGCTACACCAGAAGATGGTGGCTTCCCCCTCATTAAGGGTCTTGAAGTGAAGGCTGAGTGACTACTTGTTGGGGATGGTGGTGGTGTGGTAGATTGTTCAGGAATGGGATGGACTAGGTGGTTTCTGAAGTTTCTTTCAACTCTAAGTGTTGGTGATCCTGGGTAAAGCTTCTTGATGCTATGATGGATCAAGAGCAATATATGTGCTTCCTCCACTGGAGCAGACTGTAACCCCTCCAACCCACTTATCTGACACCATCAGTTTGATGACTCATTGCATAATGGCAGATTTCCTTCCAAAAAGACTGTACTTCACCAATACCTGTTTCCCTCCCATTTTATTACTTATAGTTAGCTATCTCTGACTATTTGACTGGAATAACATAGGTGGTTTTCATGGCTGGGCAGAACACAGTAAATTGAAACTCTCTGAAAGACTCCAAATTGAAGGAATGTGACAAACATTCATTTAGTACTGTGCCTGGCACACAGTAGGTGCTTAATAAATGTTTACTGATTGATTGATACTATCTACATGCCACTATAATTTGTGATTTCAAAATAGATTCCTTTTTTCTTCCAGAGGAAAATAAATTTCACATCTAGCACGGATTTTTTGAAGGGGAATTATGTTCGATAAGTCCCCTTCATAAAGTTCCAGTTTTTTAGACCCACTTATAAATTTCTCACTTAGCCTCTTTGATGTTGTGGTTGTGTGGAGCAACATTGACTTGGCTTATACCTTGCTGCTTAGAGCTTCAACCTTGAAAAGAAGTCCAAGAATGAACATGGAATTTGGATAGCACATTGAAAATAGAACTTAAAATAGCAAAACAGAGACATTTAATAGATGCTGTAAAGATTTTTTTTCAATAACTTTTAAACTAAAGGCACATTGTTTCCTTTCTTCTCTCTTAACTCTGATTCCTAGACATTTCCATCCTATTTCTTTTATGACACAAACCAGCAATTTTTTGCCCTCTCACCTACTAAAACTTCCTGTTTTTCTCACTTTAATTGAATTTAAAGTGTCCATAAGTATTTTTTTTACTGCTTTGGGCTGTAACTTAAATCTGAGCATCCCCTCTCTCACCTAGGTGGAAAAAAGATGCTCAGAGGTCTGACGGAGAGCTAAAGGGACAGAGCAGTAAGGAGGAAAGAATGTTAGGTCTGGAGCCAAAGGACCCAGGTTCAAATCTCAGCCCTGCTAACTACTTGTTAGCTGCAATATTGATATTGGACAAGTCACTTATCCTCAGTTAAGACCTCAGTTTCCTCATCTAGATGAACTCTGAGATTCCTTCCAGCTCTAAGCCTTTATGATCCTCTCTAATTCTGGGCTTCTTAACCTCAAGTCCTTTCTTTTATGAGGCAGAAATAAGGAGAGAAGTAACAGCTTTTTAAGGTATTTCTGTCGCTACTTTAGGACAGTGGACAGAGCGCTGGGCCTGCAATCAGGAAAATTAATCCTCCTCATGAGTTCAAACCCTGCCTGGGCAAGTCACTTACCCCTGTTTGCCTCATCTGTAAAATGAGCTGGAGAAGAAAATGGCCAACCACTCCAGTATCTTTGCCAAGAGAACCCCAAATGGGGTCATGAAGAGTTGGACATGACTGAAATGACTCAACAAGTAACTACTTTTCCCCAATCACATCATCATAGGCATCTATTAAGCACTTACTACCATGCTAACCACTCAGAATACACAGAAGATAACTGTCCACTCACTTTTTTTTAATCCTTTCTTCTTCCAATCAGTTATACTACCTTATTTGGGGTGTAGGGTGTGTTCAGGGAGGGCTGGTACCTCTGCTGTGATTGCTGCCGAACACTTTTCAGGGTTGCTTTCCACCTTTAGGTGTCCCCCTGTTCTACCCAACTCTCACCTGGGGCTCCAAGAAGTTGTAGTATTCGAGGTGGCCACACCTGGGGAAACAGTTTTGTCAGAGGGGCTAAAGCAGGTTGAGGGTAACCAAGGGGTCTTAAACCCATTGGTGAGTTGCAGGGGGGCGGCTACCCAAAGCATGTGAAGATTTTCCCTGGTGGAATGGATGGATGAGAACAATTTGTTCCAATGGCCATGAAGGCAACTGAATTTGGAATGCAAAGCGTGTACTTGCCAAAAAGACTGTTTTATGGAGAACTCACACAGGGCAAGCATTCACATGGTGCTCAGAAGAAGTAATACAGAGACACTCTCAAGAACTTTGAAATTGATTGTGTGACATGGGAGACAATGGCACAGGACCGCTCAGCTTGGTATGCCCACATCAGAGAAGGTGTCATGCTCTATGAGCAAAGCAGAAGTGAAACAGCTCAAAGGAAAGGCAGGATGTGCAAATTTGGAGTGTCCACCCCAAAGTTCACACAGACTATTAGTGCCCGACCTGTGGTAGAGCATTCCAAGCTCATATTGGTCTGATTGGCCACAGTCACACACATTGAGACTTGACTTTAGCAGAGTGATGTCATTTGGGTCCTCTTTGAGAGAAGGACAACCACCCAGCTACCTTATTCAGCTTGAGAGAAGCATAATTCCATCTTCACACAAGGCTTGTGCGCTTTCATAAAGTTTTTTTGCTCTTAGCAATCCTTGAATTTCCAAACTGCCTCAGTTAAAGTGATTGCATCCCTCTATACAGTTCAATTCAACAGGCATTAATTAAGTTCCTACTATGGTACCAGAGACTGTTAGAAAGATAGAAATGAAAACACAGAACAAAACACTTTTCAATGCATTAAAAAAAAAAGTTTAGACTGGGTTCTAAGTGATTAGATCATGTGTGGTTTTGGAGACAACGAATAGTTAGAATTCATTGTATTGTGCATTTCAGGCTATAGATGTCACTTGTGTAGGAGACAATTTCCCCACACGAATCTACTGGCCCAGCCCTAAACAAAATCGTAAAGTTGCCAAAGTCTGTCTTTGTTTCTTTTTTATTCACTTTGAATGATTCTTTCCCTTCCTTTTTCCTCTACCATAAGCCTATAGTATTCTTAAACTAGTCCTGCAATCTCTTTCTTCTGTGGAGACATCAATTTAGCAAATTAAAAGAAATTAGCTATTTAATGTATTTTTTAACCTGTCCCAGGAATATTTGAATTTTAAGAGAACCAATAGGTAAGGTCAAAGCTTAACACATAGGAATGGCTCTCTAGCAGTAAAAATTTAATTCAACAAACATTTATTTCACATACTTCCAATGGGAAAATATTTTTGAACAGTTGGGACCTTTATGGAACTCTTCAAATAATGCCACATAAACCACCATTTATCTATTTGCTAATCTGTAGTCACCTATCACCTGGCCTAGAGCTAGTAATGACAGATAAAAAGAAGCCTAAAATACAAACTATACTCTGAGCATCTATAATACAGTTTCACCAAAAAAACAAAACAAAACAAAACACACACACACACACACACACACACACACACCCCTGAAAAAAACTCACTATGAAATACAGTAGCGAGTGATAAATTCCAAATGAAAGGTATAGACTGGTGGTATCAAATAGAAATTTGGCCACTGAACTTACATAAGAATCCTTGAGGGTCACATGTTGATTTAGTTTTAAATGTAATGGTATCTATGTTTTACTGTATTTTTATTTCTTACTTTAAATTTTTCCAATCACATTTTAATCTGGTTCAGCTGCACTCCAGAGTTTCAGGAAGGTCAATGAATTATGTGTTTGACATTTCTGGTATGGACAAAGCAAGGTTAAAGGTATATTCATGGGAAGGAAAGGTTCTTTCAGTGGGAAGGAAGCTTGAATAATCTAAAAATGGGCTAGTCAAGAGGAAAAAAAGTAAGATGCAATTTGGTCCTTAAGGAAGGTTGTTGTTAGGGAGGGAAGATATAAAAGCTGCCAGACTGACAAAGGCCTGGAGGCAGTGAGCAGAAGGTCTGTTCTCCAAATAGACCAGTTTGAGCAGAGCAAAAAGTTCATGAATAGGTGGAGTAAGGCTGGAAACATAGGTTGAGGTCAGATTGTAAAGAACCTTGAATACTAGACTAAGAAATCTGAACAGCATTCTGTGAGAAAGGGGTATTGCTAGGGTTTTTTTTTAGTTTGTTTTTTAGGACACTGAGATAATAATAGCAAAGACTTAAAATCAGTTTGGCAATGTTCTTCAGGACAGATTAGAGATGACTGAGGTCTGATTCCTGGAATAACTGTGGTTTCATTTACAGAAATGGAGTCATTAGACTGTTCAGGGTTGGGGATTCTGCAGCCTCAAGGCCACATGTGGACCTCTAGGTCCCCTTCATAAAAGAATTTGTTCTGTAAAACTTGGACTCAGGCAAAAGGCTGCACCCAATGACCTAGAAGGCCACATGTGGCCTCGAGGCCACAGGTTCCCCATCCCTGGGTTACAGAGAGATGAACTTTGGGGATTGGGAGGGGGAATGAGTTTGGCTTCAGACATAATGATTTGGGGATGATATAAGTATTTCCAAGTATAGGTATAATAGAAGGGTGATAGAAAAACTTGGTACAGTAGAAGGGTTGGCTTCAACACTTTCATCAGTATGGGACCTTCCATTCATACAGATCATAGCTTCTCTACCTTAGTGGATGGTTTCATAAATGCTATTGCCAGAAAATCTGTGTACTGTGGATAATTCCTCATGATGAACTTCTTATGCTGGACTTCAGACAAGGGTCCATCACTAGAGCCATATTTGCAGCTTTGATGGCCTAAGGGGAATTCTTGGAGCTTGAATTTTACTGGTATAGCCTTTAAAAACCCATCATCACCTTGATGTCATATCAAATGTCAGGCTTTGAGAAAGTAGATGGAAGAAAATGTCTAGCAAGCAGTCAGAAGTGAGGGACTAGACTTTGAGAGAGAAGATGGGGTTGTACATGTAATATGGCAGACATCTGCACAGATGTGAGGTTATGGAAATGGATGTGATCAGAGATCAAGAGAGAACAGAACACCAAGGACAGTACCTTTTGGTACACTAATATTTAGGAAGAGAGAAGAAACTAGGAATGAGAGAAAAGTGTGGAAGGAAAAACAGGGTGGTGAAGGGCTGTGGAAGTCAAGGAGGAAAGAGTATCTGGAAGGCCAAAATGGCAAAGAGTCGATGAAACTTGAAAGAAAGGTTGATGAATAATCTGGCCAACAATGTCCTTTTCCTCCATTCCTGGTTGCCCATAGCATTTATTTTGGCATTTGATTCTTTTGTTCAACCCTTGCTTATGGATTGTATTTTATCTGTCATTACTTGTTTTGTGTGTAAATCTTATCTCCTAAACAAGAGTGTAAACTTCTTGAGATCAAAAATCACTCTTGAGGTGGCTAGGTGGCACAGTGAGTAGAGTGTCGGCCCTGGAGTTAGAAGGACCTGAGTTCAGATCCGGCCTCAGACACTTAATGCACACACAAACAAAAACCTAGCCTTGGGCAAGTTACTTAACCCCAATTGCCCTCCAAAAAGCAAAAAAAAAAAAATCACTCTTTACTGATTTCTAGCATTTCTACAATGCTTGGTAAATAATAAGTACTCAATGAATAAAAGTTGAATTCATCTTGAATTTAATAATCATTCCTCTAATTAAATTAATGAATTAATTTTAAAAAGCACTTATTAAGTGCTTATTATATACCAGACACTCTGCAAAGTGCTGAGGATACAAGAAAGAGAGACCATCCCTGCCCTCAAGGAGCTTATATTTTAATAAAGAAAGATAAAATATTTTGGTAGTGGTGACAAGGGAAGGAAGTTTTGACCTGAGGGGTGACAAAGAGGATGACACAATCAGCTGGTGTGCCCTTTCCAGAAATGCTAGTATTATTAATTTGATTACTATTTCCTGAACAAAATGTTGAAAGGAGTGGCAGAGCAGAGGTTGGTGACCAAAAGGTTTGGCCATGATGGCAAGCAGATGGCAAAATGGCCTGATCAGATTTGATAGTAAGGTTGAGCTTGTTCTGGTACCCAGGGCCAAGCTAGCAGAATAGGCTGGTTTGAACTCACTCAATCACCAATTAATTAGGCTAGCTCCTGGTGCAGGAACTCCCAAGATGATTGCATTCACTTCCTTAAAGAATGAGGGCATTTGGTGTACTACAAAGACCCCTGACCTTAAAATCAAGAGACCTGGCTTTAAGATCCAGGCTCTGACACTAATTAGTTGTTTGTGTCATCCCTTTAGCAAATTCTTTCCCTTCACTGGACCCCAATTTTCTCATCTATAAAATGAGGGGCAGTGAACTAGACCATCTCTAAGGCCCTTTCAACTCCTTGATTCTATTCTGAACTTGCTTCTGTTTTAAATTGTATTAAGTTTTAATCAGAGACCATCTTGGGAAATGTCTTGACCACAGAAAGGAGAATTTAATGTGAAGCAGCTGAATGGGAATGAAAATGGGAGGCATAGAACCAAAGAGAAAATGAATAAAATGAGAATTGAATAAAAAAAATCCAACCACTCAGACATCTGACTGTGTGGGCTCCATCTGGGTGTGTATATGTGAAGGAGAGGCTGGGCAGCTCCTCTTTTCCCAACCTCAGGAAATCATGAGAACTAACCAGGCAAAGGGACCACGATCAACATGTCAGCTATCTGAACTTAAAGGAGAGAGGCAAGCACCTCTTTATTTCTCTTTTATAGCCAGTCATGAAATTTCTTTTAGACATGAACAAAATTAAGGACATGCTACATTCAGGTACAACTGGTGCAAGTTCAATGTCCTGAAACCAACTTTTGTTGTGAATCCGCAGTGCAGTGAGGAGAGCTAGCAATGATGGAGTTTAAAGTAGGGAGCAGTGGATTTAGAGGATGACGACCTTAGTCTGAATGTCGGTTCTATCACTTGCTGTCTGAGTGATCCCAGAAAAGTCTCTTGGCCTCAGTTTCCTCAATTTCAAGAATAAATGATTTGGACTAGATGAACTCTAATATCCCTCCCAACTCTGAGTGCCCATAGGTCTTAAAGGGATTCCTGTAAACTGTAATAACTGAGATTCACAATAGTAATTGAACATTCACCAAAAAATAAAATTATATTCAATCTGCTCTTATTAAAGAGGCAAGGAAACACCTAATAAAATAATTTTTAAAAAAAGTTTTGGTGCTTAAGGGAGTTTCAGTCACATAAAAAATTTGCTTAAGTGGAGCATAAATAAGTTAATAATCCTACTGGTAAATTCAGAAATCTTCCAAAATATATCCCAACCCTACCTCCTATAAGGCAATGGCCTGAAGGTTGCTTCCTAGGGACAGGGATGGGGACTGGACCTGTGATGATGAGAGCTTCTGGGGAGGAATTTTCTCTAGCAATGTCCCTTCTCTGCAACTCATAGTCTTAGAGAGCTACTTCTAAAACACACAGAATATCAATATTTGCCCAAAGTCACATAGCCAGTATATATCACAGGCCATACTCAAATCTAACTCTTTCTGGCTTCAAAGCTAGTTCCTGAGTCCAAATCTGGCCTCAGATACTTACTAGCTATGTGACTCTGGGCAAGTCACTTCACCTTGTTTGCCTCAGTTTCCTCATCTGTAAAATGAGCTGGAGAAGAAAATGGCAAACCACTCCAGTATTTCTGCCAAGAAACCAAACAATAAGAAATCTCACCGAAACAAAAATGAATGGTTTATATTTATATTCTAAATCATAAGTGGGTTATGTATATGGGGATTAGAGGCATAAAAAACATGTAATAATAACAATGATGTCAGATCAGGTATGCACAAATCTCAGAACAATCCTATGAAGTAGGTCATGGAAACATTGTTATTCCCACTCTGCAGGTGAGCCAGTTAAGCTAGTTTGTCAAAAGTCATGCAATTAGGCAATGGTTCCACTTTATGAAGAAGGGATGACAGTAAGCATCAAAGACTGACAATGCAGCTTGAAGGTACAGAGAGAGGAGCAAGGAACTACCACAGACAGCACTGCAGATGAGGAAAAAAGAGGTTATGGAATTTGTCTAAGGTCACACAATTCGTTCTACACCAGTAGCAAGTGACTATGCTGTGTTCTTTCTCCTAAGTCACAATGTCTCTCAGTATAGCAGACCCTATACACAATCTGGAAATGTTATTGAATCTAGAGTGGTTTTATCATCTTTTGTTTTATATGCTAATTATTTTTTTACTTAGAGATTTCAGCAAAATTTTAGTGATATATCTTATTCTTTCTTCCTTTTTAAAATTTATTTTATTTTTAATTTATGGAATTAAACAAGCATTTCCATAACATAGTATAATTAAAAAGCTAAGTACACATGAAGCTGCAAATCTACTATGTACAACTTTCTATTCCTTTTAAATATCCAACAGTTATCATGTAAACTTTTTTCCTTTTTTTTCTTCCCTTCCCTCCCCCCACCCTAGAGATGGCCACCATTAGACACATTAGACATGTATGCATGTATATATATATATATATATATATATGTACGTATATAAGAATAAATAATGTAAAATTTTTCTATACATACTTCTACTTATAAGTTCTTTCTCTGGATGCAGATAGTGTCTTTCTTCATGTGTCCTTCATAGTTAATTTGGGTATTTATAAGTCAAAATAACTTACTTGTTCAAAGTTATTCTTAAAACAATATTGCTGTTATTGTATACAGTATCCTCTTGGTTCTGCACATTTCCCTCTTCATTATTTCATGCAAGTCTTTCCATGTTTTTCTAAGATCACTGAGCTCACCATTTCTTATAGCACAGTATTCCATTACAATCATATACTATAACTTGTTCAGTCACTCCTCATTCTTTCCATCATTAAACACATTAAAAATCCATAAGATAGTAATGTCAGTGAGCTATGCCCTACAAAGACTTCCTCCAAAAACCCTGACTTTTTCCCCTTGTCATGCTTTTCACCTCCTGTCAACCTCCCCTAGATGCCACTGTATTTAAAGGGCTAGGCTATATCACTCTTGTTTCAAACACCCTACATTCCCATACCCAGTAATTAATAGAATGCTTAAAAAGAGATTAGGTTTCTAGGCACTGGTATGAAATATTTTTTTTCTGAGCCACTGAAATGCCAGAAATCTGCTTCGTCAAATTGAAGTAATCAATTGTTATCTTGCTGAAGCTGTTCATCAAAGAGGCAATGTTCTAGGAATCTCAGACTGAAAACTTTTACTCTGAATTCACCCCCATCTCTAGTATTAACGGCTTGACCCTGCACTAACCCTCAGTTCACAGGTCACTGAGCATGTGTGGGCTCAGAATGTGCCTAGGTATACAGCTTTGTCTTTCTGTCAGTTCTTTTCACAAAACACAACACTTTTAACTATGAATGAAAATCCTTATGGCTTGTGTTATCTGATGATTTTTTTAATGCAGTTCTTGTTCTCACAGAGAACCAAAAAGCGGGGGGGGGAGGGGGGGGAGGTGAAGAGAAGAAGGATACATCTACTTCTTGGTCAAGCCAGCTAACCAAAAAAGTTAACAAAGGAAACCAAGAAAACACACTTGTTGAAAAGTGAATTTAGATTAACTAAAATACCCGGTATCCCAAGTATGATTAAAAATCCAACATCTGAGGACATTAAGTTCAAACTTCTTTAAAATGTTAAAAGTACATATTTCTGCTGAACTTTGAACAGAAACAAAATTGCCCAGTCACTAGTGATGGCTCACACAACTTGAGAGTTCAGAAATTAAATCCATTTATTTCTAAAAATCTATAAACTACGGCCCCAAACTAAATGTTCCTAATGTCAGAGAGAAAATCACCCAGTTCTTAAATTTAAAATCTGCACACTCCTGTAGGAGAAAAGGAGAAAACAATTCACAACACACTTACATCACATCCTATCTCACAAAGTACCACATAATTTAATTCTGATGTAATCCAGAGCAGTTGAGTCAAGTGATTCAATACAAGTGACAGCCACATAAAGAGCAGCACAAAAAAGACAAAAGAATTTGTTGGTGAGGCCGTTACTGGGAGTCCAGTATACACAAAGGCATAGGATCACACCCTAAGGAGTTGGCAAACATTCCACCGTGTCACTGGCATGGCAGTTGACTTAAAATAATTCAGTCTATTTCCTTTGAATAACTGAGAGTGTGACTAGATGTTATACCTTATATGTAAAAATCTACCCATTTGCAGACAGGAGTGTCTAATTGTAAACAGCCAGATGGGGAAAGAATGCTTTAGGGTTAATCCAAAATAAATAAAATGGTAGACACTTGGAGGGGAATGACTTTTAGCAGCACTACCATAAGCAAAAGGCAGTTATGAGACATGTAAGCCCTTAGAACTTTGCTTTAATCACACAAAAAAGCAGAGAATAGTTAAAAGGGGGTCAAGAAATAGTCTGTCTTATCATACACCACTAGGCCCCTCTCCCCAAGTTTACACTGAACTTTTATTGACTATTCCTTTGGCATGGTCATTCAGCAAGTCCTAAACACACAAAAATCCCATCATTTAACCAGCATGTGCTAATAAATTTTTAACAACCATCTTTCCCTTCTTTCTCCTTGATGTACACAGGACACATTTTAAGTTTTAATATGCATTATTAACATTTTCTCTATTTCTTAAATTGAGACAAAAAATCAAAACAATAAATGAAGATCATATTTGTCATCTGCCAGTTTCTAAAGTGTAAATATTGACAATGATAATTTTGTAAGCTGGTACAAGCTGGCTCCAGCACACCTTTACTTCTCACCCATAATTCTCCAATATATGCATTAGGCTAGCATGAAAGAATCTGTCAAATGATTTTTTAAACTAAAATCTAGTTCTAGGAGGACTGCGTTATTCTGCTGCTATAACAATTTAGTAACCCTGTCAAAAAATGGAAGTGGGGTTAGTCTGGTATGAACCATTTTTTATGAAGTCATACTGGTTTGTGAGAGTTACCATTTCTCTTTCCAAACGCTTACAAACCATCACTTCAATAGTATATTCAAAAATGTTTTTAGAAATAGAAGGCAAGCCTGGTAACCCCTACAGTGCCTTTCAACTGAAATTATGGCTCCCCAATTAGAATGTGAGCCCCTTGAGGGCAGGCATCGTAATTTTGCCTTTCTTCTTATTCCCAGTGATTAGCACAGTGCTTTGCACATAGTAGGTACTATGCTGCACACAGTAGGCAACTGCTTGTTACTGTTAGTGATAATGCTAATGATATTTCCCTTTTTTGAAATTAAAGACAGTATTTGTCTATTTCTAGTTCACATTGTATTTCCCCTTCTCCAAGGTCTTTCAAAGAAAAGTATTCCCAGCAATGATGCAGACCATTTCTGTCAGTACTCAAGATAATTGTTTCTAAGGGGTCTGGTGTTTGAATTCACCAGGAGCAACAAAGTGTTTTCTTATTGTTTCCTCCTTTATCTTGGGAATTTAACTCCCAATGAATCATTTTTGTTCTATTGTTTTCAGACAGTAAGTAGATCAAGCACTTTTTTTGGGGGGGGGGGAGGAACACAGCAAATCATCATTGAGCAGTTTTGCATTTTCTCCAATTGTCCTTTATCATCCATCCCATCCAGACCAGCAGTCCTATTTCTTTTTTTGTCTTTCTCTTTTCCTTGACATGGGTCATATGTAAAAGGCTTCCTTCTTCCCCATTATGCATTGCTGGCTTCTGCTTATTCTGTGCTATTTAATATTCTTTATACAATCCTTATGAAGTCCTCCCATTGCTTTGAGTTCATTCCCTTGCTTACAACTTCTCTCTATGTCTTTTGGGAATATAATGATGACAGGTTTATAGATTTAGAGTTAGAAGGGACCTTACATACAAGGAAAATAAGGTCCAAAGGAATTAAGTGACTTGTCTAAGCTCAAACAGATATTATAAGTGACAGAGTCAGGCCTTCTAACTTCAAATCCAGGGATCCTACAGCTGCCTTCCTATTTATTCTCTCTTCACTCATATCTATCTTTTTATCTCTTTCTAGATCAATAATTTTCCCATTTGTGTTTTTAGAATTTCATTCCTGAAAGTTTTCTGAAACATATAATCTCAAACATATTTAATATATTTGCAATGGAGGAAATCAAGGGACAATACCCCACTCCCCCAGTCTGCTGAACTAGAATACTTCCCATGGATCTGAGCATCTTTTTTTTTTGCTTTTTGGAGGGCAATTGGGGTTAAGTAACTTGCCCAAGGTCATATGGCTAGATTTTTGTTTGTGTGTGTTAAGTGTCTGAGGCTGGATCCAAACTCAGGTCCTTCTGACTCCAGAGCCGGCGCTCTACTCACTGCGCCACCTAGCTGCCCCTTGAGCATCTTTTTTTAAAAAAACATTTTCATTTAAAGTTTTGAGTTCCAAATTTTATTCCTTCCCTCCCCCCTTCCTCAGATAGTCAGATATAGGTTATACATGTGCAATTATGTAAAACATTTCCATGTTAGTCATTTTGTACAAGAAAACTCAAATAAAATTTGAAAGTGAAAAACAGCATGCTTTAAACTGTATTCAATCAATATCAGTTCTTTCCCTGGAAGCATAATAATATGCTTCATTATTAGTCCTTTGGTATTGTCTTGGATCATCATATGACTGAGAATAGTTAACTCATTCACAATTCATCATACAATATTGCTGTTACTGTGTACAACATTCTTCTGGTTCTGCTCACTTTACCATGCATCAGTTCATGTAAGTCTTTCCAGGTTTTTCTGAAATCATTCTGCTTGTCATTTCTTACAGCACAGTAATATTCCATTACAATCATATACCACAGATTGTTTAGCCATTCCAAAATTAATGAGCATCTCTTTAAATTTCAATTCTTAGTCACCACAAAAATAGGTCTCCCCCTCCCCCCCCACTTTTTTGGATGTCTTTATGGATCAGAGTATGCACAGTTTTATAGCCCTTTGGGTATAGTTCAAAATTCTTCTCCAGAATGGTTGGATCAGTTCACAACTTTACCAACAGTGTAGGAGTGTCTGATACTTTACAGTGGGCCATATGATCTAGTCCTTGTTAAATAATTAACATAACCAATGATTCCTATTCAGTCATTGTATGTTATCATAACTAGGGATTTTATTGAAGATAATTGATGACTGAACCAGGAAAAGCTACCCTGTCAATAGGCTATTAGATGCACACAAAAACTCTACTCATCTCTCTTTTGGAACCCCCTTGTTTGGAACATAATTCTCCTATGGATTTCCAGTGGGGAGTGGATTTCTCTCCCCTCTCCCTCCCAACAGCTATGGAGGTTAGAAGAACATGGCAGTGAGAACATATACTTGCATATATAATCCTAAGACTAGACCTCAAGTCTTTGTCTACTTCCTCTGTTTTGTGTTGCTTTCCTTGGGTCTAGGTCACAGAATCTGGATGTTTCTATCCCTGTCAATCAGTTATCTCATGAATCTGAGAGTCTGAGAGTTTCTGAGTCAGATGCTGGTGGCCCAATAGGAGGTGATTTCCACAGAATCTCATCAAAGAAGAAGATAATTACTGCCAGGAAGATGTTGAATCTGAAAGGACAAGGAAAGCCCAAGGTCTGCCCTCTCTATTAAGCCAGGGGATCTGAGCTTGTGAGGAGCTCATCCTGTATGTATTCAAGGTAAATGTGAAATATCTGTTGAACAGTCTTACAAAGGTTGTCTTTACCTTCTGGGTGAGTATAAGATGGCCAAGGGGCATACAGCTAGTAAGTGTCTGTGGCTGGATTTGAACTCAGGTCTTCCTGACTCCAGGCCCTGCACTCTACCTGCTGTTCCACCTAGCTCTCCCTCTGCTGCTCTGCCTGCTTTCAACTCCACAGAACAAGACTCTATATTCTTCCTGTATCTCTTTTCTCCCCTCCACCCACTACACCTTTCTTGCACCCTTTTGGGTATTGTCACATTAGATTATAAACTTGAAGGCAGGGAATATCTTCCTTCCTTCCTTCTTTCTTTTCTTTCTTTCTTTCTTTCTTTCTTTCTTTCTTTCTTTCTTTCTTTCTTTCTTTCTTTCTTTCTTTCTTTCCTTTCTTTCTCTCTTTCTTTCTCTCTCTCTTTCTCTCTCTCTTTCTCTCTCTCTTTCTTTCTTTCTTTCATATATTTTTAGTGTATCTTTACTTCGCACAGTACTTGGTACATAGCAGGCACTTAATAAATGTTTATTGGATTGGACTGACTGCCTCTCCTGATACAGCTCTGCCCACTCAGTCTCCCACAAGCCATAATCCTGTTTGCTGGTTGCCTCTCCCCTTTTCCAGAAGTGAAAACACTGTATTTTCCCACTGTGTAGAGCAAGGCTTATTTAGTCTGTGAAGTCAGTCTGTACCTTCATCCTGATACTGTAGGGTTTTTGTGAAGTATATGTATTGTAGTTATATAGTTTCTTTTACATACATAGTCATAAAGACTGGCCAGACTGCCCACGGGCATAGAATGATGTAATTCTAAACGACCTCTTTCTTGACTCCTCCTATGAATTTATGTCATTATTCCTTGGAATGAAAGAAGTTGTTTCCTTCTGAAATAGTTCAGCTTCCTCACCATAAGAAAAGTACAATGTCATTTACTTAGCTCTAGTGGTTCAGGGGTCCTGTTTCTTTCTCTGTCATATATATCTATATCTATAGATAGATAGATAGATAGATAGATAGATAGATAGATAGATACTTCCAATCACCAACCTCCTAATAAGATGTTAGGATTTATTTCCTTCTGACTCTTCAGAACTTTCTTATTTCTTTTTAATACTGAAGCACTTCTCCCATTCTTTCATGGAATAGTTTTTCTACCTAATAACTTGGAGAGTGGGGAGGTATTCTTTTATCAACATTTTCTTTCTTTAAATTATAAACTTAAAATCAATAAACACGAATGTATACTAAATAAAGAACAGACAACTGTTATAAATGGAATCTCAAGCTCCTGTATGCTTTGATTTTTTAAAGCACATAGTAAATTTAGCATGATAGTAACAAAAATTCAGCTTGTCTGTGGCCCTTCGTGAATCAGGGAGATGTATTACCCTGCCTTTTTCATTCTCTCCTTTTCTAGGAGGAAAATAACTGGAATTTTTTTCTTTCTACATATAACAATTACGTGGCACTAACAAAAACACAAACATATTGTACTCTTTTCAAGTTACTGCAAAATTTTCCTAGCCTCCTATCAATACTTGTTGGAAGTGAGTTTCTTCACTCTTGTTGGTAACTCTTGAAGCCAACTTGTTGTGCCTGTATGCTTCTGGAGGTTGGGTTACAGGGGCCTGATGAGGCTTTATTTATTTATACCAAGTATGTGTAGAATGAGAGGGTGAATACTAAGTGACCCCTATAGTAATAAGGGTCCTTTCAGCTCTAAATCTATGGTCAGACTCTTTTTTTCTTCTTTTGGTTATATTGCTACTTTGTTCCATTGCCTTTGATGGGCAATTAGTAGCTTCCTGCTCAAGTCCTAAAGTAAAGAGAATTTTTACATAGTTCTCTATGGAGGTTTTCAATGGACTCCAAACATCACCCTCTTACCACCTCTCCTATTCCATCCCCAGTGATCAAATTTGGGAAGCTTCCAATAGTTTTGTCTTTCTCTGAATGGATGCTTCAGGGCTTTCACTGGGCTTAAGAGGAGGTGATAGAGTAATTTCCTTCTAGGTTCTTGAGACCAAGTGAAAAAATAAAAGTAAAGCTCAGGGCTGGTAGTCTGTCCAAATGCTGCTGGGCATTTTGGAGCTTCTGTTCAGCAAATACCTCTTAGGAACTAGAGCAGGGTACAGAAGGGTGAGGGATGCCAATTGTTCTCACTTGTCTAGGGGTCTATTTATTTTGCTTAGTGCAAGTCAGAATTGCATTGGTTTTGAATGGTTCTCTTTTTTAAAAAATCAGAAAAGTGAAGAAACATTTTTAAAAATCAGATGTAATCAGAAGGAATTGAGGAAAGAATATAATACTATAAGGGCAGTGTAGACTAACAAGAACTTCTCAGTTATATTTTCACCTTCATACAGGATTTGCTATATGCTTTTAGATAAACCCTATACCACAGTAATGATAGTAGTATAATCTGCCAATCAGCAAGCATTTATTAAGTGATTATCATGTGCTAGGTGCTATATCAGGCACTGGGGACCCAAATATGATAAATGAAATAGTCCCTATTTACAAGAAATTACATCCTAATAGGAAGCACCATAAGAATAGCTGTATAAGTGAGTATATGTATGCATATATGTATGCATATATTCATATATATGCCCATATATACACATATGTATATATATTCAGAATAAATATAAATAGATCAAAGAAAGGCAGTTGGGTGTGCAGCGGATAAAACCATGGACTCAGGAAGACCCTGGATTCAAATTTGGCCTCAGGTGCTGACTAGCTATGTGACTGTGGGTATGTCACTAAACCTGTTTACCTCAGTTTCTTCAGCTGTAAAATGGGGATCATAAAAGTACCCACCTCCCAGGGTTGTTCTGAGGATTAAATGAGAATATTTGAATAGTTCTTACCAGAGTACCTGGCACATAGTAGGCACTTAATATATGGGTGCTCTGTTTTTTGAAGAAGGTGGTAATTGAACTGACCCTTGAAGACAGTTTAGTTTCCTCATCATGCAAAATGGGGATAAAAGTAGCTTTGACTTCCCCCAATTATTGATGATATCTGTAAAGTGCTTTACAAATCTATTAACTAGAAATAAATACCAAATAGTTGAATGCAAGGTGGTTTGAGAGAAAATATCACTCATAGTTGAGAGGATCAGGAAATATTTCCAGGTAGAAGCTACTGCTTGATCTGCATCTTGAAGGGAGAGAGAAGAGTCTATGAGGCAAAACTGAGGAGGAGGGCATTCCTGGCATGGGGAACAGCCAGTGCAAAGGCAAGGCACAGAGATGGGAAATGGAGGGTGCTGTATGAGGAACAGAATAGTAGGTTAGTTAAACTAAGTGGAGTAGAAAGCTGGAAAGGGGAGTAGCTGCTGTCAATAGCTGTAAGGAGACATCAACTTCTTTCCCACTTGGAGGAGTAATAAGCATCGGGTGTTCACTGATGGCTGTCTGAAGGTGATCTGCTATACTGTGGCTGCAGGACTGTTTATCCACTGGGGAGAGAGACAGAGACAGACAGAAACAAAGAGAGGGACAGTGACAGAGACAGAAAGAGGCAAACAGACAGAAACGGACAGAGACAGACAGAGGCAAAGAGTGAAAGACAGACAGAGAGACAGACAGACAGACACACACACACACACACGCACACAGAGGGAGAGACAGAGCCCAAGCCAAGCCAGTACAGCTACAGGGGTCTACTGTTGCTGTGTCTGCATTCTTTCTCTGTTTTGTATGTGTATGTCTTTGGAGAAGGGTCCTCCAGAGTTACTCTGGTCTTGGGCACAAAGAGCACCAAAAGGATTGGCGGTGAATCTACGTTAAAAGGTCAGCAACAGTTGCCTCCTTGACACCACCTCCTGAGACATTTCCTTTTCTCTTGGGCGTATCTGGGTCATGAGTTGCAGGGCTCTGATACTCTAAACTATAAACGTGTTTTGAGTTCCTCCTTAGTCAAACATGATCCTCCCCCAAAACAATGGGAGTCTGGGTTGAGGCTTGGTCAGGGAAAGGGGAAAGATCAGTGATGAGCTGTTGAGGAGACAATCCTAAATTGGAGGGGGAGAAGGAGAGAGGGGGTGATCCACATCAAGAGAGATCCAGAGCAGAAAAGTCAGTGTCCACAGACGTTTGCAGGGGAAATTGCAGGGAGGCAGCCAGCTGGAAACTGAAAATTCAAATAGAAGCCCAATGATGGAGGAGGGGTATGGGGGAGAAAGAAGGAGGTGTTGATCCCTATTATCTTCCAGAGTGAAATATATTAACAATACGTGCCCTGCTATGGGTTTGCATGCTTACTCTTTGTTCAAGAAGCTCCTTGCCAAGTCCTGAGTGGCTACAAAGTAGAACAAGGGGAGTAAACAAAAGCTGGGGCCAGCCAGAACCTAGAGCCGTGTGCTGCTGGTAATATGGGATTCTGCAAAATTGCGAGTTGCTTTAAGAAGGAGCTGCCTGACTGCCACAGCCTTTGCAGGGGAAAGGCACTAAGAGAACTTGGATTAAACAGTCCAGGAGTCAGTGGGGGTAACCAGGGGGCGCAGTGGACAAAGCACTGATCTGGAGTCAGGAGGACCTGAGTCCCTGGTCAAATCTGGGCTCAGACACATGACACTTATGAGCTGTGACCCTGGGCAAGTCACTTCACCCATATTGCCTCTCCAAAAAAAGAAAAAGAAAATCAAAGTAGAAGGAAAAGGGAAGCAGGTAGATTTCAAGGCAAGAAGTCAAGGTGTGAGAGATCAAATAAAACAGGACAGGATGGAGATTCTGAGTAACCACAGCTGAGCTAATAAAAAGAAGTTAAGGGTTTGGTTAAAAGAGCAAAAAATGTGGAGACAGGGACGGCTAGGTGTTGCAGTCATAGAGAAGCAGCCCTGGAGTTGGGGGGGGACCTGAACTCAGATGTGACCTCAGACACTTACTAGCTTTTTGACCGTGAGCAAGTCACTTAACCCTGATTGCCTCCCCCCAAAATAAGAAATGCAGAGACAAAAACAAGATGTAGATACAGACGTAGCTATTTGTTCCAGGAGAGTACCTCCAACGTTTTCGCTCCTGCTGACTCTAAAGGCAACACAGATAGTTCTGGTGTTTTTGAGGCTAGCTCTCATAATTCTCAAAAGACAGATTAGTCAAGTTTAGGAGAGAATTTAAGAGAAGGAAGGGCGCTGTGGTGATTTGGGAATTCTTAAAAAGTACTCCTCTTCCCACATCTGCTTTGTCTAACCATTGGTCTGGAGGTGGCAGAGCATGGAGAGCTGGGTTTTGATGTCTAATGAGTCAAGAAAAATCCTCTATAGAGGAACACTGAACTTGATGGGAGGTACCTGAAAGTCCCAAGTCCTGAATTAAAATCCTGGTTCTTCTTTACTACCTTCAAGATTCTTGGTAAGCCATTTAACCATCAGGATCCTCATTTGTCAAATGAAGGAACTAGACCAGATGACATTGGGGCAGCTGGAGACCCAGGGGATACAGTACTCCACCTGGAGGCCATAAGATTCCAGGCCTCAGACACTTAGCTGTGTGACTCTGGGCAAGTCATTTCATTTCTGCCTGCCTTGGTTTCCTCATCTGTCATATCTTTCTCACAGGATGGTTATAAGGATAAAATGAGGTAGTATTTGTAAAGTACTTTGCAAACTTCAGAAGTACTATATAAATACTATTATTTTCATTGCTGTTATTATTATTATCAAAGGTCCCTTCTGATACTCAATCTTTGACCATAGGTCATAGAATAGCCTATGTGAAAATATTATAAGATGTTATAATTTTCCATGTCCTGGTAAACAGAGCTCCATCAGACCATATAGTAGTCTGACTTTAACGTCATATATGATATGATAAAAAGCAAAATAAAACAACTTCCTGAGAATGGGAGCTGTTCCCAAGAGCAGTAAACTGCTTCAAGAGATAGTTGGTTCTCCTTTGATGAAGACCGTCAGTACAGCCTTACTGATGGCTTGCTCGGTATGACAAAGGAGAATTGCTGTCAGATCCAGTCTCCTGAGGTTACTGCCCAGCTTTAGACTTCTGGGATCATGACTTCCATTCCTCCAAAGGATTCCAGATGGAATTCTGGAAACTACAGATTAATGAGTCATCCTTCCACGTTAGAAAAAAAAATAGAATCTGTAATAAAAAGGCAGATCACTGAATATTTAAGCAAACATAATCTATTGGGGCAAAGACAGCATGGTTTCTCTACAAAAGCATCAATGCCTGACTAATCTATTAGAGTTCTTTGAGGTAGTAAATAAAGATGTGAGCAAGAAGGTTCTACTGGATATAACTAATTTTGCCTTTCAAAAAGCCTCTGACAAGATTCCATAACTAAAATCTACCAGAAAATTGATTCACTGTCACTGTGGAATCAGGGTTAACATTTCTTTTTCCTTTATAGAGTCCTGGCTTAGATTCAGGAACTAAAGGGGACAGATGGACTTATCTGAATGGAAAAGGGATAATGGAATCAATGAGGAATCAGCACTAGCTTGGGTCTAATACAATTTTGTTGTATTAGAAGTTAGTGTAATTGTATTAGAGTGTATAATTGAGTTGGTGAAGAGGATGTAGTGAAATGTCCACATTTCCAGGTAATACAATACTCTAAAGGGAGTAGTAAATGCTAAACTGATGGAACATTCTCTGGCAAGAGCTTGTCAGGATACAGTATGAGCAGCAGGTGAGTGTTAGCAGGGAAAATGATAATAATTCACATTTATCTAGAACATTGGGCCAGTTAGGTGGCACGTTGGATAGAGTGCTGGGCCTAGAGTCAGTCAGAAAGACTCATCGTGAACTTATTGAGTTCAAATCTGGCCACAGACATTTACTAGTTGTGTGACATTAGGCAAACTTCTACCCTTTACCCTCGTTGCCTCATTTTCTTCATCTGTAAGATAAAATGGAGGAAGAAATGGTAAACTACTTTAGTATCTTTGACACCCCCCCCCAAAAAAAAAAACCAAACCTAAATGAGTTCAGGAAGATTTGGACACCATTGAAAAGTAACTGAACAATAACAAACAACAATATAACTCTTTTTGCAAATCACTTGGAATATATATATATACATAATTTCATTTGATTCTCACAACAATCCTCTGAAATAGGTAGTACCATCATTGATTCCATTTTAGAGATAAGGAAACTGAATGGCTGAGGCTAAGTAGCTTACTTATCAATAGTGGTATGCTGAGAAATATTTAACACAACCGGACTTTCTAGGGAAAAAAAGTATGCACATTTGCTTTTAAGTTTAATTTGCATTATTAACATTTTCTTAAGTTTAGATCATTAGCAAAACAATGTGAAGCCCTGATCTGTAGCAATTCTGATTTATGAGGTACAAATGCTCACACTGAAAAAACATTTTTTTTTGCTTTCTGGAGGGCAATTGGGGTTAAGTGACTTGCCCAAGGTCACACAGCTAGTTTTTGTGTTAAGTGTCTGAGGCCAAATTTGAACTCAGGTCCTCTTAACTCCAGGGCCAGTACTCTATTCACTGCACCATCTAGCCACCCCTCACACTGAAAATTTAACACTAGCTCTCAAGCTGGTAAGATCTGGCTCCAGCACATCTTTGTCCATCATCATACATTTGGAAAATCTGTGAGGCAAAAACTGAACATAGATCTCTTAGTCATGAATCCAGTACTCTACCACTCAGTAATACTGCCTTCTGACAAGCTTTTGGTAATTTAAGGAGAAGCAATTCAAATTCTGAAAGGCAACATGGAATAGTAGAGGGATGCTCTTGGAGTCAAAGAGACCTACATTCAAACCCATCTTCACACATTTACTAGCTGTGTGACCTTAGGTAAATAATGAAGTACTGCCTGCCTCAGTTTCCTCATCTGTAAAATAGGGATAACAATAGCACTTATCTCCAAGGGTTATTGTGAGGATAAAACAAAATAAAGCATTTTGCAAATCTCAAAGTGCATAAACCTGCTAGCTGAAATCAATAGGCCCTTTAATTTATTGAATTGAATGATTAACCATCAAGTTTAGCTAGAGACACCCAAAAGAGCATAGGCAGAAAGGCAGGGAACAAAGCGAGGAGAGTGGGGCAAAATCCACTCCTAAACTATGGTAGAAGCCAACACCTTCAAGGTGGCACAGGGAAGGGACAAAACCCAAAAGATTGCCATAGAATCTCTGCTATAATAGTCTTGGGTCCGAGGCAGAAGAAGGTAGTCCATTATTGTCTTGGGAGAGGTTGTTTCTGGGAGTTGGCACATCACTACACTAAGTTCTGGCCAGTCCCACAGGCAGGACTCCTGGGTCCATCACTACTCCACACATCAGGGCAATTTGGATGTAGAATCAGGGCAGCTATATTAGAGGCTAAGTCTCATTCTGTTATATCTGAGTGGTTTTCCTTCTCTGATGGGAGATAGGCCACAGGAATCAATCAACTAGAAATTTCAAGTTCATAAGTTTCTGAGTATAGAAGCTTCTAAATACTAGAGCAATACGAGGCAGGGATGGAGGAGGCAGCAAGTAAGAAATAAGGGGAAAGGTATGGTAAGGTCAGAGACAGTCTGATGAAAATATACTAGGGTCAAACTGAGACTATGACACTATTGCCTAGAAAATGTCAACCTGTTCCCCTGTTAGAAACAAAATACTGGCTAGCTTGTGAAATTAGTGCAAATACATATGTGTTGTCTGCCACCCTAGTTTTTTTTCTTTTTTAAGAACACCCACTGTGAGTGTTCTCTTCCTATGGAAACAGTAGCTGCTGGGAGCATCTGTGAGAATAATTAAGTTCCACTGCTTGTTGCTGTGAGACTAGGTCCCAATTTTGCATGCTATGTCTTAGTCTAAAAACTCCCCTTATTGGGCAAGGTATGGGCTTCAGAGCTTAGGAACCAGAAAAAAAATCTCAGAACACTATCCTATGCCTCTACCTTCTCAGAGTTCAGTTTATCTCAAGTAGGGGAAGGAAAAGTAAGACATTGAGCCCACTCCATAACATACAGACATATCTACATGTCTATATGTTACAGAAGGATACACACATCTACATATGTCATAGACATATATAGGTGCATAGCCATTTCTAGATAATTTTTATGATAATAGTAAAATGAGGTCCATTATTTTTATTTCTAGGTTAAAATGCAATAGCATCGTCATGATAAATGAACGTGAATTCAGCAGTTATGGAGCTCCAGGCACATCCTGTCTTTAGCCTTCCAGAGGAGAGGTTAGCTGTGAATGTATTACCCTGCACATCCCATTAAAATGCCAAAAAGAAAAAGGATTGTCATGAGACCATTTGTTAAAGGCTCTCTGGGCTTCTCAGTTTATTTAACGGATTTAGTTTCTTATTTCCTAATTAAGCAGATTTTAAGAGTTGACAAATCTGACGCAAGGATTTGGGTGTTCCCACGACCTGTGTGTTCATCTGTGGATGATAACGTCAATAAATTTAATTGAAACTAGATTTGTCTGCATCATTACAGGAAGGGTTACCTTAGATTTAACTTATTTGTAGTTGACACTAAATCTTCTAGATGCCAATTTTGAAACATCCTCAATAATTTTTTCTTACAGAAACATAGGTTTGAAAGAAAAAAATGACTTCTTTTTTCTTGTCTCAGTATTACCTGTGACAACTGAAATCTGAGGCTGGATCCCTGGACAATGCCCTCACAGTAAAAAGAAATGTTAGCCGTATTGTCACAAGGGAGCTGCAAGATTGTTCCCACACTGGAGAGCATTAGTGTCCCATTTGGCCCCCGAGAAAGGAATTGATTTGTGTTCTTTGATCTGCTATCCTATTATGATCTCCTATTGAAACTGTTTAGACAAGCTGAAGGGATGCAGGGGGGAAAGTTTCAGATTCATCCCAGTTTATTCCATTTGTTCTGCTTTTTTAATTAGTTCTTTGGAAAAAGGCTATGTAGTTATATACAGAAGATGCAGGACAGGGGAGAAACCGGATCTTCCCATCTATTTACACATTTCACTTTTAAAAAATAAATTTAATGCCTCCTTACCACGAGCCACGAAAGCCTTACCATCTACCCACAAAAAATGAGCTGGTAAATTAAGTCAATTAACTAGAAAATTCATACCACAAATGATCGTAAGTAGAAACATCCAGATTCTTGAAGCCAACATGTTTCATTTTTTCTTGAACTACTTGAGTGCTTCATTCAAAAATCCAATTACCTTTGCAGATATGGTTCTAATTTTTTGTTTGTTTGTTTTTTCAAAAGAAATGGCTTAGAGATCATAGGTTCGTAGGATTTAGATCTGAAAGGGTCAGGAGAGATTTTCTAGTCAAACCCCTTTGTTTTATAGGTGAGGAAACTGATGTCAAAAAGAGATAAAATGAGTTGCTCAAAGCTACGTGGGTCGTTTAGTTTAGTATCAGAGCCAAAATGAGAATTCAGGGTGTCAGAGGGCTGAAGAGGTCTATTCTTCAGCCTCTGACAGCCCTGTGCTCCACATTACAAAAGAGCATCTGCTCTCCATGTTAAGGACACATTTCCCTCTCTCCCATTCCTTGTTTGTTGGTGGTCCTCTTGCTTCCCCACATTCTTCTGCAACTTCAGCCCAAATGCTTTCTTAGGGTCGCTTAACATTCTATACTTTGCTGACTTTCGGGGTTAAAGAATCTTTCTCCTAGTCTTGATTATCCTACCTTGATCAAATTGCCTTTTGACTACAGTTTGAATCTTCATCTTCTTCTTTTTTTTGGAGGGCAATCGGGGTTAAGTGACTTGCCCAAGGTCATATGGTTAGTTTTCGTGTTAAGTGTCTGAGGCCATATTTGAACTCAGATCCTCCTGACTCCAGGGCCAGTGCTGTATACACTGTGCCACCCAGCCACCCCCCTCATGTTCTTTTAAAAGCATTTTATGGGGCGGCTGGGTGGCGCAGTAAGAGTGCCAGCCTTGGATCCCAGACCCGGGATCAGTCCCAACCTCAGAAAATGAGCACCCACACATAAATAATGACTGGCCATGTAACCTTGAGCAAGTTACTTAACCCCATTTGCTTTAAAAATAAATAAAAGCATTTTATTAAGCACCTAACCTCAGGAAGGACTGTCAGTATATGGCACAGTGCCTTCCAAATCCCTTACTCCCCCTGGCAGTTTTATACAACATAAACCTCCCACCAAAAGTTTGACTGGTTTATAATAGCAAACTTCCTATTAACTGTATTGGTACTGGATAACTCAAAACAATGGATGGTCTAAAAATAGATTTTTTGACTTTGGAGTGAATTGTGGAATTGTTTTTGAATGTGGATATGTCTGATGTTCTGGAAATTCAAGATGTTTTAAGTAGACAGCTTATAAATATGGAAACCACAGAAGGGGATAAGAAACCCATGAGTTGAAAGCAAAGGGCAAACTTCCCAGTCTCCCATTATACTGGTGAGAATTTAAAGATTTATCCACAAACAGTTGGCAAAATTTTCAGAAGGGAGTTCTGTGTTTGGCTATCATAAAGAATCTATAAAGACTGGCTTACTTTCTAGTGTTTGTTTTTGTATTGAAGAGCAAATTGCACTGAGAGATGTCCAATGATCTGTCCTTTCTTGGTCTCAAACACTGGATGCTATTTATAAAGCTTTATACATAGTGTTCTCCCTGAGCAATAAGGCAGACCCAGGAAATATAGTTACACTGCATAAAACTAATCTTTGGGGAAACCATTAGTACTATGCCTTATATAGAGAAAGTCACTGGATTTTTAAATATATGAAAAATCTGGTATTCCCCATGTTGATTTGTTCATTTGTCAAAGCAATCTTTGAAATAGTCTAGGAATACTATTACTCTACTTACAACCATTTGTAGAATGTGACACATCTTCCAAATATCAGTGGCAAATGCCATGACAGAAGGCAGCTGGTAACTGCAGGTTCGTTAAAGGTATGAAATGTTTTGAGGATATATATACTACATATGAGATTTTTTTTTAATTGGCCCTACCCTACATGTGAAGACAGTCATATTTGATTTTGAATTTTGATCAATAAATTGTATATTACCAATTCTATTTAGAATAAAACCCCTAAAATATTTGACTAATATCATGTCTTTAGGGCAGCTAGGTGATGTAGTAGATAGAGTGCCAGGCCTGGAATCAGGAAGACTCTTCTTCTTGAGTCCAAATCTCAGATACTTATTAACTATGTGACCTTGGGCAAGTCACTTAACCCTGTTTGCCTCAGTTTCCTTATCTGTAAAATGAGGTGGAAAAGGAAATGGCAAACCACTCTAGTACCTCTGCCAAGAAAACCCCAAATGGGATCACAAAGAGTCAGATACAACTGAACAATAACAACAATATAATATGTTTAATCAAGAATACTAATATACCCTTTGTGGCTCTGTTTATTATTCCAAGCATTCTGGAAAACATATTAGAATTATGTGAGAAAGGGATAAACTGTTCATATCCTTTGTCCCAGTGATCTCATAGATGAAGGAAGATACCCCAAGGAAGTGTCCAAAGATCCTATACATAACAAAAGACTAATAACAGCACTCTTTGTGGTGGAGAAAAAAAACAAACCTGGAAGCAAAGTGAGTGCCCATCAACTGAAAAACGGCTAAAGACATTATTATGAATATAACAGGGTTTTCTCACTGGTTCTCTTGCTACAGTATTGATCATTCTGTATTGCTGCAATTCAACTGAAAAAACATTTTTAGTTCTTCCTGTATGCAAGACACAGTGAAAACCACTAGAGTCAGAAAGATAACAACAACAAAATATAGCCCATACCCTCACAGAGCTAACATTCTGCTAAGAGGGGCGGCTAGGTGGCGCAGTGAGTAGAGTGTCGGCCCTGGAGTCAGAAGGACCTGAGTTCGGATCCGACCTCAGATACTTAACGCACACCCAAATAAAAAAAACCTGGCCATGTGACCTTGGGCAAGTTACTTAACCCCAATTGCCCTCCAAAAAAAAAAAACATTCTGCTAAGAGATCCAACTTGTACAGATATGAAACAATATAAGGTAATTTAAGGAAGGAGGAGACACTGAAAACTGCATGGGGTGGGGAGTGGAGGGAGGAGAGATCAGGGAAAGCATCATGAAGAAAGTGGTTTCTAAGCTGAGACTTGAAGGAGGATAAAGGTTCTGAGAGGTGAGATGAGGTGAGGAGAACATATGTTAAAGTTTGGGGAACATCTAGTAAAAATGCATGGAGATAGAATATGGAGTGTGACAATTAAACCAGTTTGACTGGAATGTAGAATGGATAAATAGGAGAAATATGAAATGAGACTGGAAAGGTAAGTTGAAAGGAAACTATGAAGGGCCTGAAAGAGCAGGATTTTATCTTAGAGACAACATGGAGCTAAGGAAGGTATTTGAGCAGGGGAACAACCTGATCAGAACTGTGCCTTAAAGGGCCTTGTGGTCAGCATGTGCAGGGCAAATTGGGAACATGAAGAAATGGAGTATAGGAAGACTAACCCACATAATGCATTCCCCAATTTCCTTGGCAATTTTTTCAATGTTTGGATCTTCTTAACACATCTCTCTTATTATATGCCACATGTGTAAACCATCATAATTTTTTTTCTGACCATATTCTATGCCTAAGGTCATGGAGTGGACAAGTTGTCTGTGCCTCCCTATTCTCCACTTTTTTTTTTGACATCTTCCCTTTCCTTCAGGCAGATACCTTCAAGTTTCCCCTTTACCACTATCAAAACCTGCTCTCAGAAAAGGATCTGAAATAAGTCCTATACTCCTTAGTTTGAATTTAAGTCAGTGTATTTTCTTACCTGACCAGCCACCAGCTGGAGGGACTTCAGATCACCAGCATCTGTGGCGGTTTCCAGAATTATCAATGCATAGATGCCAAAGACAAAGTGAGAAGTCAGTGTAGACTTTGCAGGAACAGAGAATCTAGAAGTGTGGTCTAGCCTTTGCCCCTGGTGTGAGAAGCAATTGAGGCTTCACGAGTAAGCAGCCTCCCACCACATAGCTGCTTCAGAGCCCCAGGCCTGCAGATTGTAGGGGGACCAAGTAACCAGTCTGAGAGGTAATAGCTCTTGCTTTAACCTGCTTGGATCTGGATCACTGTCTGGGGTAGAGGTCCCAGGGTGCATGACCAGTTTGCCAGAGAGCGTGTGGAGGCTTCAGAGAGAGCATCCAAATAATACCTCCAGCAACTGTGAAAACCCCAGCAATTGGGATAAAGCTCCCTTTCCTAGTAGCAGAGTTCTACTGTGGCAAAAGGCTCAAAAGTCAAGTAATTGAGTGGCAACATGAGCAAGCAAAGGAAGCAAAGCAAACAGAGGAATCCGACATTAGAGTCGTATTTTGGGGACAAAAAGGATCAAAGCATGGAACAGGAGGAAGACAGTGAAGTCAGAACTCCTGCACCAAAAGCTAACAAGAAAAATATGAGCTGGTTACAGGCAATAGAGGAGCTTATAAAGGATTTTGAAAACAAAATAAAAGAAGTGGAGGAAAAATTGGAAAGCGAAATGAGAATGATGTAAGAAAAGTATGAAATGAGTCAACAACCTGACTGAAGAAAATAACACCTTAAATAATAGACTAACACAGATGGCAAAAGAGGCTCAAAAAGGCAATGAGGAGAAGAATGCCTTAAAAAGCTGAATTTGCCAGATGGAAAAAAAAATCTCAAAAGCTCACTGAAGAGAATCATTCCTTCAGAATTAGACTGGAGCAAATGGAAGCTAGTGACTTTATGAGAAATCAAGATACTGTTAAACAGATGCAAACAAATGAAAAACTAGAAGGCAATGTGATATATCTCATTGGAAAAACCACTGAAATGGAAAATAGATACAGGAAAGATCATTTAAAAATTATTGGACTACCTGAAAGCAATGATCAAAAAAGAACTTAGAAATCATCCTTCAAGAAATTCTCCAAGAAAACTGCCCTGATGTTTCAGAACCAGAGGGCAAAATAGAGGTTGAAAGAATCCACAGAGTACCTCCTGAAAAAGATCCCCAAAAGAAAACTCCTAGGAATATTGTAGCCAGGTTCCAGAATTCCCAGATCAAGGAGAAAATATTACAAGCAGCCAGGAAGAAACAATTTGAATACTGTGGAAATGCAATCAGGATAGCACAGGATCTGGCAGCTTCCACACTGAGGGATCAAAGGGCTTGGAATATAATATTCCAGAGGTCAAAGGAGCTGGGATTAAAACCAAGAATCACCTACCCAGAAAAACTGAGTATAATGTTTCAGGAGAAAATATGATCATTCAGTGGAATAGAGGACTTTCAAGCATTCTTAATGAAAAAACCAGAGTTGAATAGAAAATTTGACATTCTGATACAAGAAACAAGAGAAACATGAGAAGGTAAACAGGGAAAAGAAATCATAAGGAACTTATCAAAGTTGAACTATTTTCATTCCTAAATGGAAAAAAAGATAATTGTAACTTATGAAACTTTTCTCAGTATGAGAAGAGAATAGAAATGTGTGTGTATATGTATATATATATATATATATATATATATATGAGAATATATATACATACATACATATGTATATGTATACATACATATATATCTATATAGGAGGGTATATGGGCATATGAATATATATGTGAGTGTGTGTATATATGTGTATAAGTATACATAGACAGAAGACACAGGACCAACTGAATAGGAATGGATGATACTTAAAAGGTGAAATTAAGAGGTGAGAGAGGAATATAATGAGAGGAGATGGGGAGAGACAGAATGGGGTAAATTTTCTTATATAGAAGAGGCAAGGGAAAACTGTTACAATGGAGGGGAAGAACAGGAAGGCAAAAGGGAATGAGTCAACCTTATTCTCATTGAATTTGGCTTAGGGAGGGAATGACATACACACTAAATAGGGTATCTCACCCTATAGGAGAGTTGGGTGGAAGGGGATGAGAAGGGGAATGATAGAAGGGACAGCAGGCTGGAGGGGAGGGAAGTTGGAAGCACGCACTTTTGAAAAGGGACAGGATCAAAGTAGAGAATAGAACAAGTGGGGGGTGGGAATAGGATGGAGGGAAGTATAGTCAGTCTTTCACAATATATCCACTATGGAAATGTTTTACATAGCTACACATGTACAACCTATATTGAATTGCTTATCTTCCCAGTAAGGGTGAGTGATAAGTGAGGAAGGGAAAGAATCTGGAATTTTAAGTTTTAAAATCAAATGTTTAAAATACATCATCATCATCACCATCATCATCTTCATCATCATCATCATCATTATACATGTAACTGGGAAGTAAGATATACAGGCACTGGGCTATAGAGATTCACTGGAAAGTCAGAGGGGGTATGGGGGAAGACATGGGAGAGAGCAGATTGGGATAGGGGATATTCAGTGGGATCACTGTTTTGGGGTAGTGGGTAGGGAAAATGGTGAGAAAATTTCTAACACAAAATCTTGTGAAAATGAATGATTTAAACTAAAAATAAACAAAATTTAATTTAAAAAATATTAAGCATCATATGCATGAGGGAGAGTGTATTTTTAGAGACAAGAGACTTTTTTTTTTTTGGAAACTCTGAGCAGCCTCTTTGCTACATGCTTGGTATAGCAATTAAAGGAATAAGCTTGTGTCTTTTGCGTTGAAGGTCCTTAATGAGGGGGTCATGGAAAAAAATTACAAAATCCAAAAGATCCAAAGGTAGGAGGAGACCTGGGTTCGATTTCCGTACGTGACAGTGTGTGATTTTAGTCAAGTCACTTCACCTATTTGGTTTCATTTCCTCACTTCTACAATGAAGAAATTAGAATATTTCATATTTCAAGTCTTAAATTCAGTGATTCTTTCTGATTCTGCAGGTTCCCATTGTGTGGGGTATGGGGACCCCAAAAATTCCCTACCCAGAAAAATTAAAAATCAGAGGTATTGGGGCAGTTAGGTGGCATAGTGAATAGAGCACCAACCCTGGAGTCAGGAGGACCTGAGTTCAAATCTGACCCCAGACACTTAACACAAAAACTAGCTGTGTGACCTTGGGCAAGTCACTTAACCCCAATTGCCCTCCAAAAAGCAAAAAAAAAAAAAGTCAGAGGTATCTTGAGGAAGGAACAGGACGTTTATTCAGTTCTAGCTAGAAGAGGGCATCCCTTCCACCAGTATGAGCCAGCTGAATGAGGAGTATTATATGTTTGTGTATATACAGTGTTACAAAAGACAGAACAAGTATTTATATCCTAATGCAGTCAAGCCCCCTTTTCTTCCCCCACCCCCAACTCACTGTATCTTCTCCCATTGGCTGGGAGGTGAGCTCTCAGTCTTGGTGAGAAATCTAACCCAATGGCAGATAACAAAGAAACCCACCACTATCTCCTATTGGCTGGGAGGTGGGACAGGGAAGCCAAGATATTATTCATGTCCTTATTAGGTAGATGCTAAAGCAAGGGAGGGAAAAAGGTCACACACAAGGGTGGGGGTCGATAACCTCTGAAGGGGCCTAATGCTGATGAAACAAGGGTGGAGGTTGAAAGACCCTGGAAGGGAGCCTAATGCTGATGTGGCAGTAAAGAGAGGGAAGGGTGAAACCAAAATTCTGGCTTGCTCCCACAAAACTTATGGGCTGGGAAGTTTCATCTTTCTCATTCACCATGGACAGAGTAACTTGGGTGAAGAAGTAATTTCTTACAAAGAAAAGGCAAGATTTCTACAAGCCTCAACTGATTTCTTCTCTCCAAGCTGATTATATCCCAAGCAGATACAATTAAGGACCCATTCAAAAACACTTAACATGAGGGAGTCCAAGGTCTCCACACTCTCATGACTGGAAAAGTGGAAAAATAATAGAAAAGAAGGAAATATTCAGCATATAATAAAAAATAATTAAATCTGCCCTTCATGCAAAGCCACAGAAAGGGTAAGAATATCATTCTGATGTTTCTTCCATTCCCTTAACCTTTGTAGGTTTAGGGGAAGAATTAAAGTGGAATAAAGATAGAAGGACGAGGTATGCATGGGGGAGGAGGGGCATTTGATTTTTCCCTATAATGGAGGCTATTCCCAAACTTGTTTTGTGTATATACAGTATTATTAAGAATTTTCTTCCCCAAATGTAAAAACTGCCTGGGTGCAGGGACTGTTCCATTTTTGCTTTTTTATCTTCAGTGTCTAATGGTGCCTTGCACATAGTAGGAGATTAATAAGTGTTTGTTGAGGTGAACTGAATAAAACCTATGTGGATAATTTGTACAACTGTCCAAATAATTTGTGCCCAAGATAAAATTTTGCATTAATTATCCAGTACCTTTACGTAAAGCTGATACAAAGATCTGAAATTAAAACTTCAAAAGAGATGATATAAAAGCTTGTAGCTGGGTTTTTTAAAAAGGAAATAAACTCAATCTTCCCATACCAAGGCTGGTAACCTCTGGACTACAAAGAAATAACATTGCTGTAAGTGGGCGCTTAGTACTATGTCTACCTTTCCCCACCTAATTCTACAGATCTACTTAATGTAATTTTCAAAGTACTTAGAGAATTTGGTTTTGCCCAAATTCTTATTAACTTGGCCCTATATTGTAATAAATCATGAACAAAGCAAACAAATATGTACAAACAAGCAAATACCAGATGAATAGAAAATAAAAAGGGAATGCACTAAGAATTAAGAGGTTTGGGGGATATTAATAGGGGGCAGAGCCAAGATGGCGGAGTAGAAACAGCACTTCCAAGGTGCTCTGCCCCACACAACTTCCAAATAATGTAAAAGGGGACTCTGAACAATTTCTGGAGCCCCAGCACCCACAGAACGACACAGAGAAGTTAACATCCTGCTGAGGACAGCCCAGCAGCCCTGCAGGGAGTGGCTAGTGCAGCGCTCTGAGAGCAGGCAGCACAGCGCACTGGGAGCTGAGCCCAGGCCCACGTGAGCTGCAGTTTTAGCCCCAGGGCAGCTGGGCCAGCAGCTGGCTGGAGGGACCCCAGAACACCAGCAGCTGTGGCGATTCCAGAATTATCAGCACAGATATGCCTAGGAGAAAGTGAGAGGTTAGTGCCCTATGGACTTTGGGACCAGTATTTGGGGAACGTGTCAGCTTCCTCCCCTGGGGGCAAAAAGCAAAGCCGCTGAAGAAACGTGGCACAGAAGCCATTTTGCAGCGTCAGTGGCGGCTCTAGCTCCTGGTCTGCGAACTGTAGGGAGACTCAGGAATCAGTCTGGGGATTAATCGCTCTTTCTTTAAACTGCCTGGATCTAGGTGGTCTGGGGAGGAAGTTTGGGGTGGGCATCCAATTTACCAGAGTGGGTGGAGGCTTTGCAGAGGCCACCCAACCTGGGGAAGTTGTGAAGACCCCACATTTGGGCGGAAGCTCTCCTGTCTGGTGGCAGAGTCCTACTGTGGCAACAAGCCCCAAAATCAAGTAATTAAGTGGCAACATGCCTAGGCAAAAGAAACAAAATATACAGAAAAATTCAACATTGGACTCCTATTTTAGGGGCAAAGAGGATCAAAGCATGGAGGAGGACTGTGAGATCAGAACTCCTGCACCAAAAGCCCCAAATGAAAATACAAGCTGGCTACAGGCCATAGAGGACCTTAAGAAGCAGATAAGAGAAGTGGGGGGGAAAATTGGGAAGAGAAATGAGAAAGATGCAAGAAAAGTATGAAATGACAGTCAACAGCCTGACTGAGGAAAATAACACCTTAAAAAATAGACTAACTCAAATGGCAAAAGAGGCTCAGAAAGGCAATGAGGAGAAGAATGCCTTAAAAAGCCAAATTTGCCAGATGGAAAAAGAATCTCAAAAGCTCACTGAGGAGATTCATTCCTTCAGAGTTAGACTGGAGCAAATGGAAGTTAGTGACTTTATGAGAAATCAAGATGCTGTTAAATGGATCCAAACAAATGAAAGAACAGAAGGCAACATGAAATATCTCATGGGAAAAACCACTGGAAAATAGATCCAGGAGAGATAATTTAAAAATTATTGCACTACCTGAAAGCCATGATCAAAGAAAGAACCTAGAAATCATCCTTAAAGAAATTCTCAAGGAAAATTGCCCTGATGTTTTAGAGCCAGTGGGGGAAATAGAGGTTGAAAGAATCCACCAATCACCTCCTGAAAAAGATCCCAAAAAGAAAACTCCTAGGAATATTATAGCCAGGTTCCAGAACTCCCAGATCAAGGAGAAAATACTCCAAGCAGCCAGGAAGAAACAATTTCGATATTGTGGAAACACAATCAGAATAGCCCCGAAGGGCATGGAATATGATATTCCAGAGGGCAAAAGAGCTGGGATTGAAGCCAAGGGTCACCTACCCAGCAAAACTGAGTATCTTGTTTCAGGGGAAAATATGGCCATTCAGTGGAATAGAAGACTTTCAAGCACTCTTGAGGAAAAAACCAGAGTTGAATAGAAAATTTGACATCCAGACACAAGAAGCAAGAGATGCCTGAGAAGGTAATCAAGGAAAAGAAATCAAAAGGAACTTATTAAAGTTGAACTATTCATATTCCTACACAGAAAAACAATAACTGTGGGCATATGTTTACAGATATACATGGATAGAGGACACAGGTTGAATTTGATGGGAAG
Organism: Gymnobelideus leadbeateri; assembly: GCA_011680675.1. Lineage (NCBI taxonomy): Eukaryota > Metazoa > Chordata > Mammalia > Diprotodontia > Petauridae > Gymnobelideus > Gymnobelideus leadbeateri. Next base: position 132,521 of record WOXC01005287.1, read on the forward strand.
GGATGATTCTTAAGGGATGAAGTTAAGAGGTGAGAGAGGAAAGTGGCAAGAGGAGATGGGGAGAGACAGGGTAGGGAAAACTATCTCATGTAGAAGAGGCAAGGGGAAGTAGTTGCAGGGGAGGGGAAGAACAGGAAGGCAAAAAGGCAAAAGCATATTCTCATTGAAGTTGGCTCAAGGAGAGAATCACATACATACCAAATGGAATATCTTACCCTCACTCACTCTCCTGAGTAGGGGAAAGGGGGATGAGAGGGGGGATGATGGAGGGGAGGGCATTCTGGGGGGAGGGGAGGTTGGAAGTACCCACTATCAAAGAAGGACAGGATCAAAGTAGGGAATGGACCAGGTGGGAGGTGAGATGGGTGGGAGGGAAATATAAGCAGTCTCTTACAATATATCTACTATGGTAAAGTTTTGCATAGCTATACATGTACAACACATACTGAATTGCTTATCTTCTCAGAGGGAGTGGGTGACAAGGGAGGAAGGGAATGGATCTGAAAATCGAAGTTTTAAAATTAAATGTTTCATAAGATGTCCAGGCATTGGGGCTCAGAGATTCACCTTGCCCTAATGGGAAAGTCGAAGGGGGTATGGGAGAAGATATGGGAGAGAACAGATTGGATGAGGGGATATCTAGTGGGACTGCTACTCTGGGGGCAATGGGTAGGGAAAAATGGGGGAAAAATTGTAACTCAAAATCTGGTAGAAATGAATGATGTAAACCAGAAGTTAAATTAAAAAAATAATAATAAGAGGTTTTGGGAAAGATTTCCTGTAGATCATGGGATTGACAAAATCAGCTCTGTATTAACATCTTATTAATATATGTGGTATCAGTCAGATCAACATGGCAGTGGTATGCAGTACAGTAAGGGGGGCAAGACTGGATCCAGGATGATGGGATCCTTGGTTGAGGGCTAGAACCTCAGAGATCTAGTCCAAGACCCCCTGTTTCCTCCTCACATGGGGGTGATCCTGGATTCCTGAAGATTATACCATTGAAGCAAAATGTCTGGCCAGTTCTACTAAGCTGGAAAGGCTCCTGGAGCAGTCCTGCTGACAGAGTTTGTACCACAGATGGACTTAGCTATTTTCACCAGAGATTTAGGCATGAGCTGATAGCACACCAGTTCATGAAACCATCTACTAAGGCACAGAACATAGAGAGAGGATGCTCATCAATGAAATCATGAGTCCTTGAAATACTCAAGTATAAGCAATGAAATTAATTGCAGAGACTGTATTTTTAATGTTGCCCAGGCCCAATTTATTCTGGCCTTCATGTTCCAACTGACTTGTTCAATCTTATCTCATACAACTGCAGTTAGTATACTTTACTCTGAGTGAAAGGGAAGAACAGTCTTATTGTACTTAGCAAATATTACATTCTTTACAAACTGAAGATTTATGACAATTCTGTGTTGACCAAGTCTGTCAGGGCCATTTTCCCAAGAGCATATGTTCACTTTGTGTCTTTGTGACATATTTTGGTAATTCTCTCAATATTTCAAACTTTTTCATTATTATTATATCTATTTGACCTCTGATATTATTGTAATTGTTTTGGGACACTACAAACTGTATCCCTATAAGACAGTAACTTAATTGATAAATGTTTTGGATGTTTTGATCATTCCACTGACCTACCTATCTGGTCTCTCTCCCACTCCTCAGGTCTGCCTTTTCCCTGAGACACAGCAATATTGAAATCAGGCCAATTAATAACCTTATGAAGGCCTTTTAAGTAGTTGAGTGGAAGGAAGAGTCAATCAATTGTTGTCTTATTTTTAAGAAATTGCCACAGCCACCCCAGCCTTCAGCAACCACCACACTGACAAGTCGTGAGCAGCCATAAATAATCAAGCCAGATCCTCCACCAGCAAAAAGATTATGACTCAATTAAAGATCAAATGATGGTTAGCTTCTTTTAACAATAAAATTATTTTTAAATTCAAGGATGCATTTTTTAGACATAATATTATTTCTACTACTACTAATACATTTAATAGACTACAATACAGTATAAATGCAACTTTTATATGCACTAGAAAACCAAAAAAAAATGTATGAATCGTTTTGTTGTGATACTCTATTACTTTATTTGGTCTAGAACTGAGTGTGCAATATCTTTGAAGCAGGCCTGTACTCACAACACCTGCACCCTCCATGTCTTCCCTCATGCTGCCTCTCATGCCTAGAGGACACTCTTTCCCACCTCTGTTCACTGAAGTTCCTCTCTTTTTTCATGGCTCAATGCAGATGCCTTCTGTGACCAGCCTTTTCTCCCCTGTTGAAAGGGGAGAAATCACATTTCTGCCAGAAATCTCTCATAAAACTTTGTATAGAATTTTCCCTTTAAATGCCTCACTTTCCCTTGTAGCATAGTTTTTTGGTATACTTGTCTTTCTTGTCATTAGAGTGTAAGCTCCCTTAGAGCAGGACCTGTTTCATGACCTATCCCATCATTCTCAATATCTAATACTGTTTGTTAAATTAGATTTCAATAATGACATTGTCTTCGATTATACTTGTGCTCTCATCATATTCCCTCACCAGATTGTGAGCTCTCTAGCACACTTACTTTTATATTTCCTCTTGTACTCAGTGTAGTGCCTTACATTCAATAAGTATTCATTTGTATTAAATGTGAAATTCACCTCTTACCTTTCAGTTTCAACTACCAGCAGTCTGATTTACATGTAACTGGACTTTCCTCTAACTCCAGTCTATAAAGGAGACAGAAAAAAATGATATAAAATCAATACTGGGACAGTAAGGCCACCTCAAACATTTCAGTACAACAACGACATTCTCATTTCTAGCTTAAAACACATTTAACTTAAATATCTCAAATCATGGTTAGAAAGTTTAAAAGCAGGGGCGGCTAGGTGGCGCAGCGAATAGAGCGCCGGCCCTGGAGTCAGAAGGACCTGAGTTCGGAGCCGGCGGCCTCCGACACTTAATCCGCACAAACAAAAACCTAGCTGTGTGACCTTGGGCAAGTTACTTAACCCCAATTGCCCTAAAGGGGTGGCTAGGTGGCGCAGTGAGTAAGAGCGCCGGCCTTGGAGTTGGGATGAGCCGGGATTGAATCCAGCCTCAGAAAATGAGCACCCACGCATAAATAATGACTAGCCGTGTAACCTTGAGCAAGTTACTTAACCCCAATTGCTTTAAAAAAAAAAAGAAAGTTTAAAAGCAGACACAAAATACAAAAGTTTTGTCTACTCTTATCAAGGTTTCATTGGAAACCAATTCTTCAGCACTCATGGTTGTCTATATGGGCCACATGTGTCTACAGGGCACATGTGGATGTGCAGACCTCTTTCCAGGTCAGCATGGAACTTGGTATCTCTGGTCATTGATACTGGACTTAGTAAAACAGTGACAGTCAATTAGTCAATTAACTTATCAGTTAATAAACATTTATTGAGCACCTACTATTTACCAAACACAATGCTAAATTCTGGGCATACAAAAAGAGGCAAAAGCCAATCCCTCCCCTCAAGGAGCTCACAAATCTAATGGAGGAGACAAACAACAAGCAAACAAAATATGTACAGACTAAGCCATGAACACAATAAATGGGAAATAATTAAATAGAAGGCACAAATTATTAAGCTTTTAGTTAATTATTAAGGTACTAATTATTAATAATTGAGAGGTTAGGAAGACCCTTCTGTAGAACATAGGATTGACACAGTCAGCTCTGTGTTCATATCTTATTAATATTTATGGTATTGATAAGATCATTGTAGTAGTGGTATGCAGTATGGTAGGAGGGCAAGATTGGATCACAGGATCATAGCATCCTGCATCTAGGGCTGGAAAGAACCTAAGAGATCATCTAGCCCAAGCCCCTCATTTTACAAATGAGGAAACTGAGGCCCAGGAAGGTTAAGTGATTTTTCTTTTTCTTTTTTTTTGCCTTTTTTTTTTTTTTGGAGGGCAATTGGGGTTAAGTGACTTGCCAAAGGTCACACGGCTAATTTTGTGTTAAGTGTCTGAGGCCGGATGTGAACTCAGGTCCTCCTGACTCCAAGGCGGGTGCTCTATTCATTGTGTCACCTAGCTGCCCCGGTTAAGTGATTTTTCAAAGGTCACACATAAGTGACTGAGGTAGATTTTGAACCAAGGTTCTCTGACTTCAGAGAAAATGCTCTTTTGACTTTATCATGATGACAAGAAAACAAGTTGGAATATTAAGAAATATAGGCAGAATCCATCTTCTACAAAACAATTTTTTTTTACATAAAGGAAGATAGCTATTGTGTTTCCCCTAAGTCTTCTCTTTTCCAAGTTCCACAGAAAATTTTCATTTCCTTCAACATACAACATAGCTTTGAATCCCCCGCATCATCCTAGTCATCCTCTTCTAGACACCCTCATTTTGTCAATAAATATTACTTAATTGTCTACTATGTGCTAGGCACTATGTTAAGTGCTGGGGGAGACAAGCAATCAGACAAACAGGCTCTTCTACAGGCTAAATAGGAAATGATTAACAGAGGGAAGGTACTGGAATTAAGAGGTGGTTGGAAAGGCTTCCTGGAGAAGATGGGATTTTAGTTGAGTCTTTAGGGAAGCCAGGGAAGCCAGGAGGGAGAGGTGAGAAGGGAGGGCATTCTAGGAATTTGTCGGTTTCCCGCTTAAATTAAAATATGATACTCAGAAAGTACACCTCCTTTCCTTCTTTGTAGAGGTGCTAGGCTATGATTGTGGAATACTGCACAGACTGTCAGACTCAGTGGGTGTGTCTGCAAATTTTGCTGAACTGGGTTTTTTTCTTTCTTTTAAATTTTTACTTATGAGATATGGCTCCCTAGACAGAGAGGGTGAGAGGAGTGGAATTCATTTGGAAGCAAAGATAAAATAAAAACAACACTTTTCAGTGTGATCAGAGCTGAACATAATACTTCAAATGTTACCTAACCAGGACTGAGTATGGGGACTGTATACAATCTTCCTTTATCTGGATACTATACTTCTGTTAATACAGCTCAAGCAAGATCAACTAAGTTCTTTTGGTCATTGCACCACAAGATAGTTCTTACTGAGTTTGTAATCCATTGTAACTCCCAGGTCTTTCTGACATGAATTGTTGTCTATCCACATCTCCCTTATTCTATACCTATGTAGTTCTTGAAGTTTTCTTCCTTTCTTCTTTCCATCCTTCACTTTCTTTCTCTCTTTCTTTCTCTCTTTCTTTCTCTCTTTCTTTCTTTCTTTCTTTCTTTCTTTCTTTCTTTCTTTCTTTCTTTCTTTCCTTCATTCCTTCTTTTTCTTCCTTCCTTCCCTCCTTTCTTTTTTAAATGTAAGAGCAGGACTCTATTTTTATCCCTGTTAAATTCCCATCATAGTAGATTTGATCCATGCACCAAACTGTCAAGATAGTTTCAGATCCCAATTCCATCATCCAATATACTTTATTAAGTAACAAGCAAAAAAAAAAAATCGATAGTGACAGGGAAGGAAGAAAGGAAGAAGAATTTACTAAGTATCTACTATGTGCCAGGGTCTGTGCTAAGCACTTTTTCACTTGATCCTAACAACTCTGGGAGCTAGGCACTGTCATTATCCCCATTTTACAATATAGGAAACTGAGACAGACAGAAGTTAAGTGACTTGCCCAGGGTCTCATAGCTGGCAAATGTCTGAACCCAGATCTTCCTGACTCCAGGTCCAGCACTTTATTCACTGTGACATTTAGCTGCCTTGGGGTCATCATCAGTCATCCTGATCTATGTCTTTTTTAATTAAATTTTATTTTAGACTCAAGGGCCAGAACACAAATACAGAATAAAGAAAAGAATCACAAACATATCTTAAACTTAAATATTAGAACTTAAATACAAAGAAAGGGGAAAAAGCATCTCATGAGCATTACAGAACATAAAAGAGGATTCAAAATATCGAACAATACATTTTCATTTCAACAAAGCCTATATGATAAATAATACTTGTGTTGAGAATTGCCCATCTTTTCTTTGCTTCCTTGTAAGGTTTCTTTTCTCTGCTGTGTGCTTTTTTACTTTGTTCTTTTTTTCCCTTCCCCCACCCCCCAGAAGACCACAATAATGTTTAAATGTGTTTCTTTATAGCTATGGATATATACATACATATATAGACATATACTTCCCCAAGCATATTCTACTCCTGATCTTTGTTTTTACATTTGTGCATATCTGTTTCCTATCCTTCCTACCTCCTCTGATTTACTTCTACCCACTACCTTGCCCTCCTTTAACTTGCCTACTCCCCTCCAAGGATCCCTCCCCTATCCTCCCATTCCCATAAATCTAAACACCCTTCTATACCCCTATTTTAACTATTCCCTCCCCCTCCCCCTAAAGATCCCTCCCTTGTCCTCTCCCCCCCATATACCCCTACAATTTTATTTCTTCTAAATTTAAGAGACTTTTATACTCTTCTAAAGATGTATGTATTGTTCCCTCTTAAACCTATTCCCGATGAAAGCAGGTTACTAGAACCACCAGCCCTCCTCCCCATATTATTCCAAAATAATTATTCTTTTTAGCAGTTCCTAAGTGGTTTTACTTTTTAAATTTACATCATACTCTGGTTAACTCCAGTTTTTCTTATGAGCGACCCAATTATTAATAAGAATCTTAGACATACATTTTACATATATAAAAAGTAAATAGTCTGTTCTTATTGCATCTGTTATAATCAGTCTTTGTTATTTACCTCATATTTCTCTTGGTTCTTGTATGTTGAATCTTCTATTAAATTTGGGAATTTTTTTTAAACAAAGTCTTGAAAGTCTGAGAGTTTATCAAATGTCCATTTTTTCCCCCATTCAGGGTAATACTTAACTTTGCAGGGTTTGATACTTTCAGCCAGAGACCCCAAATCTTTTGCTCTTTTATACATTGTGTTTCAAGACCTACAGTCCTTTAATGTCTCTGCTGGATGTCTTGTGGAATTCTAATTGTGGCACTATCATATTTAAATTATTTTAATCCTGATGCTTTTAATATTTTTCTTTGAGCTGGCAGTTTTGGAATTTGACTGTGATATTCCTATGAGTTTTTCTCATAGGACCTCTTTTAAGTGGTGATCAATGGATTTTTTTCTATTCCCCCACCTTGTTCTTCAGGACAATTTTCTTTAATTATTTCTTGTATTATTGTATCAAGATTCTTTTTTGATCATAACTTTTAGTTAATCTGATTATTTTTATATTTTCTCTTCTTGCTCTATTCTCCAAATCTGTTGTCTTTCTTAGATAAGATGTTTCACTTTCTCTTCTATTTTTTCATTATTCATATTTTGTTTAATTATTTCTTGATCTTTTATGATTTTGCTGGCTTCACTTGTCGAATTCTAATTCTCAGGGTGTCATTTTCTTCCTTAAGATTTTGCATCTCATTTTCTAATTGGTTGACTTTCCTTTCACATCCTTCTTGTTTTTCTTGGATTATTCTTTTTTTCTTTTTTAGTTTTTCCTCCATCTATGTCATTTGCTTTTTAAAGTCTTCTTTAAGATCTTCTATCAATTATTTTTGGGCAAGTGTCCATTTGATATTACTCTTTGAGGATTTCTTTACTTCAATAGCCTCCTCTGAAGATGAACCCCAGTTATCTATATTCCCATAATAGTTTTCTAAGTTTTCTATGATTGGATTCTTTCTCCTTTGCCTATGCTTTTGTGTGTGTGTGTGTGTGTGTGTGTGTGTGTGTGTGTGTGTATTAGTAGCTTAATTATTGTAATCACCTCTAACCCTGGCTGTGGGAAATAGTGCCTCTTGCCCCAGACCTTCAGTTCTTCTCTCTAACCTGAAACCAAAGCCAAACCTCCAACCTCCTATAAGTGCCCACAACCAGGGGCCTTCTGCCCACTGCTTCTGCACTCACCAGGCATGTGCTAGTTCCTTCTCATGCCCTGCTGCTCTTCGCAGGACATCTGGGTCTGGTGTTCCTGGTCAGCAGAGGTTCCCTTGATCTTCTCCTGGCTTAGACATCCAACTCCCCTCACTATCCCAAGGGTAAAAGTTCATGTGGCTGGGGCCCAGGAAGCCTCTCACAAAAACTAAACCCAGGCCTTGCTGCTTATTCTTAATGGACTTGCCAATTATTAAGATGGAACTGAGCCTGGAGGGACCCAAACATCATCGGGGATTTTTCTTCTGATCTTCTCAAATTGTCCCCAGGAAGACCTGGGCTGTACCCCTATTCTTATTTATCTCCACCCACACTTTATTCATCCCTAGGTGCTCTTTTAACTCTTTTGGAGGGGGTAGAAATCTTGAGAGCTTGGAATTTTCTGACCTACTCCACCATCTTCCCAGAATCCTCTCCTGATATATGTCTTCCACTGGACCTAGACATCTCTGGAGGAGAACGTGAACCTTGTGACTTTGCACAGCCCTCCCTCACTTAAATCCAATTCACTTGCAAGTCACGGCATGATCTTCCTGATGTCATGGTCCTCTTTAAGAACAAAGGACAAACAACAACAATACCTACTTCAGGACTGACATGGGAAGAAAATTACCCTAATGACAAGTATTCAATTAGTTCAACAAGAAAACCCTTTCACAGGAGAGCAGTGGCCCAAATTCTTTATGTGGTAGAGATCTGGGGCCTAGAGAATGTAGAAATTACACAATTTAAAGAAAATTAAAAAAACAACAACAAATTTACCTCCTTGGTGTTCCCTAGCAACTTAACAGTTCTGATTTCAGTTGAAGGTTGTAACCAATAAAAAAACAGAAGGGTTTCCATGATAACATACATGACTTAACTGGTTAAATCAGTAATTTTAATTTTATACATAATTTTAAGTCAGTGGGCTCTGACCCAAAAGCAGCTTTATCTTTCTTCTACAGAATAATTAATTGTAAGATTTGAGTGTGTGAATACCATTTGTTGCTGTTATTGAGTCATTTAATAGATGTCTAACTCCCTTTGGGGGTTTTCTTGACTCATACACTGGAGTAGTTTACCATTTCCTTCCCCAGTTCATTTTATACTTGAAGAACTGAGGCCAACAGGGTTAAGTGACTTGCCCAGGGACACACAGCTAGTAAGTTTCTGAGGCAAGATTTGGACTCAGGGAGATGAGTCTTCCCGACTCCAGGCCTGGAACTTTATTCACTTTGCCACCTAGATGACCCCGTGAATACCAAAAGTCACTTCCATTCCATTCTAGCCCCATGGACTTGGGTTATGTTTCAAGTGGTCTAAAATCTATGTTACTGGATTTTAAAAAATAAAAATACTATGTCAAATGGCAAAAGACTAAGTCTCCTTCCTCAAATTGCCTTGTATTTATTTTTATAGGTGGCATGGCATAGTCAATAAGGAACTTCCATATCAACTCTTCTATTTCCTAACTATTGAGCTAAATAAATTTCTTTGCCTCTGCTGGTTTCAATTTCCCCACCTATAAAATGATAATGGTGGTGGACTGTTTCAGAACACCCAGTTATATATATCTCATGATCCTAATAAGAACCTTTGCCCTTTGATAACAAAGCTTTTCTTAGATTTGCCAGAGGCTGATGAAGTTCAGGGGGGCTGCCATTCCCGGTTTTAGGTGTTCACAGGCCTATGCTCTGCCATGGTTCTCCCTCCCCCAATAAGAGCTATACTTTGTGCTTCCATGAGATCAATGCTTACCATTTGTTCCATTAGTACAAACTAGCTGTAGCTCTGGATTGGATGTTTTAGAGCCATCCTCAACTCTTCCTCTTCACGTATTGTGAAGAGTGATTCGGGGATTCAGGCAGAAGTACAGAATGGTGCTATCATCTTCCTCTTCTTCTTCTCTCTCCTTCATTTTATCTATTTGTTTCTTTTCATTACTTTTTGGTCCAAAAAATCTGAGACAATTTACTTTTTGTTGTGTATGGTTTTCATTTTTGATTTTTTGCAATATAGCTCTGAAAACTCAGGCTTTTAAAAGCCCATTTTCTTTTGAATGGAGTGACTTGACTTCAGAGAAGATGCCAACCTAACTGCAGCAAAAGGTTCACCCTGACGTGTGGCAGGAGGTAAGGATGGGGAGTCAAGGCTAGTCAATAGAATACTCAGAAAGAAGGTGGAGGACTTTGCACTTGGTCCACTGGATAGCCGTTGTAAATTCTGAAGGAGGGAAATAACATGATGAGAAGAGAGTTTTGAGAAAGATACATGTGGGAGTGTTGTATAGCAATGGTGTTAAACTCAAACAGAAAAGTGGAGGCATATTGACCTAGAAAACCAAAAATTAACATTATCTATGTTGTATTGTCCAAGGCAGGTAGGGGGCACAGAGGATACAGCACCAGGACTGCAGTCAGGAAATCTCATCTTCCTGAGTGCAAATCTGTCCTCGGCACTTACTAGCTGTGTGACCCTGGGCAAGCCACTTAATCCTGTTTAGCTCAGTTTCCTCACCTCTAGAATGAACTGGAGAAGGAAATGGCAAATCACTCCAGTATCTTTGCCAAGAAAATCCCCAAAAGGGGTCTAACATGACTGAAAAATGACTGAAAAAGCAACCCTTTCCAATAACATGTTTACACTATACAGATGCCCTACTTAAGTTAATTTGCCCCATAGAAATACCACATTGGGTGAAAACATTTTAGAGATTTGGTCCTATATTGAATGATAAATATAAGATACATTCCTGAGTGGTCAAAGTTCAGTCTATAAAAACTTGAATTAGGTCTTTATAGAGGCCTGAGACTATATAATCTTTATAATAATAATAGTCATTCCCCCAAGGACCTGAGACTATATAATCTTCATAATGATACCAAATCTCACTTCCTCAAAACTTTTTCCCTTTGTTGCTTCAATAGACTCAGTATTTTTCACCAGATGGCAAAGATAAGGGAGAATTGCCCCAGAGATGCTCCCTGCCAAGTCCATGGCAAGCTTGGAAGCATCCAAAGGGGCTCCCTTGACAAAGGGCAGCTCCTGTTAGATAACCAAATGACTTTGTCTTGCAGGTTGCTATAGGGAGAGAGGAGCTGGGGGCAAATAATACCTAGTCATTCTTTTTCTGTTATAGCAAAGAACTGGCTACTCAGGGGTATCCATCAGTTGGAGAATGGCTGAAGAAAGCACCACATGGGCAGGAGTCCCTTGTATTTTATTTCTGCTATCCTGAGTTCCCTAATAGTTTTCTGATTGGCCTGAGTCATAAAAGCAGTTGGGTGAGCTACTCTGTGCTTACTGCCAATTAGAATACAGAAGGGATTTGCATGTCCTGGGATCAGTCACCTTCAAGCAAAGTTTTGTTAAATTATAGTGAGGCTATGGTGAGATTATGTTGGACTAGAAAATCTTATGAGCTTATATAATTTTATTAAGGCTGAAGTTCTTACCAATATTTTCTGATGGAAGCCACACAATCAATCAACCAGTCACCAAGCAATATTAAATATCTACTATATTCCAGATGTAATGAAGCACAATGGGGACACAAAGGCAAAAGTAAAATCCTAAGTAAAATGGTTCTACATCATTCTTACTTTCTTTGGGGGAGAGAACATGTACATAGATAAGTATATACAAAGTTGTCTGCACAGTTATTGGAGAAGGGACTTGGGAAGAGAGATCAGGAAAGATCTCCAGCAAGAGCTGGCATTTTAAGAGGCAAAGGTAAGGATGGAGTGCATTCAAGGGAGGGGACAATTGTGTACAAAAGTACAGAGATGGTAAATGTGTACAACACATATTGTAAATGTAGTGCAACAGAAACAGTAAAAAAAAGTCATTCTGGCTGTTTTGGACAGTGTGTGAAGATATAACAAGGCTGGAAAGGTAGATTGGAGCCCAGTGGTAAAGGCTTTTAAGGACAAAACAGGGAAATCTGGCTTTGGACCTAGAGAAAATAAGAAAGCACTGTAGTTTACTGAGAAGGAAAGACAAGGTGAGATCTCTGCCTTAGGGAAATTACTGTGGTAATTCAGAGGACAGACTGAAGGAGAAAGACTGAAGGCAGCGAGACCAATTAGGAGGCTATTACAACAATCCATGAAAGGTGATGTTGGCCCATACTATATCAAAACAAGTAAAGAGACAATGGAAGAGATGTGATGAAGGTGGAGTCCTCAAGGCCTGGCACCTCATGAGGTAAGGGAGAAGAAGGTTGTGAACCTGTGTAACTGGAAGGTGCCCTCAACATCAGTAGGAAAGTTTGGAAGAGAAAGAATTCTGGGGGGGAGGGGGGAAAGGGGAAAAGACAATGAATTCTTATTTGGACATGGTGAGTTGAAGATGCCTATGGGACATCCTGTTCAAAATACCCAATAGGCAGTTGATATGGAACTGGAGGTCTGGAAAGAGGGACTAGTTTTAAGCTTTAATAGCTTAATGATTTTTGGAGCATCCTGTATAAAGTCTGAGAGTTATCTGAAATAACAGAACCCCATAGGAGCTGATGAGGTCACCAAGAGAATGTTGAGTGCTAAGGAAAAAGAGAGCCTGGGGCAGAGCCTCAGGGAACACCCACAATTGGGAGGTTGGGATAAGGATAATAATCCAGCAAAGGATCAGACAAGCAAATAGTCAGGTAAATCATCCCCCACCTAGGGTTAACTGGATGTGCTAGATGGCAAATGTTACTGACATTTATACTAAAGATGGACATGTCATCTTTTGTAATAGTGTTTATCTCACAAAATGCCAAGGATACCCAGTGACTACGCTTTTGATATAGCACCTATGATGCTCTTAAAATAGCATCTTTCTTGGTCAGCAAAACAAATTAAGCAAAATTGATGCTGTGTTCTCTAAAGTAATAAGCAAATGCTTCTTTCAAAAGTATCAATACATTCCATTTTTTCTAATATGATCCTCCTTCCTAATGCAGCAATTATATCTTTCACCAATGAATTAATTTTTCCAGTAAAGTTTAGTGGCTGTTTGAAGTTGACAATCAAATCTCAGGGGAATCTGGAAAAAAGACAGGAAGACTAAATGGTTTCTAAGATCCTTTCCAGATCCAATGTTCTATGATTCTACTATCCTAATTAAGATGAGATTGATTAAGGCAGCTAAATGGCACAGTGAATAGAGCACCAGCTCTGAAATCAGGAGGACCTGAGTTCAAATCCAGCCTCAGACACTTGACACTTACTAGCTGTGTGACCTTGGGCAAGTCATTTACCCCAACTGTCTTACCTTCCCCCCTCAGAAAACAAAACAAAACAAAGATTGAGATTGATGAACATTGGACAAGTTGCTTCACCTTTCTCAGTTTCTGTTTGATCATATATAAGATGGGGACCATGATAGCTCTTGGGATCCAAATGAGTATCAAATGACATAACATATTAAAGTGCTTTGAAAACCTTCACATACTATATAATAATAATAGAGTCAACTAGGTAGTGCAGTGGATGGAGCATAGAACCAGGAATCAGGAAGACCTGAATTCAAATCCCACCTTAGGCACTGACTAGCTGTGTGCTTAACCTCTCGGTGTCTGCCTCAGTTTCCTCAGTCATAAAATGGAGATGATAATAATAGCACCTCTTTCCCAGTGTTGTTGGGAAAATCAAATAAGATCATATTTGTAAAGTACTTTGCAAATCTTAAAGCATCCTATAAATGCCAGCTATTAATATTCATATTATTTTATGGGGAACTTTAAGGAAGCTGTAGCACTCAGGGCTTCTGGGAGGATTATAAGAGGTGCTGTTTCCAAAGTGCCATCTCAATGTCAGTGACTGTTAACGAAGCCAGCGTCTTGGCCGGTAGCCCTTTCTTTTCTGGGTAGGGGTTAACAGAATACCTTTGCCTGGTATTAAAGCAACTGCACGTGATCCATTCTGGTTGAAGGAGAAAGACGAAATTGTTGGCTATGATGTTCCTTTGGGGTTTCCAAGAAGGACTTTAGTGTAAATCTCTGAAACACAGTCAAGTTCTATTTGAGGCCATTATAGGCTACTCACAGCATCCACACGTCCTCTCCGGTTTCATTTGGAGATGGTATCACCTTTTCATCAGTCAAATGTTATTGAGCATCCATTATGGGAACTACCAAGTCCTGCATTAGCCTACGTGGGATGGTTTGAACAAAATAACCAAGATGAAGGACATTGTCTTCCCTGACTTCAAAGAGTTTACAATCTAATGGGGAGGCAGGACAATTTTTCATTTAAAAGGCATAAGAACATGCAGTGAAAGCTACAAATAATTACAAACTAAAGGAGCTTCAGTTGTACCTTACTGACATAATGTTTAAGGGCCAGTAGGGAAAAACTAGTCTATAATTTACCTCTGATAGAGAAATGTGCTGCTTCAGCATTTAAAAGATTCTTGAAGTGGGGAAAAAGAAGGCCTTTCAACTAGATTAATAAACAAATCAATAAGCATTTATTAAACATTTATTCATTATGTGCCAAAAAGGCTGTTTTATGGAGAACTCACACAAGGCAAGCATTCATATGATGGTCAGAAAAAGAGATACAAGGACACTCTTAAGGTCTCACTTAAGAACTTTGGAATTGATTTTGTGACATGGGAGACACTAGCATAGGACCATTCAGCATGGTGTACCCTCATCAGAGAAGGTGCTGTGTTCTATGAGCAAAGTAGAATTGAAGCAACTTAAAATAAAACAAAATTTTAAAATCTTGAGATGCACAAATTTAAAGAATCTGCTCCAAATGTTCACATGGTTGATTTATTTGTGCCTGATCTGCGTGAGAGCATTCTGAGCTTATATCAGTTCGATCGGTCACAGTGGGACACACTGAAACTTGACTCTCACATAGGAATGTCATTTTGGTCTTCTTCAAGAATGAAGGACAACAACCAACCAACCAACACACTATGTGCCAAGAATGATGCTAGGTATTGGGGATAGAGAGACAAAAGTGAGACAATTACTGCCCTCAGGGAGCTTATGTTGTATCAGAGTCATTACAACATAGACACTCATAAGTAAATATCAGATGTATATGAATTAAATCTAAAATAATTTTGGGATGGCTTACTAACAAGTAGAGCATCCATTATCAAACTTTCTGGCCTCCAGTACCCTTAAGACATTTAAGAGAATATTAGAGACCCCCTCAATGAGCTTTGTGGGTGCTATAGATATCTTAAAATATAGTTCGTGCTCCTCACTACTTCAAAGTTACAGAGGATAGTAGACTTCTTGCTTTATATATTACCATATCACAATTAAGAAAAATTTATAACTATATTTCAATGTAATTGCTTTCTTTGTAGTCCTATATATTATTTTATGCATTAAAAACATTACTTTAAGAAGGGAACCATAGGCTTCACCAAAGTACCAAAAGGTACTTTGATACAAAAAATGTTAAGATACAAATGATACAAAAATGTTAAGAACCCCTAACGTTGTTGTTTGTCCTTAATTCTTGAAGAGGACAAATGGCATCATGGGGTAATATCTTGATTTTGAATGAACTGAATTTAAGCAAGGCAGAATTGCACAGAGTCATCAGCCACAATGTCTCTTCCAGAATCATTGAAGTACAGTGGCAAGACAAAAGTCAGAACAACTGGCAATGGTCGAGGATGCAGTGGATGACCGTGGCTATGTCTGACCAATCTCTAAGCACTCCACAGTGCCTGCTTCAGCCACTTTAATAGCCATTGGAACAAATTGCTCTCATACACCCATTCCACTGGGGGATGTCTTCACATGCTGGGGATAGACATCTCTAAACTCACGAATAGGTTTGAGGCCTGTAGGATACCCTCAACTTGGTTTGACTCATCTGTTGAGATAGTTTTACTGGGGTGTGGATGCTGAACACGCTTGCAATGCCAATGCAATATTTACAGCACCCACGATCATGATAAAGACCAGGACTGTATCATATGACGTTTAATCACAAAATATACCAAACTCTCCATATATAGGATAGAACTGAAAAATTTATTTAGAAATGAGAAAACTGAATCCCAAAATCAGTAAGCTGATTCCATCATAGTACCAAAGATATTCAGAAGTCATAATAACGCTGAGAGCCACAACATCCTTCAGCCTTCCCACAAACCAATACAAGATTAATATTTACTCACAAACCTTTCTATCTCCTTGACTGAGCTTCTCTCTCCCCCATTGTCTGGCTAGCTCTGACCACCATCTTCCTGTGGGCTTTGCTTTCCTTCAGCAAACTGTTCCCACCACAGGCTCCATGTGACTATATTTAGCCTATCAGGTGGCAGAGTTTGTCTTCATACAAGGAAGCTTCCTGTGGGCTCTGCTCCACCCTTTAGCAAATTCCCTCCATCACAGGCTCCATGTGATTACATTCAGTTTATTAAAAAGTAAAATTTGTGAACTGGAACAGGATTTCAAAATCTAACTGCAAAATTAAAGATATCTGTAAGTATATGAAAAAATGCTCTAAATCCCTATGGATTAGAGAAATGCAGATCAAAACAACTCTGAGGTACCACATCTTACCAGTCAGATTGGCTAAGATGACAAAACAGGAAAATGACAAATGCTGGAGAGGATGTGGGAAAATTGGAACACTAATGCATTGCTGGTGGAATTGTGAACTGATCCAACCATTCTGGAGAGCAATCTGGAATTATGCCCAAAGGGCTATAAATAATTTTATACCCTTTGACCCAGCAATACCACTTTTAGGGTTATATCCCACAGAGATCATAGAAGTGGGAGGAAGACCCATATGTACAAAAATATTTATAGCAGCCCTTTTTGTGGTGGCAAAGAATTGGGAATTAAGGGGGTGCCCATTAAATGGGGAATGGCTAAACAAGTTATGGTATATGCATGTAATGGAATACTATTGTGCTATAAGAAACGAGAAGCAGACAGACTTCATATTTACCTGGAGAGGCTTATACGAATTGATGCTGAGTGAGAAGAGTAGAATCAGGAGAAATTTGTACATAATCACAGACACAACATATGTGTGATGACCAACTATGACAGACTGGACTCTTCTCAGCAATGCAGTGATTTAAGTCAATCCCAAAAGACTCATAATGGAGAGAGATGTCTACATCCAGAGAAAGAACTAGAAAGAACTGAGTTTGAATCCTGATTGAAGCAAACTACCTGCTCTCTTTCTTTATCTTGTTTGATTTTGTTTCCTCTTTCCCATTGTTCATTCCATTGGTTACAATCCTTCTTTATACCTCAGATCCTATACTTGATTAAATGCTGCCATGGGGTGGGGGAAGGGAGAGGAGAAAATTCGAAACTCAAGGGATTGTGGAACTGAATCTTGTAAACTAAAAATAAACAAACAAATTAATAAAGACAAAAAAGGTTTTAAAATAAATTAAAATGGCCTTCAGATCAAAGCTTTGAGAGTAACTCTTAATCAGAAGAAGCTTATGGCTGTGGAGACATTGTCATCATGAGAATGCCACTGGGATAGAGGTATAGAAGTGACTATATCATCATGGGCTGATCTGGGTCTAAAGAGAGCTTGGGGCATTGTTATTTCCATCCCCCCCCCCACCAGATTTGCCTTTGTAAGCTATAGGGTTGAGAAAGATAGATGTCTTCTTCATTTGTACATTGGGAGTAATAAGTTGATTTCCAAATGCCTGAGCTTCTTGACAGATTGCTCTCCTTAGTAGATTAAGTTGTTTGCTGAAGGTCACATATGTGGTGGTAGGACTAGCATTTGAAGCTAGTTCCTCTAACTTCAAATCTTTTATTTTCCCCACCACACCACACAAGTATGTAGAGCAATGAAGGGTATAAGTTAAAAAAAGATCCTAAAACCAATCATCTGGGGTTTTGGATGCACAAAGTATCTTTATTGAAAGGATATAAAGTTTCAAATATTCAGTGATCAACAAAAGTTGAATATTTATATGAAGTCACCTAGCTGTGCTTAAGTGTTGATATTTCTTCAAATCTTATTCTAAGTCATATAAATCACAACACTCTTTAAGTATGTTAGATGAATGACAATTAGTTAATCTTAATTTTTCTTATTGAAATAGATAATTTTTTAAGGAAATCATAAGTGACAAGTCATATAATAATCTGAGTCTCAATTATTAATACCTGTGAAAAGCCTAATTATTTGAACCAGTCACTGCCACATTCACTTTGTGACAGTTACACAAATTGCAGGTAGAGCATTAGGAAGAAACAAGCTTTTCAAAATTATACCTATAAAATTGTTACTACAATCAGAAAACCAGGATAGCTAAGCCATAGAAAACAAAAGGAAGCAACCATGAGGCTAGGAAGACTGCCTCTGTGTTTCTTGTATGCTTGGATTCTGCATATAAATGCTGGGACAACCAAGATTAGGTATTAGTGTTTTATACACCAACCTGTTATACAGCTATTATATAGAGTATTAACCCTAGAGTCAGGAGGACTTGAGTTCAGATCCAGCCTCAGACACATACTAGCTGTGTGACTCTGGGCAAGTAACTTATCCCTGCTTGTTTCAGTTTTTTTATCTGTAAAATGAGCTGGAGAAGGAAATGGCAAACTAGTCCAGCATCTTTATCAAGAAAACCCCAAATGGGGTCACAAAGAGACAGACATGACTGAAACAACTAAAGAACAACAAAATTATACAGCTACAGAAGAACTATTT
This sequence comes from Gymnobelideus leadbeateri, assembly GCA_011680675.1. Classification (NCBI taxonomy): domain Eukaryota; kingdom Metazoa; phylum Chordata; class Mammalia; order Diprotodontia; family Petauridae; genus Gymnobelideus; species Gymnobelideus leadbeateri. The sequence goes on from WOXC01005287.1 coordinate 151,078, forward strand.
GTTTGAAGGGGATGGGGATGCAGAAGAACCAGGTCAGATTTCTCAGTGGAGCAACAGACCTACAAGAGTCTGATAGGTAGAGCAGGTGGATTTTCCTTGAGTGTTGGTTTTCTCTTACATTGTGTATACCTCTATGGAAGTTACTCATGCTGTGAGCTGCCTTGTAATCTTGGGCACAGAAAACAGAGGATTTGGCAGTGACAGATCTGTACCACAAGGTCAGCGACAGCTGTATCCTTGACAAGAACCAACCCTGATCTCTTGACCATGCCTGTGTCAGAGACTGGGGTACCAATAAAAGTAAGTGCAAACATCATGAAAGTATAAAGCATTTGAAATGAATAAATTAGTCAGAACAGTGCTTATTGCAACTTAATATCAAGGACAATAATATACATAGAAGTCAGTGAGTAAAGCAATTATTTTTAACTTCCCCTATTCTGGGCAACCAATAGAGTCTTCTTAAGCAGCAGACTATTTCCACATCTTTCTTAGTGTGAGCTTGGCCATCAGCCGAAGAGGCATCTCTAAAGATGTTAAACCTTCATGAACACATAGTAATGAGACACTCTCTATCCCCATTCTGCACCCCCCCCCCATCTGTGGGATCATAGGGGAGGCTTGCATAGATCTCTAAAGCAGATGTTAGACACACAATAGCAGCTTGTATCAGGAACTCTGTTCTAAGAGACTAGGTCTAAGAAACAATTATAAATGATGAGCCATGCTATAGAGATATCAAGAACATAGCATGCTAGGAAGATGAGAAATGTAATGGTTCCAGGAAAAAGTAAACATCTAAAAAGAAGTATAAATGAAATCCAGATAAATGAGGTTCCATTGTGTGTAAAACCATATATACAGAAAAGATTCTAGAGTCATCCGACCTTGGCATATCAGCTTTAGCAGCCCTCAGTTCTAATATGCTCTCTCTTATACCAAGGAAGAACTGAAGATTTCCGAGGGCAATTAGGTTAGAAAATCAGTTAAAGGGGTGGCTAGGTGGTGCAGTGTATAGAGTACCAGCCCTGGAGTCAGGAGGACCTGAGTTCAAATCTGGCCTCAGATATTTGACACACTTACCAGCCGTGTGACTTTGGGCAAGTCACTTAACCCCAATTGCCCTCCAAAAAAGCAAAAAAAAAAAAAAAAGGCAAAAACAAAGAAAATCAGTTAAATCAGTAGCCTTAATTTTAAATGTAATTCTAATTCTAACTTGTGAATGGCTTCATCTCTCTCCTATAAAGCCCATGGGTTTCATGATTATTGTTTCCCTCACTGCTAAGAGAACTTTTTTACTTCCTTGGGGTTGGTGGCTAAAAGTTCTAGATGATATCTGAATAGTAGATAACTAAGGAATGATTATACTCTCCCCCACTTATTTTATTACAAGTGGGATTTGCTCTAAGAAAAGCCAAAAATTAAAAATTTACCCACAAAACAGATAAATAAGGGAAAAGGGGATTACTTGTGTAACCCATTTGCTTTACAAAAGAGGGTTGGTGTTTTTTTTTAGTTTAGAAAAGATTACCACCTTGATTTCCTTTGATGATTACCCTTCTTAATGGATTTAAATAATCTGATCTACAAAAATTTGATATTATCAGGAGTTTGATATGATAGAAGTAGTACTGGATTTAGAAATGGGAAGACCTGTGTTCAAATCCTGATTCTGCTATTTACTATCTGTATGATTTTCAATAAGTTATTTACAGGTACTCAGGGCCTCTGTTCCTAATCTGTTAAATGATCATTGTAAAAAATAATCTTTAAGGTTTCTAAAACCATTGATCTTGTCACTTTTTCAGGGATGTATCTATTATGTAAATAGAAGGCACACTATATTTTAATTATGAAAATAATTTTATTTACTCCATTTGTCCTAAGAAATAGAAAAATAAAATTCTGTTTTATAACTAATTCCCTTGCTTGGCCTTCTCCTACAACACCTGTCTCTTCAGAGAAAATTGAGAATATTTTAATGAGGAATAAAAATGACCTCTCTCCATTTTGACAACAGTACTACTATTGAAACCAACTTCTAATATTAATATATTTAATCCCTATTTCCACTCAGGTCCTTCTCTGATGCCTTATTATGGCATGGAAGTGTACCTGGGTTTTAACAAAGGTGTTCCAATGGAACACAAATTCAGGCATGTTGAAAATGTTGGAAGGGCATCTTTGAGTAGGCCCATCATTCAAGGACTGGTCTAGCTCCATGGCAGATAGGCTTATGAACAGGAAGCTGGTCACCAAGGATGACTTTCCACCCTACCCCCCCCAACCACAGAGGCCCACTAAGATGAGAAGGAAATTGAGCCTGGTGCCTGTAGAATGAAATCACACCCCAGTGAAAGTATTTTAGTTCTTCATGTTCAATGCATTCAGATCATTGACACTATCATTACACTGTTATAAATATAAAATGTCAAGACTTTGAGACAGGCCAAGGCCTGTACCTTTGGGGTAGATTCACAGCTGTACTACATTCTTTCCAACTCACACTTAGGGGGAAAGCCAAGCCCTATAATTGTCCTGTCATTCCTTCTCAGGACCCTTGTCAGCATAAATGAAATCCAGTGAATGCCCAGATTAGAAGATAAGGTATTATTGTTTTGTGATCCCATATCCTAAAATAAAGAGCATGGCCAATTCTTGCTTCTTTATATTTACCCATATTTTCTACTGCATTTTTAGAAATACAAAAAAACATCAAAACAAAAACTACTCTCACAGAACATGGGCATGTCTATACAGACTAACAAAGCAGAGCAAAATTGCTATTTGTAGGTTATTCCAATTATTACTATTATCTTACTGTCTAAACCAGACAGGCCAAGTAAAGATATGTGATCATTTACTTATCTATCAGGCCTAACAGTTAAAAGACTAAATGGCTCAATTGTGTGTGTGTGGTCATAGTTTGGTTGGCACCCATCTACAAATAAATGTTGCATCAGACCTACTTCAAGGACCAGTATTGTTAGTATGCTTTTATATTTGAAAATCTTCCATCCCTCCCTAGTCAAACTATAAGCTTCAAGAGGGCAGAGGAATGTTGTTGTTTTATCTAGCACAATCAACAAATTAACAAATCACTCAATAAATATGCATTAAATTCCATATACACAAGTGCATTTGAATATTAAATTTTGAAGACTCAATTAATTTAAAAACATTTATTTAATGCTTACTATGTTGATTCTGTTTCACTATTGTTCACCTGAATCTCCATCTTTCTAATCACATGCTAACTACCTTAATTCAGATCCTCATCGTGAGAATTACAGAATTTGAGGAGGAGGAAGGAACTTCAATGACCATAGTCCATTCCAGTGGTGGGAAACCTGCGGCCTTGATACCATGTATAACCCTCTAGCTCCTCAAGTGCAGGCCTTTGACTGGATCCAAACTACACAAAACAAATCCCCTTAATAAAATGATTTATTGGATTCATTTAAAGGGCCACACCCAAGGACCTAAAAGGTCACATGTGATCTTGAGGTACCAGGTTCCCTATCCCTGGTCCATTCCATACAGGAAGAGGACCCAACATGTGGGCATGCAAACTGATTAAAAGCTGCACCAAGAGGGACCCTACCACCTCTCAAAGCAGACCACTCCACTTTTGAATGGTTCCTAATTATTAGGAAGCCTTTTCTGAGCATCAAAGCCAAAATTTTACCTTTCTTCAATTTCTAACCATTGTTCCTCATTTTGCTTCTGTGACAAAAGAGAACAAATCTAATGTCTTCTGCACATGACAGACAACCCCTTAAATACCAGAAGACAGATATCATTCCTCACAATCTCCCAGCCTTCTTTAAGGCTAAATAAGCTCCAGTTCCTTCAGCCTCGTATAACATGGACTCAAGGGCATTCTCCTTAAGTAATATTTATGAAGCCAAATTTACCTCCTTGTATTAGGAACTCTAGTTTATTTTTTCTTAAATTTTGGACATTTATATATTGATATTTGAAACCATGGACTTCACTGTTGACTCCTTTTTCATATTTTGATTCCTATGAAATCCAAGATATCTTGTTTGCTATCCTTCTTCCTTCTCCACATCTATTTAATATATTATTTAGCTTGCAAGACACTTACAGGCAGTTTTCTCCCCTCTCATCTTTTATAATTTAAGCTCTTTTGATTAGATTCAGAGAAAATGCAATCTAACCAACCTTTGTCAGGTCTCCTTCATCCCTGGCCAGGAGCCTGTCATCTCTGTATTTTAATCCATTATCTAAAAACCCAAATATCACTCTCCAACACCACATTCTTAGCCAACTGTCCACTCTTCACATCTAATTTTCTCTTTTTCATTCCTTGCTACTTACCTATACTCTTATAAAAGCATTTTAATTAGTCTTGTGCTTTCAGTCCCCACCTCTTGTAATTTATCTTTCATCGAATTTCCAAAATAACATTCCAGGTCCCACCATGCTAATGCCCAAAAGTTTCAGTACCTCTATAATCTCTCTAGGATAAAATACAAACTCCTCAGTTTGGCACTCAAGGCTTCCCCACCAATCTGGCTCCAGCCTACCTTTCTAGGCTCATTTCACATTATTTCTCTTCACGCATGCTGCATTCCAGCCAAATGAGCCTTTTCCTGATCTAGATATTTCCCCCTCCTCAAATTATTCTTGAATCATAGGCTCCCAAAGTGGACAATACCACCCCATGGAGGGGCACTTGAATGATCCAGGGGGATGGTAGTAGTGTCAGGTATAATTGGGGGACATTGAATAAAAACAAGGGGGTGGCAGAAGCATGGGGAAAGAAGCGAAGAAAATTTTGAAATACTTTGTACATGTTTCATCTGCTATGTAACAGAGTTAAGGTTGCAGTGATCACATTATTTTCCAAATAAATACGCAAAATGGGAGTTATAACTGATCAGTGGTCAAGACTGCCAACAGGCAAGTGTTGGCGGGCGAACATATAGCACATTGTCAGGAAGTCCAGCATTCATTGGCAGGGATATATGCATGTAAAGACTTGTTTACAGTATGATACTATATGGTTACAAGACACAATTTTCATCATCAAAATTTCAACACAGGAAAAACCTCACAAATTTACAATAAATTATTAAATTTAAGATGTCATTAAAACGTTGTATAGTTTTTGAAATGATGCAAATTTTAAAAAAGATGAAAGGGTTAAAGAAAGTAGATATGGGGGGGTCACAAAATATTTTTAAAGGGGGCAGTAGGCCAAATAAATTTGGGAACCTGGGTTAAATTATATTAATCTGTGTATACCTTATAGTCCTTGGGTAGAATGTATGTTTCTTGAAAGTTGAGCCTGATAGGGGTATTTGTCTTTGTATTTCTAGTGCCTTGCTTACAACATGCACTCAGTAAATGTTTCTTCAGTTGTACTGTATTTGTAACAATGTTCCTTTCCCCCAGGAACTTATTATCCAGTTGGAGAGACAGATTTACATACAAGGAACTAAAATACAAGGTAGTCAGTGGTGCAGATTAATTCCCCAAAGGTATGTTTCCAGTCCTGATGGATATGTCTATCTCAACATCCTTTACTCAATTCAAATTCAAAATGTCCCAAACTAAATAAACATCATCTTCTCCCTAAATACTATCTTTCCTCCCAACTTCCCCATTTCTGTCCCTCCCATCATCTCAATCACCCATCTCAATCAACTTTGACTTTTGCCATTCTCCACTCCCTGCTTTCAATGAGTTTGCTGAGTTTCCATTGATATTACCTTCCCAATATTTCACACATCCCCTCCTTTCCACTCCCTCTGCCATCGCCCTACCATGACCTCATTATCTATTGCCTAGATTATTATAATAATTTCCTAACTTCTTTCTCTGGCTCCATTCTATCACCTTTCTAATCCATCCTTCAAATTGCTGCCCAGCTAATCTTCCTGATTGCCACCCTGTATCACATTTCTTCCCCTAAAGCTTTGATGACTTACCATTCCCTACCGAATGAAGTATAAACTCCTCTTCCTCACATTCAAGGCCCTTTAAGATCTAGGACCAATTAATTTGTCTGGTCTTATCTCACCATACTACTTCCCTTCAGGTACACTAGACTCCTCCCAAACTGAACTACTCTGGAGCTTCCTTTCTTGACTTTCCCTCTAAATAATCAGTAAGAATTTAAGTGCCGACTATGTCCTAAAGAAACAAAGACCAAAAAGAAATAGTCCCTGCCCTCACAGGGTTTACATTCTATCATGAGAGACAACATATAGGCATATAAACAAAATAAGTACAAAGTAATTTGGGGGGAAGAACTATCAATTCTGAGAATCAGTCTCATGTAGGAGGTAGATTTGAACTAAGTTTTAATGGAAATTAGGAATTCTAAGAGGTAGAGGTTAGGAGGGAGGACACTTCATTCATGGGGGACAGACTGGGCAAAGGCTATCTCCAGGTCTTTCCTCATACCATTCCCAATAACTGAACTACAGTCTCCTCCCATTTCCTATGGGAAATCCTCCCCCGCTTCCTTTAAGGTCCATCTTAGGTACTATCTCCTCTATAAAGCCTTTTCTGACTTATTATAGGAAAAACTCATTGATCTGGAGTCAAAAGGGTTTGAGTTTACCCCTCAGCTTTACCACTTATGCCTGTGTGACCTTGGATAAAACACTTCCCTTATCTTGACTCAGTTTCCTTAAAATGGAGGCAGAACCAGATAGCCTATAAACTTCCTTTCAGCTCTAAATCTATGATTCTATGATCGCACCTTGAACCATATGAAAGTGATCTCTCGTTCCATGGAGGTCTCCTAACACCTTGTCTATATCCCTCTTTTGTATAATTAATGATAAAAAGCTTTTATTAAGCACCTACTATGTGCCAAGTTCTATGCTAAGTGCTGGGGATACAAGCACAAAAGTGAGATAGCCCCTCTCCCTTGTAATATGTCAAATTAGTTTACATTTTACAGGAGAGACTATACATATAGGAGAGTGGTGGCCTAGGAATGTCATTTTGGTCTGGGGAGTCACAGGGATTCTGAGTAAACCTAGAGAAGAGTTCACTGTCATGTCTTCTCCAGTAGCCATGGTAGTAGTGATTAGATTACTCTTTCCAGAATAAGAGGTGGAGAACAAATGAGGAAGGGGGAGGACAGATGGCAAGATGCCTGGGTAGATGCTTGGTTTCCTGGTATATGGCTGGATGAAATGAGAAGTATTTTCTTATGTTGGTTAGATATAATTTACTTAAAATCATGACATCTCAGGCTCAGAGTTCTAAAACTGGATAAATTAAATCCCCCAGGCTATGGGGTGGCATAATTTCTGAAGAGTCACTGATTCCAGTGGGCAGAAAGAGGGAAGCAGTAAGGGATATGGCAAGATGCCCCCAGAAGACCTTGGTTTTCAGATGGATGGATGGATGGATGGATGAATGGATGGGTGGATGGGTGGATGGATGGGTGGATGGATGCATGGGTGGGTGATTGGGTGGTTGGGATCCATGCTTGAGGATTTAGGGAAGAATGAAATAGTTTGGAATTAGGAAATACAAATAGATGGCTACATGAACAGGTAAATAATAATTCATGCTGACCCTCATTGATCCTACTTACTATTTTACTATGTTTTGTAATTACTTTGACTAAATATTGATTCTAACTATGCAAGTAGACTAGAATAATTAGGAAATGGGGGAAATGTGAAGGAGAAAGATGGGAAGGGGAGGGATTTTCTTAATAGCATAGGGGATGGAACCCTATTCCACAGATAAGTTTCCACTTGTAAAATTCTACAAATAAAACATTTATATTGATATTCAGTGGGATCGCTGTTTTGGGGTGGTGGTTAGGGGAAATATGGGGAGAAAATTTGTAACTCAAAATCTTGTGGAAATGAATGGTGTAAACTAAAATAAACATAAAATTTAATTAAAAAATTTAGATTGACAAGACAAACACTAACACCTTCAAAGAGAAACTTTTTGGGGGGGAAGTTTATTGTTTTGAAAACTTTTGTCAAGGAAAGAGGCAGCCAGATCACTAAGAACCCAAGAGCTTGGTTGCTAGCTCAGATAGCTGGGGAGGGGGAGCAGAGAAAAGCAGTACTATACACAGGTGCAGATGATAATTGAAATACTGACAGCCCTTACTATGGAACTTCCCACAGCAAGCATACATACCCTCCACCCCCATCAGCTAGGCATGTATCAATGTTAACACTCCATTTCCAGGCTCCATGTATTGACGCTGGTTGGCCCCAATAACTGGAAGGCTCTCTCCTTCCTTATCTCCCACTCCTAGCTTGCTTAGTTTCCTTCAAGTTTCAGTTCAAATACCACCTTCTGGAGAAGGCCTTTCCTGTATCCTGATCTTCCCTATTTATTATATTATTATTCTTTATATTATTAGGGAAGATCAGGATACAGGAAAGGCCTTCTCCAGAAGGTGGCATAGCAATTTGCATGTTGTCTCCCTCATTAGAATGTGATCTCCTTGTTAGCAAGGACTATGTTTTTGCCTTTCTTTCTGTCTTTAGCACTCAGTCCAGTACTCAGCATATAATAAGTAATTAATAAATGCTGGTTGACTGGGTGACTGACTGAACTGAAACACTCTAAGTGTCGTATTTATAGTGGAGGCTACAGAAGAGGAAGAGATAATGCCAAATATATTGACAAACAAAATTTCAAAGCTGGAAGAGACCTCAGAGGCCATTTGTCCAGTGAAGGGGGACAGGAATAAGCATTTATTAAGTACCTACTATGTGTCAGGCACTGTGCTAAGTGCTTTAGAAATGGGATCTCATTTAAACCTCACAACCACCCTGGGAGGTAGGTGTTATTATGATCCGTATTTTACAGTTGGCAGAACCGAGACAGAGAGAAGTTAAGGATGTGCCCGGGATCACAGAGCTTTGACTACATCTGAAGCCAGACTGGAATTCAGATAGATCTTCCTGACTCCAGCACTCTATACACTATGGTGCCATCTAGCTCTTAGGGCTCAGGAGAGACCTGAACAAGACAGACAACATGGTACAGTGGAAAGACCGCTGGGTTTGGAGTCTGAGGGAACATGTTCTAACACCACTTTTGTGACCTTGAACTACTCTCTTGCCTTCTCTAGGTCTCAGTTTTCTCAATAATGTGAGAGGATCAGCCTGGATTAATGGTTCTCAATCTTTTTGGTCTCAGGACCCTTTCATACTCTTAGAAGTTATTGAGGAACCCCCCCAAAAGCTTTTGTGTATATTGGTTGTATTGATATTTGCACTATTAGGAATTAAAACTGGTAAATTTTAAAATATTTATTTATTAAAATTATAATAACAAATGTATTATATGCTAACAAATAACATATTTTTATTAAAAGTAATGTTTTCCAAAGCAAAAAAAAATTACTGAGAAGTGTCATTGTTTTACATATTTTTACATATCTCTGTAATGTCTGGTTTAATAAAAGACAGCTGGATTGCATTCAATCTGTTGTGATATTGTGTTTTGTTTGGAGTACATATGAAGAAAATTTGGTCTCACACAGGGATATAGTTGGAAAAGGGAGAAGTATTTATTAGGCAAACAATGTCTTAGTATTATCATGAAAATAGTTTTGATCTCAAGGACCCCCTGAAAAGACCTTAGAGACCCCCCCCAGGGGCTTGTGGACCACACTTTTAGAACAGTTAGACTAAATGATCTCCAAGGTCCCTTCCAACTCTAAATCAATCATCCCATGATCCCCTTCCCAAGAGGCCTTTCTACAGCATAACTGACAAGTGGGCATGCATTCTTTACTCTTATAAGGGAGAATTCCTAACCTGATTGATTGCAACTTGCAGATTTCCAATGCACCTTTATAACAATCATCTCCAAAGCTTGAATATATCTCTTGCATTGTGTAATAAATATGCTCCAGTTTATCAGATTTTACATTTGATCCTAAGTTTCTACTGGTCTCCAAAGCAAAAAGAGAGAAACTTTTTTTGGTGGGGGAAGTTAATTGTTTTGAAAACTTTTGTCAAGGAATCTGTTAAGAAGGATATGAGCCCTATATGTATGTAATATACCATCAGTACTATGGGTCCTCTAATTTTAGATACCCGATATCAGTCTTCTGTAACTGTCTGACTTTTCATATCTCTTCTGAATTTAGAACAACTATTCAGTATTAATCATTTTCTCAGCAATTTAACAATACTAGTATATTTTCTAGGGAGACAATGGTTAACTTATGATTAAACTGCAATATCTGGATTATTTGTGAATTCCATACCCTTGCATGATTTCCCCTCTTAAGGAACCAACTGGGAAAGTTAAGTCCCTAGGAACAATGCATGTGTACTCAGAGTAAGCAATATCATGGTGGTCAGCAAATAGATACTCAGGAGAATCACTAGAATGGAGCTTCCATCTTTAATGGAGATCATTGCCAACCATTCAATTTCTAAGTCATTGGTCAAATAATATCACAGAGTAGTTTTGAGGTATTAGAATAAGACCTGGTTATGACTATTAATGGCATTACTGAGAAATGACATTGATTAGGCAAGTGTCTGCCCTTTCTCCATTGACATGGCCTTATCATCTCTGGAAAAGAGTACTGTCCAAGTTTATCAAATTAAATTTCAAGTAGTCTCTTCCTCCAAAGTGTTATTTCCTTAGGACAGTAGTCAGTCTGGTAGCTTTAAGCAGCTCATATTTATGGTATTTAGTGGTATTTAAAATTTCAAAACTTGAAACAACATTGCGTGTATCTAAAATAGGTGTTTAAAGCCAGGAGTCTTTCAACTAACCTTCTATTAGTCAAATTAGTAGCCTGCTGCTGGGATCCCTCCATTAGCCAGATGGTAAACACTCTGAATTACAAAGGACCCCAGAGTAAGACAGCAAAAATCTATAATGTGGCACTATATTGCCAATCTACTAGGAGCTATGAGTGAAACAGGAGCTACTGATGTTTTGATGAATTTTTTATGGTAGACAAAAGCAACAAAGAAATGCTATCATAATATTTTTCCATATATTTGCTTCTCTCTTTAATTGTCCAAAGGCAGAAAAGAAATACAGTTTATAATAAGAATTGTATTTCTATAATACATTGTTATGTTCTAATTTTCTTTAAACTGGTTAATTTTTTTGAAGGGGAGGCAAGATTGAATCACTTTTTGAGGCCTCAGAAAAACACCACTATATCATATTGTCCTAAGTGAACATTTCTGCCAGCTTTCCCTACTTGACTAAAGATTTAATTACAGAAAGGCAATTTATGTTCATTCATTTCCAGAAGGCCAGTTGACAATGACAACAAAAGACTGAAGAGGTTTAACAAAAGAGATTCACAATTATTCTTTGTTCTATAGCCAGGCATGGTTTGGAAGCTGCAGAGGGATATAGTGTTAAAAAGAATTAGACAGTGTATACTAGACTGAAAAATACAATGAGGGATTGCCTAGAATCCATGCAATTAGGTCAAACAAAACAGACTTTGAGAATATTCAGACTGAGCCTTCCTTTCCTGTCTCCCCCAATCCCCTCCTACTTAGTTTGTCTTTGAGGCTTACTTGAGGAGACATTTGGGAAGCTCATGGCCATTTTCAGCATCTAGAAAGTTTTCCTAAAAGGGTTATCACACCCTGTCAGCTGACCAGCTTCAAAAGATAAACAGAAAGCTCAAAGAAAAGGGAAAAAATCTGGGTGACTACCCAACTTTCTGGATTGTGTCCAAACATTTCCAAAAGGAAATGTGGAGTTGAATCCATAGTTTAAGGTGGAGAGAATGAAAGTTCCATCTCCCCTTTCCACCTGGTCTTGATATTCCCTACACGCTGACAGCTTTCCCCTTTTGGAGTTGGGATGAGACAAGGAGTGATGCTCCAGATCAGTTTGTACACATTCAGTGGTGCCAAAAACCAGATATAACCCTTTCTGACACTTACCAGCTGTGCAATCATGAACAAGTGATATAAGATCCCTGAGCCTCAGTTTCCTTATCTGGAAAATGGGGTAATCATACCTGTAGTAACTACCTCAGACCATTGTAGTGAAGATAGACTTCATGCATATAAAGTATATCCTAAACCTTAAAGTGCTACATAAATGTCAGTTATTTATTCTTAATAAATAATAAATAAACCTAAATAAACCATAAAAAGGAGCCAAGTAACATTCCTCCCTCATTGAACCCTGAGCATTGTTTATGGCAATTATTGAAAGGATGTTGATGAAAAAGAAAAAGAAGTGATTTGGACCTGAGTTATCAGGGAGGACTTTTAAAAGGCAGGAGCAGAGAATGGACCGATGATTTCATTGATATAGGGCAGCCATTCTCAAATGTTTTGGTCTCATAACTGTTTTATACTCTTAGAAGTTATTGAGGATGCCAACGAGCTTTTATTTCTATCAATGTTTACCATGTTACCTACCTAAATTGTTTAAATTTGCTGGATACATTTTCAGTTCTCTCCTTTACTTTGCTACTATAGCTCCAGCCTTAGAGAGGAAAAAGTAAATGGGAATTTCTTTTTCCCCTGATTATCTGACCTCAAATTGAGAACAAAATCATTACCATATCATGGTGAATTATGGAATATAGGGGAAACTGGTTACCCTGCTGTTACTGCAGTGACATGAAACATTTCCATTCTGATTCCTTGAAATAGGCCATGTTCTAGTTAAAATATCATAGTATAGTTAAACAAAATACTTTTTTCTTCTTTAAGAAAAATATGAATACTTTAATGAAAACACCCACATTCAGCCACAAACCCACCCACACACTATGAGGGGATGTACTCAAAGTACATTTCTTACTGATGGTGGGTCAGGGCACCATCTTCAAACATTAGAAGAAGCACATTCCATTCAGCAGGACCATGGGAAAACCTCTGAGCTCTTACCGAATGCCTCTAGACCACCCTTTAGCCAATCACAAAAGACCCACAAAATGCCACATTATCATCTCATTAAACTCCATTAAAATCCCCCTACCCAGAATTTATAATCACAGACAAGAAGGCAAATAAAAGCCAGAGAAAGAGCTTTTGAACAGTAGTTTTCCAAAAGGCCTTGGGATGTGATAAAAGATAATGCATGAATTGTAGCAGGGCAGGCTGGACCTGAAGAAACTTGCCTGCAGATGGGGGGTGGGGGAAGGGACCAACTTGGATACATCTACAGTCTAGGCCCTGCAGCTGACTTCCAATCCCATAGGTCCAGCTGCATGCAGCTTGAAGGGCATCTCTTACAAACTGAAGAGGCACTACTTCCCAGGGTTATCCTGAGGATGAAATGAAATCATGTAGCCCTTTTTGTTTCTTCCCCCAGACCATGGATTTCATTGGTGAAAGCAACTCCCAATAAGGAAACTCCCACTATCAATGTACATCTGCAGCTTCTCTGTAATTCATAATCTTCCCCAACAGTATGCATGACTAGATGAGTCCTGGGCCAATCAATAAGTGTTGAGTAGGGGCGGCTAGGTGGCGCAGTGAATAGAGCGCCAGCCCTGGAATCAGAAGGACCTGAGTTCGGATCCAGCCTCAGACACTTAACCCACACAAACAAAAACCTAGCCGTGTAACCTTGGGCAAGTTACTTAACCCCAATTGCCCTAAAGGGGCGGCTAGGTGGCGCAGTGAGTAAGAGCACCGGCCTTGGAGTTTGGATGACCTGAGATCAGATCCGGCCTCAGAAAATGAGCACCCACGCATAAATCAAATGACTAGCCGTGTAACCTTGAGCAAGTTACTTAACCCTAATTGCTTTAAAAAAAAAAAATAAGTGTTGAGTATATGACAAATCCATGGTCTTACCTAACTGTTCCAAGCCCTTCCAGCTCCACCCCACCCCTCAATGTGGAAGGAGAGGGAGAATCTTCCCATGCCAGGGGTGATGACTGCATCTGTCGGTCTCTTCTCAGTCCTTCAGTATCCCAAACTGCTGGCATAAATAGCTGACACTGGAGTAGCTAGATGGCGCAGTGAATAGAGCACTGACCCTGGAGTCAGAAGGACCTGAGTTCAAATCCAGCCTCAGACACTTGACACACAATAGCTGTTCAACCTTGGGCAAGTCACAACCCCCAATTGCTTTCCCTTCCCCCCTCCAAAAATATATATAAAAAATAAAAATAAATAAATAAATTACACTGACGGTTTATCCAGGATTATTTCTGAGACTCAGTTTTCCAGACTCCAAACATTAGTGTCATCTATGATTTCTCTTTTCCATTTATTCCCTACAACCAATTAGTCTTCCAGACCTGCTGGTTCTTTCCTGGAAACATTTTTTTCAGATCACCCCTCTGTATCCATGCCCTTATATCACACACTAATACATCCTTAACATAGCACACTTTGTAAAACCCTCTTAAATGGTCTCCCTGTGTTTAGTTGCTGTGATCTATCCTGCATAACAGAAGAATCAAACTCCCAACCTAGGGATGCAAGAGGCCTACAAAACTCCCCTGGAGTCTGAACCAGATTAAAATTAATTAATTAATTGGGAAATGTTTAGCAAAATAAATTACAATACAATATGTGCTGAGTCATTTTTTTCAATTGTGTCTGACTGTTTGTGACCTCATTTGAGATTTTCTTAGCAAAGATACTGGAAGGGCTAGCCATTTCCTTCTCCTGCTCATTTTTATAGATAAGGAAACTGAGGCAGAGTTAAATGACTTGCCCAGGGTCACACAGACAGTGAGTGTCTGAGGACAGATTTGAACACAGGCAGCTGAGTCTTCCTGACTCCTGTCCTGGTGCTCTATCCTTTGTGCCACCTACCTGCCTTGGACAATGCAACATAGATAATGTTAATTTTTGGTTTTCTAGGTCAATATGCCTCCACTTTTCTATTTGAATCTGACACCATTGCTATCTAACAGTCCCAGATGTATCTTTCCCAAAACTGTTCTCATCATGTTACTTTCCTGTTTCAGAATTCACAATGGCCAGCTAATGGATGAAGCGCACACTCCTCCACCTTCTTTTCAAGATTTTCTATTGACTAGCCCTGACACCCCATTCTTACCTCCTGCTACACGTCAGGGTGAGCCTTTTGCCCTTCTCTGTAGCCCACACACACCATGGCCACATTCACTTCCACACCTTGAATATGTTACTCTTTCCACCTGGAGCATTTTTAATGTGTTCTGTTTTATTTATCCATATCCTATTTACCTTCGAGGACCAACTCAAACTACTTCCTCCCTTTGCAAACTCCAGCCACTGATCCCTCATCCTGTTATCTTATGGCACCTCATCTCTACCACACAATTAAGTTCTTCATTACAAATATGGAATCAAATAACTTTAGAGCTGGAAGGAACCTTGCAGACAACTTGCATCCCATCTAGGGAGCTGGAAATCAGCCAAGCAAAGATTATAGCTAAAGCCAACAGAAAAGAAGGAGGAAGCTATGCACTGCCCAGGGGGGAAGGATGGCTAAGTAAAGTCATCTGAAGTGGAGGGAAGGAAGCAGCAGTGCCTCACAAAGCTAAGGGTCAAACACTGGAAAGGGAGTTAGAAAAAGCATCCATGCCGATGAATGGGAGAGAGTCAAGGACTTCTGGTTCGGTGGTATTGTATTTTAGGGAGAAGAGCAAAAGTCAGAGGGGCAGCTAGGTGGTACAGTGGATAGAGTGCTGGGTTTGGAATCAGACTCATCTCTGTGAGTTCAAATCCACTAGCTGTGTGACCCTGAGCAAGTCACTTATCCCTGTTTGCCTCAGTTTCCTCATCTGTAAAATGAGCTGGAGAAGGAAATGGCAAACCACTCCAGGACGCTTGCCAAAAAAAACTCCAAACAGGGTGGAGTCAGACATGACTGAAACAATTCAACAACAAAAGCCAGAACAAAAGTAAAGCAACAGAATAAAGGCCAGGTAAATCAAGGAAGACCTAATACTTATTTTTATAAATGAGAAAACTGAAGCCCAGAAAATTGTTACTTGATCAATATTAGGCTGAAACTCCTAATTCCCACCTGGCTGTTCTTTTAACTATAGCATGCATTTGTTGTTTTGTCCTTTCAGTCACGTCCAACTCTTCACAGCCCCATTTGGGGTTTTCTTGGCAAAGATACTGGAATGGTTTGTCATGTCCTTCTCCAGTTCATTTTACAGATGAGGAAACTGAGACAAACAGGGTTAAGTGACTTGCTCAGGGTCACCCAGCTAGTAAGTGTCTGAGGTTGAATTTGAACTCAGGTTTTCCTGACTCCAGGTCTGGCATTCTATCCACTGTGCCACATTCTAGTCTCTCATTGTTCTATGCATTGATTAATTTATTTTTGGCAATCAAGCATTGTTCTAGATAAGCAGTAACTTTGTACTTCACCCAATGTCATGCATGGTGCTCTGAACAAAGTAAATTGTTAATAAAATGGTTATTGAACTGAACTGAAATAAATTAAATCAAATTAAATTGGTGATTGGAAACAACACTGGATTGGGAGTCAGAAGACTTGGAGTTGAATCCTGGTTCCCTTACTTATTACCCTAAGTGTCTCAACCCCTGTGCACCTCAGTTTCCTAATATGAAAAATGAGGAGATTGAACTAGATGATCATTACGGTCTTTTCCAGCTCTAAATACTCTGATCTACTGAATCAAAGAATGTCTAAAAATCCCAATATCAGAATATTCCATAAATATTACATTTTTCTTTGGAGGAAGAGTTAGGTGACTTATCTAGGTTCACATAGCTAGTAAGTGTCTGAGACTGGATTTGAACTCAGGTCTTCCTGATTCTGGGACCAGTGCTCTATCTACCACGTCACCTAATTGGCCCAAACATTAAATTAAAAAAATTAAACTACTCCATTAAAAAAAATTAAATGCTTCATAGGGTACTTGATCCATTAGAATTTTCCTGAAAAACCTACATCTGAAGTAGTATTAAGGCATAGCATAATAAATGATTAGCATGATTTAGGCATGATAAATAGAAGTATGTATAGAATAATTTTACATATATATGTGTTTGTATCTATGTATATATGTATGTATGTATGTATGTATATATATGTATATACACACACTCACATATACACACTTATGTGTATCTAATGGGAACCATATCCAAGGTGGTGGGAGGGAAGAAAAACAGGAATGTACATGACAACTTTATTATAGATATATTAAAAGGAATAGCGAGTTGTATATAATGAATTTGCAGTTTCATGTGCAATCATCTTTTTCTATTATAGTACGATATGGAAATGTTTCTTTTATTCCATAACTTAAAAATAAAATTTTAAAAAAAGGCAAAGTAGACAGTGGGCAGCAAAAGGCCTCCAGTCAACAAATACCTACCATGGTCAGTAATAAAACAGTAATAATAATAACTAATATATAGCACTTTAAGGTTTACAAAGCACTTTACACATATCATTTCACTTGATCCTCACAACCCTGGGAAGGAGGTGCTATTATTATCCTTATGTTACAATTGAGGAAACTGAGGCAGACAGAGGCTAAGTAACTTGCCCAGGATCTTGTAGCTAGGAGAGCTCTGTCTACTGCACTGGCTGTAAGACACAGTGCATGCTGGAGGGGGAAGGGACACAAAAATATAAAGGGAGGCTGTGGTTTTCACGTAAAGCTTGGAGCAATTCTAGGCTTTCCTGGTCTTGGTGCAGAAAGATTTTTTTCCCATTATAATAAAGCTTAACAGGGATTTCTTGGTCAACTGGAGCAGGAAAGCCATCACGTAAAGGTTACGTAAAGCGGGCAGGGGCCTCCTCACTCCTTTAAACCCTGAGCAGTCATGTGTCTAGGTTGTAGATTGCCAAAGAGGCATTTCTATCAAAGAGATTTGCAGAGTGAACCACACCATGGGAAGGGGTATAAGCAGACCCCAAACAATGCCAGGAGGAGAGCAGAGGAGTGTCAGCAGAAATAACTTCAGGTGAATGGAGCACACAAATCATAGCAGGAAAATAGCAGGAAGTGAACAGCCATAAATTTATGTTATAAGGTGAGGGAATGCAGGAATATTCCTGATTTGTGGCCCTGACTTTGATTCTGGGACATAGAGTCAAATCCCTGACTGCTTCCCTCCAAAGTCAGGTATTACAAGGGACCCTTGAATCCAGCTGTGATTCACAAAATAAGCAAATGTAACTTTTGTAGCAAAAACAAATAATGCACTTTTGACTCCTTACTCTCACTTCCTCCACATATCCAATCCACTGATGAATCTTGTAGTTTCCCATATGTCTCCTGTTCTCCCCTCGTGCAAGCATAACCCTAGCCTAGACTATTTTGATAGCCTTACATTGGCTCTTCTTGCCTTTTCCCACTTCAATCTGTCTTCCACTCAGCTAACAATGATTTTCTTCAAGTGCAGGTCTGACTGTGTCATTTCCACCCATCACTCCAAATAATAATCCTCTGTGTCTCCCTATTACCTCTAGAATCAGAGCAAATTTTGTCAGTGGACTCTGATGATTCTTGAGGAGAGTCTTTGCACAGCTCTGTCTCACTCAAATCCAATTCACTTGCAAGTCAAAACATCAACCTCCAGATGTCATTGGTCCTCATCGAGATAAAGGACAAACAACAAACAATAACAAGTGATTTTAAACATCTACTTTGTAAAGCCCTTCACAGTTTGACCTCTCTACCTATCCAATCTTTTTACACTTTATTCCCCTTTGAACACTCTCTACTCGGGGTACACTGGTCTATTTACTGCTCCTTATACATGACAATGACACCCCCAGCGCCTTTCATCCTTCCTTCATGTCTGGAATACTCTCCTTCCTCCCTTCTATCACTTCACTTCCCTGGATTCCTTCAAGACTCAGCTCAAATCCCACCTTCTGTTGGAGACCTTTCCTGGTCCCCCTCCCTCACTCCCCAGCTGCTACTAGTGTCTTCCCCTCTGGGATTACCTGCCCTCTACTCTGCACATACCTTATTGTGGTTGTTGTTCATCCTTCATTCTCAAAGAGGACCAATGACATAAGGAAGGTGTTTTCTCGACTTGCAAATGAATTGGATTTAATTGAAGGAGGGTAGTGCAAAGTCACTCACTCTTTCCTCCGGAGCCATCTGGGTCCAGAGGCCAAATATAGATCAGGATGACTGGAGATGGTCCCAGATACAGTGGGAGACCTTGACCTTTTTAAGCTAAGGTCTCACTGTCCCATATGGCCTTAAAGGCAGGATGACCTATGTTCAAATCCTGTCTCTGGCACATAATGACTATGGTGACATCAAGCAAGTTAGGTAACCACTCAGTGCTCTAGGCAACATTCAGAAACTATGCATGGCAGGGGAGTGCTGGCCTGCCTTGGGATAGGAATATACATTGTATGGACCAATTTAGTTGTGTGTTGCCTCTCCATTAGAATGTGTGCTCCTTGAGATCAGGGATTATTTTTTGCCTTTCTTTGTAATCCACAATGCATAGCACAGTGCTTGAAATTATATTAAGCACTTAACAAATACCTGATTATTTTACCATTGTGGGAAACTTCCATTTTATAATTGTCCTTCACTGATTTGGTTCAGTAACTCTTCCATAAATTATAGTCCTAGAGAGGTGCTTGGGAAGTGGCTTATCTGGAGTCACACAGGTATTCTATGTCAGGGCAGGCTTTGAATCCAGTCCCTCCTCACTTTGAGGCTGGCCTTTATCCACCCCACCAGGTTGTCTCTCATGCAGGGTGTCCCAAAAGTCTTAGTGCAGTTTTAGGCTATTATATTTTGGCTATTTTTTCAAATGTATGTAGAAGCTTTTCAAAATTAATATAACTAATATGAAAATGTGTTTTGCATGATAGCACATATATAATCTATATAAAATTGTTTATTGTTTCAGGGAGGGGGAGGGGAAGAAGGGAGGGAGAAAATTTGGAACTCAATTTTTTTTAAAATGAATGCCAAAAATTGTCCTTATATGTAATTGGGAAAAAATGAAATATTATTTAAAAATTAACATAATTCAAATTGGTCATTAAATTTATAGTAGATTTTTGTCATGGGTTTTTTTTTCCATAATTGCATACTAATAGTTCCATTATTGTTCGAGGGACAGAGATAACTTTTTAAAAATGTTACTTGAAAAGTTTGTGGATCACTGACTTCCGAATCACCTCCTGCACTGCAACTCAAAATCAATTGCTGAAGAAGCATTTACTAAAGATCTGCTATGTGTCAGACACTATGCTAGGCGTGGGGCATACAAAAACAAAATTTAAACAGCTCCTGTCCTCAAGAAGTAGAGAGACATGGGGGAAACAACATGTATCAGCAGCCCACCTATACACTATTATTCCAATCGATGGTATCTGAGATACCAGGGAGAGTTAGTTACCCCCCTAAGCAACCATATTAAAACATAAAAAAATAACTTTCCAAACAATGAACCAAAAAAGAAAAAAACAATCTGATATTACTATTTTAATATTAATTAATGAGTTTAGTTTTGCACAGCAAAAAGAAAACAAAATTTATATATCTGTGTGGTTCATAAGAAATAAAGAATAATATAGTTTCATGTTAATTTACTTTATGTAGATTACAAAAATGTTATTTGGCAGATACAGGTAATCTTTTCAATGGCCCATTTCCATAATGTTTCGATTCCCAGATTAGAGTTTAACCCTGTGGTGAGGGTGGGGTGGAAAGGAGGAAAGAGTGATTCATGGTGGTAGGTAGAAAAAGGAAAACTGTCTGTTTCCAAAATAACTGGAAATGCCTTTTTGAAAACATGTAAGTACAAGCAAAATAAACCTTTGCCTTGTGATAGTTTAATTAATGAAAAGGTTGCATTCTAAGGATGCATTTGTTACCAGACACATTATACCAGGGATGGAAAATAATATAAGGAGCACAGAGATGTATCCACAATGTCAGAAAAGTTGGGCTAGGATATGAAAAGATCATTAAACGCTGATTAAAATAATGTCAAACGTGGCAGAAAAGCTTAAAGTATGCACCTGGGTGTCTTGGGGCAGAAGGAAGGGAGAAAGAACTGTGGTTAGGGGCAAGGCCCCACCTGTGCTTTGTCAGGAAAGGGAGGGGAGGAGGCCCCAGGTTTTGGAAGAAGCCAGTGGTGGGATGCAGGCTTCTCTGCCCCCAGTAATCAGTTTCTAACAACCTGGCAAGCTCTTGTCCTCCCCAAGGGATCTGGAGCTACCTACTGTGGGGAGATAAGTTGGACCAACCTTTCTGATCTGTAACCTGTCATCCCCAAAGCACTTAGTAATTTTACCTGGAGGGTCAGCTAAACATTAGATGTGATGCCAGAAATTGCCCTTTCTTCTTCCCCCTCCCAATTTCTCACACTTTGATCATCAGCGTCAGAAATCTCTGCAATAGGGGACAATGATTTGAATTTTACAATTAGAGACTAAAGTTTTCAACTGCAAATACCTACCTGGGGGGGTGGGGGAGGCGGGCAATGTGTGCACCTGGTTAAAGTAAGGCATTGATCCGCACTCATCCTAAAATTTATTAAACATTGACTCAAGCAAAAAAAAAGTGCAGATATTACAAAATAGAATTGATGAGACAGAATAGAATTCTAGAGTTAAGAGATTTGGGAGAGCAAAATGAACCTACAACTGGCAGGTACTTTAAGATCATGTTGCTGTCACTTTCCCCCTATTTTACAGATGAGAAATTGAGGCCCAGGAAAAATAAATGTCTTTCCTATTTTGATGGGGTTGGTACAATAATCAGCCTGGACCCTCTACCCTAGAAGAAGCTAGTAGCACTGGGCCTGGAATCAGGAAGATCTGAGTTCAAACGTGACCTCAGACACTAATTGTGAGACTCTGGGAAAGTCAACCTCTGTCTGCCTCAGTTTCCTGAGTCGTAAATGGGAAAAAATATGGCACTTACCTCCTGGGGTGGTTGTGAGGATCAAATTAGATAATATATGTAAAAGGTTCAGCGTAGTGCCTAATACATAGTAGGTACTATAGAAATGCTTATTTCCTTATTCCCTAGTATTCCTCCCACCTGACAAATGTATTTGCTGATCCTCCCTCTTAGGCTACACTCCACCCTACACTCAAGTACCAATAGTTTCTCTCAGTTATATAACACTTGGAGGTTCACATAGAGCTTTCCTCACAATAGTCCTGAGAAGTAAGGAATACTTGTATTATTAGTCCTATCCAATAGATGAGAAAACTAAGCAGAGTTTAAGTTAGTCAGTCAATAAACACTTAAGTTCCTACTATGTTCGACGGCCTGTGCTAAGCACGAGGGATACACAGAAAGACAAAAGCTAGACCCTGTCCCCAAGGAGCTCACATTTTAATGGGAGAGACAACATGCAAACATCTATGTACAAAAAAAGATGATACACAGGAAAAATTAGAAATAATCAATGGAGGAAAGTCATCAGAACTAAGGAGGCTGGAGAGGAGGCTTCCCATAAAAGGCAAGATTTAGCTAGAACTTAGAGGAGGCCATGGAAGCCAGGAGGCAGAGCTGAGGAGGGAGAATGTTCCAGGCATGAGGAACAGCCAGAGAAAATTCCTGAAATGTGGAGAGCTTCCTGTGTAAGGAATGGTGAGGAGCCCAGTATCATGGGATCACACAGTATGTGGCAGGGAGAAAGCTAAAAAGATTGGAAAGATGAGAAGGCATAAGATTATGAAAGGCTTTGAATGCTAAACAGAATATTTTGTGTTCACCACTGAAATATATTCAATGGGGGCTGGAGGGAGTGATGTGGTCAGTTGAAAGAATCCAGGTATGAGATGATGAGGGCCTGCATCTGGTTGGTGGTTGTGTTAGAATTGAGAAGGGAGCACCACAAAACATCACACAACCCTAGAGAGAACCTAAGCCTCCAAGGGAAGGGATTAGGTAAAGGGCAAGGTAGGTGGGGAGGAGTGGGAGGAAGGACAGAGGATCCAAGTTCCTATTGCTGCTAGCCCAGCTTGGACTGTGAGTTCCAATGCTTCCAAAGTTGAGCTTTCTGCCTTTGTACCTCAGCACACTATATGTATGACCCTGGGCAAATCATTAACCTCTGTTTGCCTCAATTGACTTGACTATAAAATGAGGATAATAATAGCACCTTCCTCTTAGGGTTACTGTTAGGATAATATTTGTAAAGCACTTAACAAAGTACCTAGCAAATAATAGGCACTATATAAATGCCCTTTCCTTTCCCCCCTTTTTCTTCTGATGGGCCTGAACCCCTGAAATGGAAATGCAAATTTAAAGATCTTCCCTGCCCCTAGGCCCTTTGGTGGGCTTAAGAGACTCTGAGAACCTTCCTTCATTTGAAAATATACTCTGCCTCCTAATAGGCTGAATGTGGTCACATGGAGCCTGTGGCAGGAGGCTTGGTTTTCAGGAATGCCTACACCTTGATGCTGTGTGATTGGGCAGTGGGTCAAGAGGGTTGTGACATAGGAGAAGGCTATATAATCCCTGAAGTGAGGCTTTGCTTTGGGGCTCACTTTGAGAAGTGTTGTGTGATTTGACCAGATGAGACTCTGGGCAGCCCCCGTTCCAGGCTTTGAAAACCCAGATGTTGATGCTTCCCTCTCTGGTAACTGTGATTTGGTATTGATGTAAAGGTTGGACAGTTTGGAAGCCTGTCTGCTTGATCTGTTTGTTTCTCTGTCTTGTAAATTCAGTCTGTATACTCTGAAGTTTGAGGTGCTGACCTTTTTCCCCAGAACTAGGTAAATTATATATGTTTGATTGATTAAAGTAAGCTTGTTAGCCCATTTTGAGTTGCTTTGCTTTAGAAAAGCAGATCTAAGAACCTGTGTTGGCAGCCACCCTGGGTATGTTGGGGTGCTTGCTGCTATAACCCCAAAGCTCTAAACTTTGTTTCCACCTTAACTTTTGGCATTCATACCCCATCTGTTGTTTCCTTAAACTGACCTACCCATCTTGGCTCCATTTCTGTGACACATTCCCATATGGCTATGAACAGCCCTACATTGCTGTAGAGATACCTTAGTCTACATTCAACTGTCATTTTTCTACTAAACTGCACATGTACAAAATTATGTAGGATAAAACAATTAGTCAAAAATTAATTACTATGTGCTAGATAATAGGGATGCAAAGAAAAATTAAACCATAGTCCCGGCCCTCAAGGAGCTCATAGTCAGATGGAAAAAACAACAGGCAAACAACTACATATATATAAGATATATGAAGCATAAATGAAAAGTAATCTCAGAGCAAAAGGATGGAGGAGCAGGAGGGAGTCAAGAGGCCATTGAAGACCTCCTTGAAGAAGGTGTTGTTGTTGGTGGTGGTGGTGTTCCTTCATTTTTGAAAAAGACCAATGACATCATGGGTGATGTCTTTGATTTGCTCATGAATTGGATTTAAGTGAGGCAAAATCATCAGTCACACTCTCTCTTTCAAAGTTATTGAAGTCCAACAGCAAGACAAAAACCAAGATGACTAGTGACAGCCCAGGATGCAGTGGATGACCTTGGCGTCTTTGATGTCTGACCAAGCTCTAAGTGCCCCACATTGGTCATTGGAACAAACTGTCCTCATCTAACCACTCCACCTAGGGAAGGCTCCCCACTGAAGGGTTTGAGGCCCGTTGTTTACCCTCAGCCTGGCTGTTGCACATGCTACAGCTTCTGGGAGACACAGGTGAGGGCTGGGTAGCAGGTCGACACCAGAGGTAGATGAGCAGCCTTGAAAAGTGTTCAGGCAGCTCTTACACCACAGGTACACTAGCACTTAGCACCTCCTGGAATACCTTGTAGAAGGTAGAATTTGAGCTGAGTCTTAAAGAAAGCCAGGGACGTGAGGAGGCAGAGGTGAAGAGAAAGAGCATTCCAGGCATGGGAGAGAGCCAGTAAAAAGGCAGAGAGCTGAAAGCTGGAGTATCGGGTTTGAGGAACAAGCCCGCCTGAATAGCTGGATTGAAGAGTGTGTGTTGAGAAGGAAAGGCTAAGTAGATGAAAAGATAGGAAAGAAGCCAGCTTAGTGAAAATTTTTAAAAGCCAAACAGAGATTTTATATTTGATCCTGGAAATAATAAGGCATAGCTGAGGTTTATTGAGTAAACTAAACCTTTGCATTAGGAAAATCATTTTGGCAGCTGAGTGGCAGATGGATTGGAATAGGAAGAGATTTAAGCCACAGAAGACTGAGACTAAACTGGAAAAAAAAATCAGAGTTGACAATAGGAAAAGTTATGAAGTTGGTGTTTTATCTGCAACATCCCTAACTTCATATTTCTTTGTCCCCCCTCAGCCCCTTCCATACTGACAACTCCTCCAACTGCAGATGCCTTCTGAAGAAAAGGCAATGTCTTTTGTTACAATTAGGGTTTGAACTGTGAGGACTGAAGCAGAGAAGGCTTTTTTGGAGTGTGTGTATACCTGAATGGTTTGGAGACTGAGCTTCTGCCCTTCTAAGCCATCAGAAGTAGGGCCTTAGACCTCATCTAATCAGGCTGCAAGACAAAGAGGTTTCCACCATTCTTGTGGCTAAGGATAGGTCCTAATTCTTTTTTTCCTCCCAAGAGGAGTGAGAGTGGGACAGAAACTCAGTCCCATCACATCTGAAGCTGAGTGGCCTGGAAAATCTTCATTATCTATGATACAGCTAAGGAGATACTGAGAAACATAAACAGGGTGCAATGGGACAACATGGTGCCAGAGTTTAACTGATCACTTAGTTCAATTCCTTTATTTTATAAATTAGGAAACTTTGACCCAGAGAAAGTAAAAGAAATGGTCCAGATCATATACTTAGCCAGTGACAGAGTCTGGTGTAGTATATTAATCTCCTGACTCCTGGGCCCCTGGCTCCACTAAGCATTTCTTCGGGAAAAACAGATTAACTGATTGACTATCAGATAAAAATTCTACAGTTCATCCAAGAGACAGACATAGCCAGTGTCTCATAAAACTGTAAAACCAAACATGTTTATTTAAATAGCTTTACAGTTTGTTAGAGGAAGAAAATTGTGGAATACTGATAGCATGGAAGGAGATTCCAGGTTTCCATTACATTTCAAAAATGCTCACAGGACAAAAGAAAAACTCTTAAGTCAACATTATTGGATCACAAAATTTAGAACTAGAAGGCACCATAGATATTTTTCTAATTCATTTTATAGATGAGTAAACTGAAGCTCAGAATGAAATTACTTTTCTGAGGTAACTTTAAAAGTTAACATCTAGCAGACAGTAGAGTTTTGGTTTTAACTTAGGTTCTGATTCCAAATCCAGGTGTAGATACTTGACTAGAGCTCACAACTGTTCATTTCCATTCTTTTCTTTTCTTTTTGGAGGGGAGAAGGCAAGGCAATTGGGGTTAAGTGACTTGCCCAAGGTCACACAGCTAGTAAGTGTGTCAAGTGTCTGAGGCTGGATTTGAACTCAGGTCCTCCTGACTCCAGGGTCTGTGCCCTGTTCAATGAGCCACCTCACTGTCCCTCCATTCTTTTCTAAAGAAGGATTTTCCTACTTTTTTTATCCAATAATATCTTTGCATAATTTACTTGAGATTATTACCAGGACCTTCTTTTCAAAAGCTACTCTTCCCTTCCAACCCTGCTAGATACCCCTCTTCCCAGTCACCTATCCACACTTACCTTACCTTAAGCACTCTGTACTCACTGTGCTAAAAAATAACTTCCTGCTTTGATAGAGGCTCAATAAGGGTGCTTTATAAAGCTGGTTGGCCTCCTTAGTTATCAAGGTTCTTCTTTTTTTTTTCTTTTTGGAGGGGAAAGGTAGGGCAATTGGGGTTAAATGATTTGCCCAAGGTCACATGGCTAGTTTTGTGTGAAGTGTCTGAGGCCGGATTTGAACTCAGGTCCTCCTGACTCCAGGGCAGGCACTCTATTCACTGCACCACCTAGCCACCCCTATCAAGGTTCTTCTTGATGCTGCCCAAATCACTGCAGATCCTTGTTATTTGTGAATGCCTGAACTTCAGTTTGCTTGCTAGGTTCTGATCTATTGAGATGGCTTTGTTCCATGGATAAGTCATGTCCCTGAACTGCTCACCTAGTTTCAGATCTTTAATTCCATGATAATCTATGAGAGGCCACTCCTTTGCCTCTCCTCTGTCCTGGGTTCTCACACTGCCCTAGATCTGGTGCTGGCTCCTCACCTTGAAATCAGAGAATCACTATTGCCTATGGTCCAAAATAGTTTTCAAATTATCCTCTATCCCTTTCTGACAGGGATAACAGCACATCCTGTTAATTTGAGGAGAGAGAGAGAGAGAGAGAGAGAGAGAGAGAGAGAGAGAGAGAGAGAGAGAGACAGCGCATTCATACTACCCTTCTCCTAAATTCTAGCCCCTTAGACAAAGACCAGAGAGGAAAATTATGTACCAGTTGATTGTGGCTTACATGGCAGCTCAGAAAGTAATACAACTGAGATTTCTTGCCAGGCTGAACAGTGGTGCAGGTGCACAAACCCTGTCCAATATTTAATCAATTGGTTGGAAAACTAGAGCTTATTTTTGGAGGCAGAGGAGGAGGAGGAGGAGGAGGAGGAGAGAAGGAGGAGAAAGAAGAAGAATGATGATGATGATGATGATGATGATGATGATGATGATGATGATGATGATGATGATGATGACGATGACATCCTTTATGTATACAGCTTACTCATGTCATCTCAACACTTTGAACTTGAGGTCAATATGTATCAAGATAATAGGTGAAGATGACAATGGATGGTGAAATAAGAAATCTAAAAAAAAATGAAAGCATTTAAACTGTATAACACATTTCTACATGCTGCTTGATGTTATGTTACTTTAATTTATCAGTAGTGTTCTGACCAAAACAAATTACTTTTCTGGAGCTGCATTTCCCCCCAAAGAATCATCTTTGAAATCTCTTCACATGTTAAGAAGCAAATCTATATCAAACAGTTTGGGGTCCCACAATGAAAGTTGTCTTAGATTTCCTCTTTAGGTCAATGTTAAGTGTTATAATAGCACTCTTTTATGAGTGGGAAGCATTTTTGTCTCTCCCCAGGGTTAAATTTTTGGCATTACTTCCCAAGCATCCATTTCCCCCCTAAAGGTATTCATGTCCCTTCAGCCCCTTTCTATTCTCTTTTACAAAGTCCTTTTCATCTCAGTGGGTGGTCGCCTTACTATCCCTTTTCAAAGCAGCAACAATGAAATACTCAGGCATTCTTTATTTTCATAACAAACCAGTTAGTTACCCTGTAACTTACACAGTAGGGAAGAGTATTAAACAGCTGATTGCAAACAGCTAAATAGCCACAATATTATTGGAAAAGAGGAGAAAGATTTTTTTTAAATCACAGGATCAGCATTTTTAATTTAAAAACGTGTTTTCAGTTCCCCCATCGCATGTTACATACAGAACGCTTTTTTCTTGTCTACTTTTTCTCTCCTGTGTTCTTTATTCAGGGAAATGTTGGCATGGAACCATTTTAGAAGGATTGGATACAACTTAATGATGCATCACAACTGGAAGGAATCAGTCAATGGCCAGTCAGCCCTGAGTGCCATACATGGAAATCAGGATACTCTTCAGGTTACTGACTCTGTTTCTATCATTTAGAGTCCGAATCAAAGGTCATCTCTCCTACGGATACAACTAAAGTTCCCCACTGTTGGGGATGTCATTTTTATACCTCTTTAATGCATCTAGCGTGCATTTTTGTTCAGTACAATTAACTATGTATGTTCAGCCCCAGACTAGGGGTATACTTTATATGGAAGAGGACTGCATCTTATCTAAACTTTGTATTTCTCCCAGAGACTATCACACTACTCTGTACACAGCAGGTTCTTAATAAGTGTTTATTAAATTCAACTGAAATATTTAATTCCTTGTCCTTCCTCTTACCCAATATAAATAACAAAAAATCCTTTTTGTTTTTCTGAGCATTCACTGCAAATATTTAGTAGATGTATTTTACACTAAAAGAATATTTTTCCAACATAAAAAGAGCATAACTGAATGGAAAACAAATGCTGTGTCTCCTTTGATTTGATTTACCCACCTATGGGAAGTTTAACAGTTTGGATCGTACAGCTATAATTCAGGTGCCACCATCCCCCTGGCAGCTTGAATTATAGGCACAGTACCAGGAGAAAATGAAGCCTCCATAATACTAGCCTTGGAAACCAAAGTCAGAGTACTTCACTACATTCTAGGCAGTAGAGTGGATAGTGTGGTAGATTTGCAGTCAACGACACCTTAGTTCAAATCCTACCTTAGACACTTACTAAGTGTATGACCCTGGACAACTCACTTAACTTCTTTCCCCCTCAGTTTCCTCATTTGCAAAATGGGAATAATAATAATACCTACTTCACAGGGTCACATTGAAGATCAAATGAGGTAATATGTGAAGTGCTTTGCAAACTTTAAGGCACTATATAAAATCTTGCTATTAGTATTATTCTAAATTCATAAATTTATTCATAAATAATGTTTGGAATTATGCTTTTGGTCCACTCCATTTTTCCCCTCAAGGTGAGCAGTTGATTATGGTTGGTTATCAAATATTATGAAGTAGCTTTGAATATTATCATTCAAAAAATTACCAAAATTTCTTGTTCTGAAAAATTTGTATTGCCTCCCCTACTATATTTAGCAATGTCTTACTTTCCAGAAAGGCAACATTTTGCACCTTATGAGAGAAAACTTATGAGAAGGAGAGAAGGAAGTTTTTCATTAATTAAAAAATATATTTCACAATAAATAAGAGCTTCAGTGAAGGAAAACCCACTACACCAATGGACTTAGTCTGAGATGATAATGCCATAAGGTAGGCAACAATTGCATTTTTGTCAAAACATTATGAGTCTTTATTCTCTTGGCCATACTTTTAGCAAATGTCACAGTAATACAAATAATAATAACCAGTGTTTATAAAGAACTTTAACATTTGCAAAATATTTTATATAGCTTATTTCATTTGATCCTCACAAAAATCCTGTGAGATAGATGCTATTATAGGAGAAGAAATCCCAAGAGAAATCTTCAAAAAGGTAGGAAGCACTCAAGAATGAAATTCTGGAGACATGAAAAACTTTCACCAAGGAAGAAATGAGGATTTGGTTTTTAAAGATAGTATTATGTATACACAGGGAATTTACCAATCACCTGAGATTTCTTTAAAAACATGGAAGCAAGGATAGCAAAAGGGGAATAAATACAAAAGAGTGACACAGTCCTTTAAGAAGAATCTCAAGACCTAGATAAATCTAACTATAAAATCATTAAAGAAATTAAGGAGATGAATAGAATTTTAGATAAGTCAGATATGCTCTACCTCTGGAGAATATTGAATAGGAATCAAAAGGAATATGCCTTTTTCTCAGCTGTATGTTGCACCTTCACAAAAACTGACCATGTATTAGGTCATTAAAATCTCACAAACATGAAGAAAAGCAAAAATATTAAACCATCCTTTTTGGAGCACAATTCAATAAAAGTTACATTTGATAAAGGGCCTTTGAAGCATAGATTTTTAAAAATTAGAAACTAAATAATGAGTGGGTCAAAGAACAAATCACAGAATCAATCAACAATTCATTAAAGTTAATGACAATAATTAGACAACATACCAAAATTTGAAGGATGCCACCAAAGCAGTACTTAGAGGAAAATTTGTATCTCTAAATGTTTACATTAGTAAAGGAAAGAGCAGATCAATAAATTGGGCATGAAACTAAGAAAAAAAGCAGAAAAAAAAATTTAAAATCCTCATTTAAACACAAAAATAGAAATCCTAAAAATCAAAGAAGAGGGTAACAAAACTGATTTTTTAAAAATGAATTAGTCTATCTAGGAGCTGGTTTTTATGAAGAAGAATGTCAAGCTATGGCTGTGAATGATTTAAGCCTTTAGAAAGGGGAGAAATGATCCCAGTGAAGACTCCCCAGAGATGCCCTGCCCTGTTCTGCTCCACAGAAGTCTTTCTTGGTTTCCATGTTATTGGTTCTGTCAACACAGTCAGCTCTGCAGTACAAGGCCCTGTGTACCCGAAAACCAACAGCTACAAGGACTTTATAAGCTAGATTGGGGGCAAAAAGGAGGTCTGAGAAATGACTAGAACTGTTGCTCAGAGTGGACAAGAATGGTGATAACTGACAAAAGTAGGAAAAGTAAAATGCTAATTTCATTTCTATTCTCTGTGTTCCCAGAAAATTAACTTTGTACTAGAAAGGGTACATGTTCCACAGAGAGTTAAAATCCAAAATGTGTTAGGGAATAGCAAGAGAGTATCAAACTGCCCTCAACTGGTTGAAGTCACTAGCCCTGGATGTACACCCCAGGTACTGGATGAACTGGTGGGTGTTATGATTGAACTATCACTGATGTTTTAAAGGCTATGGATAACAGAAGAGGTGTCACTGTACTTCAGTAAGGCAAAAGAAAATGATTTTTTTAGGGAAGAAGATAGATTCTTCAAACAATAATCCAGTAAGCTTGTCTTTCATTCCTAACAAAATCCTATAATACATTCTTAAAGCAATGATCTATGAGCCTTCAGAAAGGACAGCAGTGATCTTTTAAGCTCTAATATGTATTCCCCCAAAATCGGTTTCACCAGACTGTTTTCCTTTCTTTTTTCCACTTTCTCTCTTTAACTATTTTCATTTCCCTTTATTGACCCTATTATTAGATTAGGAAAATGTTGTTTAGACATAATATGCATATATTTCAGCAAAAATCATGTTATTCTTATGGGCAAGATGGAGAGACTTAAGTTGGAGGATAATACAATTAGAAGTATTTAAGCAGGTTGAATGGAAGGACCTAAAGTATAGGGATTAACAGGTGAACATCAGTTTAGAGGAAGGGTCCTAAGAGTCTGTGCTTAGCCATGTGCTATTTGTTTAATGATTTATCAGTGACTTGTGAGGAGGAAGACTATCTACTTGTCACTTTTGCAGATTACCATATTAATAATGGACAACATAAACCCTGGAGAGAAAGCTTGCATATAGCTTTGCAATATGCAAAAAGCACTGACAAACCAGAGCTATGGGCTGACTCTGATAAGAAGTAGAAAGGAGACTCAGTCCTGGCTACTGTTGCTGGATCACTTGCTGTGGCTAACAGCCTCCCTCCTTTCTGCTCCAATGTACATTCTTGAGGCTTCTCCAGGTGCCAAGTGGGCAAAGTGTGAGTGCTTTTCCCTTGCCTCTAAAAGACTAAACAGGAAGTTTTTAACCATGCAGGGGATACATTGCCTACTATCTAAGGTAGGAAAGAGGTGAATGGAATTCTGTTGATCTAATTGGGGACCAGTTAATTTGCTCTGTTTTCATTGCCACTGAATATCTCCTTTGTTTGCAAGTTGGGTGGAGCTATGACCTGACTAAAATGAAAAAGAGAGAAATATGTTCATTAGCTCAGTGGTTTGTTGGCTCTGGCCGACATGTTGTGAGAGATGTAACACTTTCTGGAAGAAGATGAAACAGATCAGCCACAGTAGCAGCAGTAAACGGGTTAATGGGAGTATGTTAGATAGAGCCTTCAAACCTCAACTGTGATGAAAGATTGAACAATGCAAGACATAGACCCACAGGTCAGCAAGACCCAGAGCCATCAACAATGGAGCAATAAATGACACACACAAGATGGAAGAGAAATAGGTGCAGCAGGAACCTGAGATCCCAGAACCATAGACTAGAAAGACACACAACCACAATGTAAAGGAACAAATGTGAGCCATGCCGTTCACTAGTACTTCTGGACTGCGAAGGTCCAGAAAAGGGAAGGAAGTCAACTCTCTGTCAACCAAAAGGTCTTTTGCTGCTTGGAGGCCTTAATCTAGTGTCATCATCACACAAAATCACAATGGCTTTATGGGTCCCTTGATAAGGTGGGGCTCCCCAGTGGGAGGGGATACTTAATTTCTTGGCAGCCCTGAGTTCTTTCCCAGTTTGAGGGTCAAGAGGTGAGGGGAGTGGCATGATCCTCAAGCACCAAATGTGCTATAAATCTGGAACAATTGCATAAAGTCCCTGGGAAAGGTGGGACCCACCAGCGGGGACATTTTTCTTGATCACTTATGGGCTCGGATATAAGCCTTTTTTCTATACTATTTGTTGCATTTTAATAAAACATTGCATATTCTTTGTTAGCCTAGAGTCCTTGTAGGAAAAGTGAATAACCCTAGGCCAGAACTAACAACAAGTCAAATTCAAATGTTCCTAAGGACTGAGTCATGGGTCGGGGCAAAACTGAGTCACACAAATTATTTTCAAGGGGAAGAATTCAAAGTTGAGCCCAGTATATCTGTCCAAAGAAAAGGGTCTAAAGGACCCCAAATGTCACATGGGTTATGGACAAAATTTATTAGGAGTAAATGTAAAGTTCTACATCTGGGTTAAAAGTAATTTATTTCACAAGTACAGAATTGGTAAAGGGTAAATAGACAATTGTGCAAGACAGTAGGGTAAGATATTCCCTTGTTCTAAGTAGGAAAAAGGGGGAAATCTATGGATAGAAATAGCCAAAGTAGCAAGTGAATTGATAATACAAAATCACTAAGGACCAAAGGGGACATTACCAAATTCATGGTCATTCTTTTGTATTTTACTTCTGAATCACATATTCATGGGTACATGATATTTTCTTACTCTGGGTTATTATATTCATAAACAAAATCTCAGTAGGTGGCTTAATCTTGAATATTCTTCATAGGACCAGCAGGCCAACCAGTCCTCTATCTATTTATAGTCCTTGCAGAGTGGGCTATATCTTGGTTAGAAATGTTGAGCAAATATATACTAGGGACAAACAGGAAACCTAAGAGTATTTACATTTGTGGAAGTGTACGTGTATTCCCTACTATGCCTTTTATTTTAACAACAATAGATTTATAGATGGATAAGCATGACTTATCTCTTCCATGAATCCAAAAATGAGCTATCACAATGTGAAAAAGAACTGGTCGTTTTAGTATCCTGCAAGTTCAAAATGAATCAACATTCATGGTAGTCATGAATAACATGGTGGTTAAAAAAGCTAATGCTATGCTGCACTCCATTAGGGAGTAGAAGGGTGATATCCAGAACTAGGTAGGTGATAATTACACTGCTCTCATCCCTAGTCATACCACATTTTAGGAAGTACACGGATAATCTAAATGTTAGATTCTAAAGCATGTCCAGAAATGAGCAACCAGCAGGTGAAAGTCTAGGAGACTGTAATATATAAAAACTATTTAAAGAAAATGGTTGTATATAGCCTAGAGGTGGGCTGATATGATTTCTACATTTAAGAATCTGAAGGACTTTCATGTGGAAGAGAAATTAGAATTAGATAGAGGCTCAATACAAAGAAAAATTAGAACTGTCCTAAAGTGAAATGGGCCACCTCAAGAGTCAGTGGCTTCTTTCTTCCTAGGGGTCTTTGAGCAGAAGTTGATTGCTATAGAAATGACTCTCCAATGAATGGACTCAATGGCCTCTGAGGACCCTTCTAACTCTAAGATTCAAAGTTTCTGTAAAGTGCTAAGGACAGAATTCTTTCAGAAATGTCTGAAATGGTTGGTGTCCCAGCAGATAGAACTCTAGGCCTGAATCAAGAAGAACTGAGTTCAAATCCACTTCACATTTATTAGCTCTGTGCCCCTGGACAGTTCCCCAACTATAAAATGGGGATAATTATAGTACCTCCCAGGACAGTTGTGAGGATCAAATAAGATAGTATTTAAAAATAACATAGCATGGTATTTAGCACATAGTAGGTGTTTAACAAATGTTTATTTCCTTCCTAAGAAAGAATTTGAAAGTTTGTTTAGCAGGATATCCTATGCCTAGAAACTTGGTAGCTTTGGTTAACATGATTGTTTGGTGAAGATGGACCAGGCTCAGGATGAGAAAGAATATATCAATCCACTGAGAGCATGAGAGAACCCTGAGCTTATGTACTAGTAAGAGATTGTGATCCTCTAAAGCAGAGTAGTACCAGGCTCCATGTGGCCCCTCAAATCATTTTTCTTACCAGTGCCAGTGAGCCCATGCTAGAAGATACTATGGAGCAGCCCTCAGGAAAATGGAGGAGTCCTGAGTCTGGGTTAGGAGTGATCAGATAAGAGACCATAGTTCTAGTGTAAGCAGACCAGACTTACCAGGTATAGTGGCAACCACACTGGCATACCCAGGATGGCTGCTAGCACAGGTTCTTGGATCTGCTTTACTAGGAAAGATAGCTGTTCAAGAGGCCAACAATCTTTTAAATTACATTCGTTAGTTCAAGGGAAAAGTCAGCATCCTGAACTTCAGAGAAAAGACAAGCAGAGAAATAAAGGCCAACAGACAGGGTTTCTAACTGTCTGAGAATCTGCAGATGTCAGATCTAACTGTCTGACCAAGACAATATATACATAGTTACCAGAGAGAGAAGCAATAACAACTGTGTTTTTCAAAGCCAGGGGGACTCCTTAATGGCTACCCAGAGCCTCATCTGGTCAAATAACAAGAACACTTTTCCAATGAGTATGCCCCCAAACAAAATACTAACCTCAGAGTATATATACCCTTCTTCAGGGTCAGAGGGCATCACAACCCTCTGATCCACTGCCTAATTACAAAGTAACAAAAGGTGTGGGCCTTCCTGAAAAACAAACCTCCCCTAATCAAGTTTCCCTTAATGGACTCCACATAAGGCCTATTAATGGGCAGGAAAATCTCATACCCCATTAACATCACACCAGGGCTGCTGTCTCTAATACAGGGAATGCCACCACCTGTTCCAGTATTCTCAACAAGTAGCATTACACTGAAATAGAAAAAGGGACCATCAAACCATATATAAACATCCCATAGCATCTCTTGGGGTGGGATCTTAAGACTCACCAAACACCAAAATGGTGGACAGCAGAGAGGCTGTGCCAACAACTCAATGATAGCTGTGTCCTTGACACCTTCTGACTTCTTCCATACTGTTTAAGGAATGGCAGTACCAGAAGTTGCTTCCTTCCTTCCTTTATCCAGCAAGCATTTATTAAGCACCTACAGGTGCCACAATGACAGCATCTTGCCAGGTACTAAAGACTAAAACCAATACTTGTTGATGTTGCTGTTTAGTCATATCAGTCATGTCCAACTCTTCATGACCCTTTGGGGGTTTTCTTGGCAAAACTACTGGAGTGGTTTGCCATTTCCTTCTCCAGCTCATTTTACAGAAGAGAAAACTGAGGCCAACAGGGTTAGGTGACTTTTCCAGGGTCACACAGCTGGTAATATCTGAGGCCAAATTTGAACCCATGAAGTTGAGTCTTCCTCACTCCAGGCCCACTGCTCTATCCACTGAACTATCTACCTGCCAAAAACAAAATAGTTCTTCCCTTGAAGAGCTTACATTCTTTTGGACTCCAGCAGTCAGAGGTCACCATAGGTCACTGACATCAAAAGTAAATGATCGGGCGGCTAGGTGGCGCAGTGAGTAGAGTGCTGGCCCTGGAGTCAGAAGGACCTGAGTTCAGATCTGGCCTCAGACACTTAAGGCACACACAAACAAAAACCTAGCCTTGTGACCTTGGGCAAGTTACTTAACCCCATTGCCCTCCAAAAAGCAAAAAAAAAGAAAAGAAAAGAAAAGAAAATAGAAGTTCTCTTGGGGCGGCTAGGTGGCGCAGTGAGTAAGAGCACCGGCCTCGGAGTTGGGATGACCCGAGATCAAATCCGGCCTCAGAAAATGAGCACCCACACATAAATAATGACTAGCCGTGTAACCTTGAGCAAGTTACTTAACCCCAATTCCTTAAAAAAAAAAAAAAAGTAAATGATCACTTGTCAGGGATGTCATAAGGCCCTGAATGAGATGAAGTATGAATTGAAATGGATAACTTCTGAATTCCCTTCCAAATGGATAACTTCTGAATTCCCTTCCAAATGAGATTCTACAAATCCTGCTCCTTACCACCCTATTTCCTTCTACTAAGCAGTAGATTGAGAAGAAGGGTTGCATAACGAATAGAAGGCTGACTTCAAAGACAGGAAGATCTTGGTCCAAGTCTGCCTCTAAAACATATTGGTTGTGACACTGGAGCAGTCAATTAACTTCTAAGTGCCCCAAGAAAACTCTTAAGTCTATAGATTGGAGAGAAAGTATCAATCTGTATGGTTTTGCCTTTCTTTTTACCTCCAGCACTTAGCATAATGCTCATAATATAGTAGGTGCTTAAAAAATATTTGTTGACTTATCTGCTTTGGTAGATAGAGTTTGCTCACTAGGAATCCAATGAAATCTCCAATCTAATCCAATTGATGAATTTTTAAAACGTAGACAATATAGTTCCAGGGGTGGGGAAACTGTAGCCTCAACTTTGACCTTTTGACTAAATTCAAACTTCACAGAACAAATCTCCTTTATAAAAGGATTTGTTCTGTGAAGTTTGGATTCAGTCAAAGGGCCCCACTGGATGGCCCAGAAATCCAGATGTGGTCTTGAGGTCACAGGTTCCTCACCCCTGGGTGAGTCAGGGCCAGAAATGCCTGTTTTTATTCAGCTTACCAGGTAAGCAAATTGTATAAATAAAACCGTATTATATTTTACATGTAAAAAGCATTCTTACCCGACAAGGTCTTACTTATAACAAAGGAAGGGAGAGAATTTGGCCCTCAGGCCATTTGCTAACCCTGGTTTAAATGACTACCTGTGATTCCAGAGGACACAAGATGAAACATACTGCTGATAAAAAGGTGGTGAACTCATAGTACAGATTTTTTTTTTGGACATAACCAAAGTAGGAATTTGTTTTGCTTGACCACACACGTTTTATCTAGGGTTTTGTTTTTCTTGTTTTCTCAGTGGGAATGGGAAGGAAAAATGGAAGAGAGAGAAGGCAGATCTGAAAATAAAATTTAATCTAATTTAAAAATTAAGCAAACAAAAACCCATTACTGAACAACAACAAAAGTTATTATGGTCTACTGTTGATTATCAGCTGCAATGGAAGGGGCACAAGTTTTAGATAACAAAAACCTCTATGTATGGTGCATCGATTTGAGTTGAGACCATGGACTCTTCCTTGTGCTAGATTTTCCACAATAGAGAACAGTTATCCCAGTAGCTCAGAATAGATGGACAGTAATGTAGCAGGAAACAGTGAAAAAGGAAGTAGAAGAGCTTTTGGATGATGTTAAAAAAAAACAAACCACCCCCTCATTTAAACAACAATGGAAGGTTCTCAAAGGGATTTTTTCACAATAATCCTATAAGAGAAATAAAATCTGTCATATTTTTTTAAAATGCAAATAAATCATTTATGTAAGTCCATCAGTTTCATAATTAAATGCATTTGAGATTTTGAAGTCACATAGACCAGGAAAATTTAAACTTGTTGTAAAATACCTTCATTTTTTTTATTGCAAGGCAGCATCTGAGTTCACAAAAGAACTTCATAGTTATTAAGCATGATTATCTCCATTTTATAGAGAAAAAAGGCTCAGAGAGATAAAATGATTTGCTCATAATTACACAGCTAGTTGAGTACCCAAAGCAGAATCTGAATACAGGCTGCATGACTCCAAGAGTAGCACTCTTTCCCCTGCTTGATGCTTCCTCTTTAAAGGGAAATTAAGAATTAGTCCTATGGATATTTGCTATGATTAAATACACTCAGAAATGTCAAAAGACACAGATTATCATGAAAATTGAACAGTAAGCAACTGAAAGAGAAACTAAATATTTTCATTTTGTTTTTAAGTATTTAACTGTTTGATAATAATTAGGCTTGTCCAGTTTGCTTTTAGCTTTTGGGTACACATGCATGATTCTTTTCACAGCTTGATTAATTTTCTTAATAGAATAATACCGCGCATACACAAAGGATAAATGAACAATACAGAATATGCTACTGGGTTAGATTACAGATGCACTCAGTAGCATACCAAGTTAAATAAAGAGATTTGGAATTGTGCTTAATGACCTTTCAGGGAGCTTAATAAATCATCAATCCATGTACCACCCCTGAGAGAGGAGTGGCAGCAATGAGGTTTTATGGCCCCTTATGGAACTGCTCCATTGTGTAAGCTCTTGGGTATGTTTTATGCACCAGATTCAATTCTACAAACACGGAATGCCCCCAAGCAGTGACATTTCTCCTTTTTTTTCCCACATCAGTCTGATTTGAGATAAGAAACTCAGCATCCCTGATGCTGTCTCACCACAAACTACTTTGAAGGAAGGATAAAGCATGAAGTTTACAGTAAATAGACCCTGGTATTTTCTAAAAATAACGATTAAGTAACCTTCCCAATACTCTTGTTAACCTAATAAGTTATCTGCCTTCAATGACTCATTTTTTTTTTCATAAACTGTCTTAAAAAGAGTGTACTCATTAAGGAAATCTGGAAAGCAATGTGGAACTATGCCCTTCTCCTACTTCCAAATACTAAACTTCGAATGCCTTTTAATCCAGAAATATTAATACTAGGTTTATATACCAAAGAATTGTAAGATGGAGGTATGAGACCCATATGTACAAACACATTCATAGCTTCCCTTTTTTGCTGTCTTTAAGAATTGAAAACTGAGAGGAGGGATGATGGATGGGAGGGCATCCTTGGGGGAGGGGAGGTTGGAGGTACCCACTATGGAAGAGGGACAGGATCAAGTGGGGAATGGACCAGGTAGGGGGTGGGACGAGTGGGAGGGAATTATAAGCAGCCTTGTACAATATATCTACTATGATAATGTTTTGCTTAGCTAGACATGTACAACATATACTGAATTACTTATCTCCCCAGAGGGAATGGGTGACAAGGGAGGAAGGAAATGGATCTGAAATTCAAGGTTTTAAGATTAAATGTTTCAAATATAAAAAAATAAATTAAAAAAAACTATAAAAAAAGAATTGAAAACCAAAGGCTGTTTGCCCCTCAACCAGGAAATACGATAGTTTATTGAACCATTTCATTCAAGTCCTCCCAGTTTTTTTCTGAATCTCATGTCCAACTGGGAGGACTTGAATGAACTGCTAAAGGGTGAAGTGAACAGAACCAAAAGAACAATTTAAACATTAACTACAACATTACAAAGAAGAAGATCTTAAACTATGAAAAAACTCAGTTCAATGTAATGGCCAACCAGGATTTTATTTTATTTTATTTTATTTTTTGTTATTGGATAGTGAAATTCTTTATTTGACCATATTTCTTTTTTTTTTTTAACAAATGCTTTATTAACTTCTGGTTTACATCATTCATACATACATCAGATTTTGAGTTACAATTTTTCCCCATTTTCCCCCTACCTACCTCCCCAGAAGATATCCCCTCATCCAATCTGCTCTCTCCCATATCTTCTCCCATACCCCCTTTGACTTTACCATTAGGGCAAGGTGAATCTCTGTGCCCCAAAGCCTGCACATCTTATCCCCCAATTATGTGCAAAACAGTATTAATGATAGTATTTATATATATTTGAAACCTTTAATTTTAAAACTTCGAATTTCAGATCCATTCCCTTCCTCCCTTGTCACCCACTCCCTCTGGGAAGATAAGCAATTCAGTATGTGTTGTACATGTATAGCTATGCAAAACATTACCCTAGTAGATATATTGTACAAGGCTGCTTATAATTCCCTCCCACCCATCCCACCCCCACCTGGTCCATTCCCTACTTGATCCTGTCCCTCTTCTATAGTGGGTACTTCCAACTTCCCCTCCCCCCAGAATGCCCTCCCATCCATCATCCCACCTCTCATCCCCCTTTCCCCTATCCTGCTGCAGGGTGAGATATCCCATTTAGTATGTATGTCATTCTCTCCCTGAGCCAAATTCAATGAGAATATGGTTTTGCCTTTTTGCCTTCCTTTCTTCCCCTCCCCTGCAACTACTGCCCCTTGTCTCTTCTACATGAGATAGTTTACCCTACCCTGTCTCTCCCCATCTCCTCTTGCCACTTTCCTCTCTCACCTCTTAACTTCACCCCTTAAGTATCATCCCTTCCCACCAAATTCAACCTGTGCCCTCTATCCATGTATACCTGTAAACATATATACACACATTCACATATGTATTCATATGCCCATATACCCTTCTTCAATTATTTTCATAATGAGGAAGTTTTCATCAGTCACAATTATTGTTTTTCCATGTAGGAATGTAAATAGTTTGCCTTTGATAAGTTCCTTTTGATTTCTTTTCCCTGATTACCTTCTCAAGCATCTCTTGCTTCTTGTGTGTGAATGTCAGATTTTCTATACAAACCTGGTTTTTTCCTCAAGAATGCTTGAAAGTCCTCTATTCCACTGAATGACCATATTTTCCCCTGAAACATTATACTCAGTTTTGCTGGGTATGTGATTCTTGGTTTTAATCCTGGGTCCTTTGCCTTCCAAATATCATATTCCATGCCCTTCAATCCCTAAGTATAGATGCAGCCAGGTCCTGTGCTATTCTGATTGTGTTTCCACAATATTGAAATTGTTTCTTCCTGGCTGCTTGTAGTATTTTCTCCTTGATCTGGGAATTCTGGAACCTGGCTATAATATTCCTAGAAGTTTTCTTTTTAGAATCTTTTCCAGGAGGTGATTGGTAGACTCTTTCAACCTCTATTTCCCGCTCTGGGTCTTAAAACATCAGGGCAATTTTCCTTGAGAATTTCTTTAAGGATGATTTCTAGGTTCTTTCTTTGATCTTGGCTTTCAGGTAGTCCAATAATTTTTAAATTATCTCTCCTGGATCTATTTTCCAGGTCAGTGGTTTTTCCCATGAGATATTTCACATTGCCTTCTAATCTTTCATTTGTTTGGATCTGTTTAATAGCATCTTGATTTCTCATAAAGTCACTAGCTTCCATTTGCTCCAGTCTAACTCTGAAGGAATGAATCTCCTCAGTGAGCTTTTGAGATTCTTTTTCCATCTGGCAAATTCGGCTTTTTAAGGCATTCTTCTCCTCCTTGCCCTTTTGAGCCTCCTTTGCCATTTGAGTTAGTCTATTTTTAAGGTGTTATTTTCCTCAGTCAGGCTGTTGACTCTCATTTCACAGTTTTCCTGCATCCTTCTCATTTCTCTTTCCAATTTTTCCTCTACTTCTCTTATTTGGTTCTTTAAATCCTTCTTAAGGTCCTTTATGGCCTATAACCCGCTCATATTTTCATTTGGGGCTTTTGGTGCAGGAGTTGTGACCTCACAGTCCTCCTCCTGTTCCATGCTTCGATCCTCTTTGCCCCTGAAATAGGAGTCTAATGTTGCATTTTTCTGTTTATTTTGTTTCCTTTGCCTAGGCATGTTGTCACTTAATTACTTGATTTTGGGGCTTGTTGCCACTGTAGGACTCTGCCACCAGACAGGGGAGCTTCCATCCCAAACGTTGGGGTCTTCACAACTTCCGGAGGTATTAGTTGGGTGGCCTCTGTGAAGCTTTCCCACTCTCTGGCAAGCTGGATACCCACCTTACAACCTACCCTCAGACCACAATCCAGATCCAGGGAGGTTAAAGCAAGAGCGATTACCCCCCCAAGACTGATCACTGGATCTACCTACAGTTTGCAGACCAGGAGCTGAAACTGCCACTGAAGGTGTAAAATGGCATCTGTGCTGTGGCTCTTCAGCTGCTTCTTGCCTCCAGGGGAAGAAGCCGACGCATTCCCCAAATACTGGTCCCAAAGTCCATAGGGCACTAACCTCTCACTTTGTCCTAGGCATGTCTGTGTTGATATTTCTGGAATCGCCACAGCTGCTGGTGTTCTGGGTCCCTTCAACCAGCTGCTGGCCCGGCTGCCCTGGGGCTAAAACCATGGCTCATGTGGGCCTGGGCTTGGCAAGCCGCTCCCAGAGCACTGTGTTGGCTGTTCCCCGCCGGGCTGCTGGGCTGTCCTTAGTGGGAGGTTAGCTTCTCTGTGTTGTTCTGTGGGTGTTGGAGCTCCAGAAGTTGTTCAGAGTCCACCTTTTACATTGTTTGGAAGTGGTGTGGGGGAGAGCACCTTGGAAGTACTGTTTCTACTCCGCCATCTTGGCTCCGCCCCTCCCAATCAGGATTTTAGAGGACCAAAGATAAAACATGTTTTTCATTGTCTTCTAAAGGTGAAGAATGAGACCTATATTTTTGGACACAGCCATCTTGTGGATTTCTTTTGCTTAGCTATGCTTATTGATTTCAATGAAGGAGTGGCTTTTTTAAAGTGGGAGAGGGAAGAATTGTTGGGAGAAGAGGGCAATGATAGCATAGAAGAAAAAAGATATAAGAATATCAATGAAGCATTAAAAATGTCCATATAACAGAAAGAGATTTAGAAGGAAACAGACAAGCAGAACAGTTCTGGAAGCAATGTGTTGAATGTATTAGATACTAAAAACAAAACACCAAAACTTTGTATAATGTACATTTGTGGTTTTCTATACAGTCTTC
The DNA here is from genome assembly GCA_011680675.1 of Gymnobelideus leadbeateri. Taxonomy (NCBI): domain Eukaryota; kingdom Metazoa; phylum Chordata; class Mammalia; order Diprotodontia; family Petauridae; genus Gymnobelideus; species Gymnobelideus leadbeateri. The sequence goes on from WOXC01005287.1 coordinate 194,346, forward strand.
TTTTCTGTTCTTTGTACATAGAAATGTTTGTGTTTGTTGGTTTTTATCACATTCAGAGTAACAAAAGATTGTTAAAAATTTTAAAGGAATACTTTCAGGCAAGGGAATCAAGGGCATTACTTCCCTTGCTTACTATTCTTAAACTTTAGTTATACTCTCTAGAGTCAGTAAAAATGAAAGATGCTGACTTTTTCAAGCTTTCAAAGTGCTCCCTGGCTCAAGGGCAAAAGACAAATTATTTGAATGATATTAGAGCAAAAGGAAATGCTGACCATTTCTGGATGGCCTAGATATGACTAGACTCAGATAGATGAACCTTCCAAGTTCAACCCCAACATTCTACAATTGAAGAAACTATGACCCGAGGTTAAGTGACTGACTCAAAGTCACACAGGTAATGAGCTTTAAAGGCTGGATTTGAACCTTAATCTTCTGGCTTCAGAGTCAGTCCTCATTCCTTGTACCATACATGCAGTCAACTTACTCCTGAAGTTAGTGTGGGATTTAGGGGGAAAATCAACAACAACAACAAAACAACATTTCCATACATATCATGGAAATCAGCTGAGAGAGTACCTGCATTGGAAGATGGGGTAGGGAAAAGGAGAAAGGAGAGTGAGATCTTTTTCCTAAAAGACATGAAATTCAAAGTTGCTACCCAAAGTGTATTAAAGGAAATTAGTAGTACATGGTCTCTAAAGTTCCTTCTTGCTCTAGTATTTTATGTCTATGGCTGTAAGAGATAATCCTCAGGCATTAAGTGATTGTGAAATAAAAACAGAAAAATGAGATATAACCAACCTTAAGTAAGGGCAGAACTATTTTAAACATTCTCTCTATAACATCCAGGAGGAACAAATCAAGTTCCAAATCTTTATTCCAAAGAGAGTCAGAAACCAAAGAAATGTAACATAGTTATTAATGTCATGGGATTAAAGCTACTGCTATCCTTGACCAAGAACATACAATTCCTCAGGGAAAAAAAGACAAAATGGTCTCTTCTTCCCAGGGAACTAACTAGGACAAGGGTGACAGAAGCTTTATCCCAAGGGTGCTGAATTTAGAAGGCACCCAAATTAAAAGGATGCTGATAGCTCTTAAATCCTCCAGTAGCATAGAAACAAACTCCTTAGTGAGAAGCTTCCAGATGTCTGGCAAAGGTAAGGGTAAAGCAGACCAGACTGTAGAAGAACATTCTCAAGCCTCAGCCTTCCCTCACCCTCACAGATCCTAGTGGGCCCTTAGAGACAGAGTGGAAGTAATTCCTCCCTTCCCAGCTCACCCCATGGCCATCTAGATCCCACTGGTAACTTCCCTTTCCAATAGCCACAGCTCTGGGCCTCCCTGATCCCACATATGACTGAAACACCACCCCTGGCATTCAACAATATTTCAGTGCACAGAGTTACCAGCTTTAATCCTTCTGGGAAATTGGATGGTCACTAGGCTTTATCATCTGCTTTGCTGCTGAACCATAAAGACCTCTAGGCCTATCATCTACCCCATTGCTTGCTGCTTCTAGGAACCAATAGCCTCTTCCAACCACCTTTTAGGTGAATCTTCCTGTATTTTCACCCAATTTTCACTCCATTTTATATCACTCTATTTATTTCACTCTATAATATCACCCTAGCACTTAGTAAGTTATACAGGGTCATACAGCCAGTATGTATTAGAAGCAGTACTTGATCCAGATCTTTCCCAATGGCACCTGCACAGTTACTGTTGAGGTTTTCCAAGTAACAGGTCTCTCCTCTCAATTCTCTTAGGGGAGAAATTCCCAGTTAACAAGGGAGGACACTGGGAACTTATGAAAGGAAGATTCAGTGTTGGATGATGAATACATATAGTATTACATATTGGATCCTACGATGAAGGAGTAAGGAGAGCATTCCATTGAGCATCAGCAACAGAAAATGCCAATGATGGAGGAAACAGTTGTGCCCCTAGCTCTGAAGGGACACACAGCTTTCTTCAACTTCCTGTATTCCACAAGCCTACCAAAGAATCATTGGGAATACCCTCAATGAAAGTGTCAGATGTGGCAGAAGAAATTAACCCCTAGATATATAGAACATGGCTTATTAGTACGAGTATTGTTGACAGAAAAATATAACTGAATTCTGTCCATTCACTTTTCATAGGATATTTCTCTCAAATTCCCAGCCTTTTTCTTTTGCATGATTCTTACTAGGTTTATCATCCTATACCCTTTTGTGAATCATCCTTTACTTCTTTCTTGCATTAAATTCTATATTCCCTTCTTTACTTTGGGGGCACTCAATTCATTTGTATATAAACACCCCCATCAGTACTGTGTGCTTGTAAGCAAAGCAAGGGCTAAAGTAGGAGACCCCTAGGCACCTTACACAGTCTTGAATAGAATCCACAGAAGAATAATTACTTAGTTTATTGCAAGAGACTCCAAATAATTGTAAAGGAATTAGAAAAAGGGAAATACCCAAGGAAATCTAACAGTTTAATCCAATTGTTTATAGTCACTGAATGCCAGTGTACATAGACCTAAAATAGAACTAAATAGTAAATATGCACTTTGCAGACTGCCAAATTAGCCACTTAAAAATCTACATTTTGCCCTAAATTATCTAGAAATATTTTTTTTAATTCTTGTTTAAAAATCCTATTTACAAAACCTTAATTCAATGGATAATAAATAACTCTTCCCTTTATATCATACAATGTAGACTTTGTTTAAAAAAAGAGGGGTGGGGAAGGCAGCTATCCAAACCACAATGGGCCAAGGAAGAAAGGTTTAAATTAGGGATTTTCCCATACCTGCCACAGGGGGAAACTGCACTTTCATTTTAAGTCTTCCTGGCTTTTGGACTCTAGGGAATCCTTTTCATATTCAATGGCATGAGTCGTTCATTTTTATGAATACACAAACTTAGGAAATTACTCACAATGATGATAATAAATACAGAACAGACCCTGTACTCTTAAAAAGAGCTCATTATTACACGGATTTAGATAGCAAGAACCAAATCATGTCTTCTGTAACAACACAATTCCATTCTGTAAAAGGCTAATATGGTACAACTAGACTGTGACAAGGGTATTAGTCCTAATTTCCCTTTTAAGCATATTCATTTATCAAATAAAAACATTAACATACAAGAAAGTGACCTTCAGCAAATTGTTTTGTTTCTAAGGACATCGGGTTTCTCATCTGCAAAATCAAATCATCTCTAAGGTCCTTTTAAATGCCAATATTCTTTGACTCTTTGAACTATGGTTTAAAAGTGAATAGCTGAAAGGACTCATGATGAAAAATGCCATCCACATCCAGAGAAAGAACTATGGAATCTGAATGCAGAGTGAAGCAGATTATTCTCTCTTTTTTTGTTTATTTTATTTTGTTTCTTTCTCATGGTTTCTCCCATTCATTATAATTCTTCTATACAGGAGCAGCTAGGTGGCACAGTGAATAGAGCACCAGTCCAGGAGTCAGGGGGACCTGAGTTCAAATCTGGCCTCAGACACTTAACACAAAAACTAGCTATGTGACCTTCAGCAAGTCACTTAACCCCAATTACCCTCCAAAAAAATAATTCTTCTATACAACATGACTAATGTTTAATAGGAATGTATATGTAGAGCCTATATCAGATTGCATGCCATCTTGAGGAGGGAGGATGGTAGGGTGCGGGAGAAAATTTAAAACTTATGGAGGTCAATGTTGGAAACTAAAAATAAATAAATTAAGTTTTTAAAAAGCTAATGGCTGAACCAGGCACAAAGCACCAGTCATGCATCTACTAAGTACTAGGCTCTGTCCAGCACCAAGATTAAAAAGAAATGTTCCATTACATACATGGCAAGGCTAATGTTCATATTCAAGATTTCATTCTATAATCAAATGACACATAGAAAAGGGAGAATTATGCTCACCAAAGTTGTCATAGAAGATGTCTAGTGTAGAGTACAAATTGAAAAGGAAATCCCTAGGGGTAACAAATAATATACTTCAAATGCTTCTCTTTAAAAGTTACTTCATAATGATTGCATCAAGTCTGAGAATACTGAAGAGTCTTCTAAACAAGACCCTTAGTCACCCCCAAAACGTTAAACTTAACTATCCTCATGAGATAAATCAATTTAATAAAGAATATCCATTCCTCAGAGTTGGATAGATAGCCCATAGAGCTTGACTGTTAGCTTGTGTGTATATGTATGCGTATATATAAAAATTATATAGCTATATTTTATGTGTTTCATATCAGTGAAGTAGGCCCAGAATTGAAATGGAGAGTGAAAGTGAACTGGAAAGTTTTGGTAAAATTGTGCAGGTCTTTTAATAGCCTCAAGGTTCTCCCTGAAATAAAGACCCATATTTTTAGACATCAGTATTTGTAGGTGACTATGACTCCAAGTCAGAAAACACCAGCCTCTAAAGAAGTATTGATCATTAAGTCACTCAGTCAACAAAGACTTATTAAATGCTTCCTAAGCTCAAGATACTGATTGAATAATTAGTAGTTTGTACCCAAAGGAACACTTCTGTGTTCCAAGCTAATTTTCCCTCCTTAACTATTCTCCTCATATGAAACTAGGATGTCTAAATTAAAAATTTGCAGGGGTATGTTTTTTTAAGATATAATTTATTTTTTAAAGATATAATTATCCCTTGAAACAAATGAGTAAACACAAGTGTATTATTACTCTATCAGACTCAACAATAAAGTCTTGATAAATCAGTTAAACATAATAACAATTATAGTAGCTAACATTTACATAGTGCTTTAAGATTTGGAAAGCACATCACACATATTGTTATATATATTGTTTTACATATTGATCCTCAAACAACCCTGTGAGCTATATCCTTTTATTATCCATATTTTACAGGTGAGCAAACGGCAGCTGAGAAGAGTTAAGTGACTTTCCAGGGCTCACATAGTTGATGTAAGATTCAAACCTAGCACTTCCTCACTCCAAGTACAGTGCTCTATCCACTACACCATATGAGAACACTGTCAACCAATTTGCTTATCACAAGAATTTATATGTTTTATGGATACTTCCTTATAATTTCAGAAGTTAGAATATCCATTTTATGTAAATGTCTTCACTAAACTCTGCCTTCTCTTCCCTGTTTTATTGCCAACTGGAATTCTTGACATTAACTAAACAGATTTTCCATTTACAGAATATAATATGCTAGGATTTCATCTGGGGGATCCCAGAAATGGAGAATAACTTTAAGTATCCAATACCAATCCTACAAGATCTCTTAGAAGGTCCCAGCTTCTGGTGATACACAGTCAAAGAATAGACCCCAAATTCCCTACATAGTTACTAAACTGTGCCTGTCTTAAGAGAGATTGGACCCTGAAAACATTCAAAGAATCAAAACAACACCAGCTCTATTGGTTCCTACACCTAAATCATCAAAAGCACTAGGTCTCTAAGTGCCACAATAGAAGAGGAAAAGACCTAGTAGGGAAGGCTTGGATCAATGATGAGACTTTAACAATATAGAATCCACAGTAGGTTAAGAGCTGAAACAATAGTCCCCTACTCTGCTTTCCTTCCTGGTTCACCTGGAGCTCTCCAGGGTCCTGACCCCTAGTTCTGACCTGGCTTTCCAGGACTCCAGCTCTCCAAATCTCTAAATGTGAGACCTTCCAATTAGCACAGATAAAGATCAGTTGTCCCCTGAAGGGATGAGAATGCTGTCACTATAAATTTCAGTGTGTGGCACTTGGTGGTTAATTGTGCTAGTCAATTAGAAAGAACACTGGGTAAGAGCTATGTAACTCATCAGCATGTGTGGCCCATTGGTAGTTCTTTGTCTTGTGGGGTGAAAAAAAAGAGACAATCCTTGAATTGGATATTGGCCATTAAATCTCAGTTCTTTTGAACTGAACTCTCAGTCCTGACCCATTGACACGGACCTTGACCACTCAGATTTCTAGTCCATTATGTAAGTCCTCATTCTTACTACTTAGATTAAACTCTTACTTCTGGTTTCAATTCAATAAATATAAGAATTATATACATGCAAAACACTTTGATAGAATTAGTGGAGAACAAGAGACACACTATGGCAGCAGCTAGGTGGTGTAGAGCACTGGCCCTAGAATCAGGAGGACCTGAGTTCAAATCCGGCCTCAGACACTTGACACTTACTAGCCATGTGACCTTGGACAAGTCACTTGACCCCAATTGCCCTGCATCACCCCCTCCAAAGAGCAAAAAAAAAAAAAAAGAGACAAACTATACCATCATGAACTTCACAATCTATTGGAAACAGAGGGCATAACATATAGTAATATACTATAATACCAAAAAGAACATGATGAGTAAAGAAAAGAGGTACTAAACATTGTTCAAGATATAAAGGACACTGTTTCCCTTTGGATAAATCAAGAAAGGCATCATGAAAGAGATAATATTTTAGTATTTTGAAGGAAGGGCATGATTTCAACAGCCTGGGAAATTCCTGACATGGGAAATAGTATGAGAAAAGGTACAGAGGCAGTTTCCTCCAAGGGGGATTCAAGGTGATGTCTATAAAAGGTGAGCAAATTACTTTGTAGGAGGATAATCTATGTACACAAAAAATAAGCAATAAGGACAATGTTGTGAGCCTGTCATTTTGTTCACAAACAAGGTATATAAGACCTGTTTGTTTCTGTACCATTGTACATATTTTTCCTATTTTCTATAAAGACTATGCCATCTCTTCACCAATCTATCCAGCCTTCCTTAGCAACATGCAATTGATCACTCCCATGCTTGGTGAACCGTAGAGATTTGTATACTTAACTTGAATATTATACCACTTTTTATTTTTTTTTGAAATCTTGCCTTTTGAAGATCTTTTTGCTCTATGTTTGGACATTCTGTTTTCCCAATGAAAGAATAATCCTCTCATTAGTCAAGAACTATCTCTTTGTACTACTAATAAAGACAAAACAAAATCTAGTGCATATCTCTGCATATAGCTTTTGACATGCTAATTTATTCATATGGAGAAATTAAAGCATAGACCAGTTACTTTGAGCAAGTTATTGTATTTATCTGGACTTCAGGTTCCTCATCTATGAAATAAGACGATTGGATGAGACCATCTCTAAGGTTCTTTTCAACTCTAACATTCTGCGATGCTGTGAACCACCCTGTTTATCAAGGAAGAAGTAGGTACAAAATCCCAGTCACACATCTTTTACTTTTCAGATTCTAACCACCAAACATCTCTTCTGCATTTTTCACCTGTTACATCTTACCAAACATCCATAATACAAAGGATTTATGTTATTTGAGGAATATTTCATTTCAGATATTGACCCCATTATCTATTCTCACACGAGACAAAGAAGCCTACATTTACAGGCATTTTGCAAGAGTTTACAGGGTCCATAAAACTCCTGGCCAATGCTCCTTTAAATCATCTAGAGCATTTCTAGATGAACCATTGTCCATCCAGTAGCACATACTGAACCCTTCTACTGTATACTTTCTCATTTCTTTCAAAGAGCAATTGAAGTTGTATCTCTGTTAGTTGATAGCTGACTCAAACCATACATGGTACTGTTTCAGTTTAGCAAGTAATAGACTGATTTTTTTTCCTATGAGGTATTGCAGAGGTTGGAGGGGAGTGGTATTTCCTTGATCTTTAATAATCATATTAAGGTAAGTCAATGGCATATGACAGATGTTTTCACTGTTTTTTTATCACTATGTCATTTTATCATTGTGTATGGAGCATGTTTCTATGAAGTAGGGAAGATAGAGAAATTAGGAATAGACACTGCCATGATGAATCTTATAAACTCTTAGGGGATGGGGAGGAGGACAGAGGCCTCCATGAGATGTAAGATCAGAGGGAACAACTGCTAACAACTTTATAGGTGACCAGTGGATGTAGCTCTGGATTTGGAGTCAGGGAGATTTGAGTCCAAATCCTGCCTCAGACACTTACTTTGCCTGTCTAATTCTAGGTAAATTACTTACCCTCTCAGCCTCAGTTTCCTCATCTATAAAATAAGGATGATAGTTGCACCTAACTCCCAGAGTTGTTGGAAAGATCAAATGAAATCTGTAAATACTTTGCAAACCTTAGAATGCTATAGAAATGATGGTTATTAATGTTATTGTTACTATTTCACAGTCCCTGGCTGTTCAATTTCAAGCCAACAGTTATTTAACCATTCTTCATCCCAGGTCCCTTTTCTAAATAAAAATCTATAGAGGAGGGGGGGAAGGAGGGCTTCTTGGTTTGAGAAATTCAGAGTTGAGTTGTTTCTTGGTTTTGTTTTTCATCTAGTGGGAGTCCAGTGGAACATAGTGTAGAAAACTAACAGACAAAAAAAGTTAACAATACAAACAAAACCCAGGAGTAAACAATAAGCAATAGAAGTCAGCATGCTTGCTTCTAATGAAAACACAAGTATGTTTGCTCTCAGGTCATTAGTCTTATCATCCTCTAAGATCAGACCAGGTCTGCTACAGTGATCAGAAGTCACTGGTAACTACAAATTATCCCCTTTTACTGGTTTGAGGTAAAAAATGAAATATTTTAACTTTTAAGTTCAATTTTATTTTATTTTCAAATAAATATTTATCTTTTCTTGTTCTCACTTCCCTTCATCTGTTCCCATTGAGAAAGTAAGAAAAACAAAACCTCTGCTACAAAAATGTATGGTTAAACAAAACAAATGTTTACACTGGCCATGTCTAAAAAAATATGTCTCAATCAGCACTCTAAGCCTGAGGTGGGCAGCATGTTTTATCATGAGTCATTGAGAATTGTAGTTGGTCATTGTATTGATCAGAATTCCCAAGTTTGGGTTATTTTAAAATATATTTTGTTTTAATCAGGCAAGAGCCATCTTTTCCATACCTCACCCCCATTTCCCTCCCCTTTATTGAGAACACAAGAAAAACAAAACCTATCGCAAATGTATATAGTCAATCAAAGCAAATGTCCACATTTGCCATGTTATAAAAATATTTGTAGGTAGCATGTTTCATCATTAGTTCTCTGGAATCTTGGTTAGTAATTATTCTGATAAAGAGCTCAGTATAATAGAATTCTATCACATTCTCCAATTATGGGTGTGTACACACATACACACATACACACACACACACACACACACGATTCCAATTTTTTGCCACCTCTAAAAGAGGTAGAAATACTTTTGTACATCCTTAAAATTTGTTTTGTTTAAGACTAATCTCTCGGGGCGGCTAGGTGGCACAGTGAATAGAGCGCCGGCCCTGGAGTCAGAAGGACCTGAGTTCGGATCCGACCTCAGACACTTAACCCACACAAACAAAAACCTAGCCATGTGACCTTGGGCAAGTTACTTAACCCCAATTGCCCTAAAGGGGCGGCTAGGTGGCACAGTGAGTAAGAGCGCCAGCCTCGGAGTTGGGATGACCCGAGATCAAATCCGGCCTCAGAAAATGAGCACCCACACATAAATAATGACTAGCCGTGTAACCTTGAGCAAGTTACTTGACCCCAATTGCTTAAAAAAAAAAAAGACTAATCTCTCCCTTCATCTACCCTCCAATTTCCCCTTACCCCCTTCTCCCTTTGGCCTTCTATTCCCCTGTTGAGTGAAATGTATTTCTATATCCACTTGTGTGTGTGTGTGTGTGTGTGTGTGTGTGTGTGTGTGTGTGTGTGTTCCTCCTTTTGACCAATTCAGAGTGAGGTTTGGGTGTCAGATGGTCCACCCCCACCCCTCCTCCTTGTTTGTAAAGATTTCCCTATCATTCCAGTATATTACTGCTCCCTTCTCTTTCCATTCTTTTCTAAAGATCAAGATGTAACAGAACATTCCCAGGTCTTGTTTAATTGGACTCCCCCGATGAACCCTGAAGATGATAGGAATCAGAAGAGACATACCTATCATCTCCCCATATTTGAATGCAAGCAGTTTATCTTTGTTTAGTCCTTTATCATAGTTTGTTCACGTTTATCTTTTTTTCTCTTCACTCATGTGTCTGAATGTCAATTCACTCCTTTTCATAGGGAACTTTTAGAAGTCCTCTATTTCATTAAAAATCCCTTTTCTTCTATATAACATTATACTTGGTTTTGCTGGGTAAGTTATTCCTGGCTGTAAGCCTATATCCTTTACCTGTTGGAATATCAAATTCCAAATTCTCTGCTCCTTTATAGTGGTGACTGCTACATTGTATGTGATCCTGAGTTTGGTTCCCTGGTATTTTAGTTTTCTCTTTTGGGCTACTTGCAATACTTTTACTTTGACCTAGAATCTCTGGATTTTGGCTATGATGTTCCTGGGAGTTTTCATTTTGAGGTTCCATTCAGGAGGTGACCAGAGGATTCTTTCTGTTTTCACTTTGCCCTCTGGTTCTAAGAGAACTGGGCAGTTTTCTTTAAAAATTCTTTAAAAAATATCATGTCTCAGTTCCTTTTTTTGTCAAGGCATTCAGTGATAGAAAGACTTCCCTGACTATAATAATCAATCAATTAACAAGCATTAATTGAGTACTTACTGTGTGCCAGGTACACTAGAACGCTAGGTACTGGGGATACAAACAGGTGAACATGGGAGCTCTGAGAAATACTGGGATTAAAATAAATATAGCAAGGTGCTGAAAAGCTCAGGGGGGTAAGTCTGAAAGGTATTTATCTTTTATGTCTCCAAATAAAGACTCCCTTAAATGTTCAGCTTCTTCTTTGTATACAATCTAATTTTGTTGATTGCTACCCTATCTCCCCTGAGAGTGTATTGTCCCCCATTCCTGTAATGCTCTCTCCTCCATTCCAACTACTGACTTCCCTGGCTTACTTTAAGTCCCAACTAAAATCCCACCTTCTACAGGAGCCTTCCACAAGCCCTCTTAATCCCAGTGCCTTCCCTCTTTTAATTAGTCCCTATTTATCTTGTATATAGCTTGTCTTGAATCTTTTTTGTTTGCATGTTGTTTCCCCTATTAGACTGTAAGCTCCCTAAGGACAGGTACTGTTGCCTCTTTTTGTATCCTCAGGGCTTCATACAGTGCCTGACATAGCAGAAACACTTAAGAAATGTTTACTGATTGGTTGATTACAGATAAGCAATGCAACCCTCAAAATTATGTAAGAAATGAAACAGAGAAAGAACAAAAGTGAGAAAATAGGAAATAAAAGAAAAATATAATTCAAAATAACAAGGAGCTATGATAATCCATGAAAAGGGAAGAAAAATGAGTTATTGGCAGAGAGTAGACAGTTAAAAGAGAAAACTAAGGGCACATGGAATAAATAAACATTTTCATAGAATCATGGTCTGCTTTCCTTCAATCCATTTAAACAAATATTTATTTGTTGTTTCTCAGTCATGTCTGACTCTTTGTGATCTCACTTTGGGGGTTTTTCTTGGCAAAGAGTCTGGAGTGGTTTGGAGTTTCCTTCTCCAGCTCATTTTATAGATGAGGAAACTGAGGTAAACAGAGTTAAGTGGCTTGCCTGGGATCACACAATTAGTAAGTTTCTGAGGCCAAATTTGAACTCATAAAGATGAGTCTTCATGACTCTAGACTCAGTATGCTGTCCACTTCACCACCTTGTTGCCCAAACATTTACTAAGCACCTGCCAATCCAATGCAGATTAAGATCCAGAGATAAAACAGACACTACTCCCAAGGAGAATACTATATCATATGTGAGAAATGACAAGTAACTTTGACACAGGGAAGGGCTAGGCAAAGTACTTTGAAAAATGTGATAGAGCCTGAATTTGGGTGATTTCAATAAGAATGGAAAGGAAGGAAAAGATACGAAAGATGTTGACCAGGTAGAACCTGCAAGACTGTGAAACTGGTTTGATAGAGCAGGGTGAGAATGGGAAAGTAGTCAGGTAAAGGCATGGAAAGGGCCAACAAGGATTCTAAGGTTACAAGACTACATGATCAGGAGGAGGACGGTGCCAACGATAGAAATAAAGAAATTAGGTGTTCAGTTTTGGACATGTTGAATCACAAATGCCAAGAGGACTTCCTGTTAGAGATTGTGTATCCAGGCAATTGGATATAGGAGACTAGAACACTGAAGAGAGGATGTGGGTAAAGAAATGAACTTGGGAATTATCTGTATGGGGTAGAAATTGAAACCATGAGGGCAGATGAGATCACCAAGAAAAGGAAAGCATAATAATACCTGACATTTCTATAATGCTTTAAGGTTTACAGGATACTTTACATACCTCATCCTATGTGGGCACCACAATAACCTTGGGAGGTAGGTACTACTTCTTTTATAGATGAAGAAAATTAGTCCCAGAGACTAACCTAGGGTCATCCAGCTAAAGGTCAGGATTAAAAGCCAGACCATCCTTACTCCCAGTTTAGTGCTATCTACTATGTCAAAATGCTTCTACATAGAAAGAAGAGGGCCAAAGAGAGAATGGTGAGTCTCACTTAAGATTAAGCAATGGGGAGATGATGAGAAGAAAGAGATGGAACAGGCAGAGATATAAGAGGAAAAACAGAAGAAGTGAGTGCCATGGAAACCAAGAGAGGAATATCAGTAAGGAGGAGTGGTGAAGAGATGGGGAACATGGCAGATTTAGTGATAAAAACAACTAGCTGTTACTTTGGAAAGAACAACTTTATTGTGGTATTGGCAATAGAAAATAGATTGCAAAGGATCACTGAATGAAAGAGTAGTGAAGAAGTGGTAAAAAGGGCTTGGAAAAAAAGCAGATGCTAGTTTAGTCACTAGCATCAGCTATGATAATCTTGGAGAAGTCAGGACCAAAAGCAGCAAGCCTCAAACCCTTGTGGCTCCAGAGTGGGCACCATTGCACACTTAGGGTACAGATAAGTATCACTCACTTTGGTGGTCCCTTCTTCATTAACTTCTAACAAGTGGTTCTCAAATTTTTCCAAGTGGAAACCCTTCAGTTTCAATAAACTTTGGCCCTTGTAGTAAATCTTCTAAAATTATTCTTTTAATTCCTATGAACAAATACAAGGATCATTTGGAAACAAAACAAAACTAGGGGTTATTTCAGAGTTCCTTGTAGCACAGTTTGAGAAACTTTGCTTTTAAGGACTGAAACTATCAGATTGGGGCATGGATAGATTACTTGGGCAGTGGTATTAAAGATGGGTTGGAGAGAGAAAAGAGATAGGGAATAAGCCAAAGGACTTCCCAGATTTTGAGCTAGAAGGGACCTTTGAGGTTATCTAATTCAACACCCATATTTTACATGTGAAGAAACTGACTCCTAGAAAGTTAAAATGATATGCTCAAGGTCATACAGGCAGATACAGTGGCAAACAAGGTTATACAGTAGCAGGTCTAGAATTTAAACTCAACTCTTCTGACTTTTGTGTAGTGCTCTTTCCTTTATAGTGCTCTTCTAAATAAGTGAAGCAGTAATACAGCAACAAAAAATCTCACCCCCTTCTTATAAACAAGATGAAGGTATGATTCAGCTAAGAACAACTTGGCAAGATACCATGGATACAATTCTTTAATCGAAGGAAACAAGAAAGGAAAGAAGAACTAACCACCAAACTAGTAAAAGTTAATTATTTACTTAACTGACTTAATGACATCTGTTTTTCCACTTGCTTCATATTTCTAGTCAAACTGAACACTCTTCCAACTCACACAATAAGTGTTCTCTTTATTCACCAGGTTTCAGTAACTACTGTAGCACCTTTTCTGGGATTCTCCTCTTTCTAATTCTCACTCAAAGGCTGGATCCCAAGAAGGGTGACTACCCTGGGTTCAAGGTCCTCTGTGTCTCCAAACGCCTAAAGCTCACAAGTGCCCACCAATGTGAATGCCTTTAACATTCAGTAGATGCAATTAGGTCAGAGCAAAAGTATTTACTGAGATCACATCATAAGAACAATAGTAACAAAGCATTTCTCCCTTCCCCGATAAAATGGGGTGCACTCTACTATAACTACACACAGCGTCAGTGGGAAAAGTGGTCACACACTAAAAGCACTAATAGAGAGTACACTTAGGGAACATGTGTGGCCAAGGCAACTCATTCATTTAACAATACAGGGCCTTGATGTTCTTTCCGTTCTGCCTCCTTTAAAGAATGTGCCTTGATTTTAAAAGAACCACTATGAATAAGACCAATCCTTGATCATTCAATGGCTAATTGCCCTCTAATTCCATCAAGAAGTTTTTCACACTTCCTAAAGGAGTAATAAAATATGAACCCTTCATTCCACATTGTTAAATGTTTCAATATTTTAATCTTCCTACCTGGTTGTAAGAATCTATGATTTCATGAACTGGGAAGAGGGGAAATTGATAAAGGTACCCTGATATACCCCCCTCCATTTTGTTTATGTCTACCCAGGCAACATAAGTTCATTCAAATCAAATAACTTACATGTGACAGTTGATCCCTTTACTGACCAAGAATATTGCTAATTAACTTATGAAATTGTTAAATAAAACAGGCATGCCCAGTTCTCCAAGAACTCACTAGGAAAGACTGGTGGCAATAGGGAGTAATGCTTCAATCACACCTTACCACAGCACAGAGAGTGCAGGCACAAACAGCATAAAAATACAAGCAAAGGACAAGGGACAGGGGGGATATTGAAGCTGACAGTAGCAGGGACTGTGATGCAGTAGGAGTAAGGAGTAAGGCATGGAACATGGGAAAGAAAATGGAAAGGGGGGTAGCCACAGAGTCACTTGTGTTACAGTGGATTAGAGTTGGGAACAGTCAGCAGCATAAACCCAAATGGAGACAGAGAAGTGCTGGGGTGGGATGGGGAGGCAGGGAAGGGAGTTTGAGGTCTCATTTTTATAGGGTTTTGGTGAGGGACAGACTAACTCTTATCCATGCCACTTTGGAGTTTGTTCAATAACACATCCACACCATCTCAAAGTTATCATCAGCAAGTTTGGTGTTCTGCTGGTCTTACTGCAAATATTTGGAACTTATCTGAGGTTTACAGATCATAGGACCAAAAGGCCCTGACAGCAAAGCCTAGCTGGCCTCCACTGGCTTAGCACATAGTATCAGGATGTGATTTTAATTAATATATGACAATTTAAAAATCAAGCTCCTTTGATCTATAGGACAGTCTTTGAGTGACTTCTAGGTTCCCCTTTGCAATCTAACTTCTTGCTATTGTTACTTTATATTGATTACTTATAGTATACCATACTAACTAGATAGAATGTGGGGGGTAGTTGGAGGGAACTGAACAAGAAACAATTTTGACACACAAAGTCATTTCAATTTAATAATTAATCAGGGAAAGACCAATGTCTTTAAAAAACAATGATTACCAAGATCATCTTCTTCAAGCACATCACAGAGGCCATCCTATTGCCCAATTTGTTTAAAAAGATTTATTTTAAAACCGACCACATAACATTTGCCATATTAGGCTGTAGTTAAGTGAGCCCAAATGAAGTGAAAAGTTAAGAAAATTATCCCAATTAATCCTAGCAAGTGCTTCAATTATCTCTACTTCAGGTTAAAACAATTCTGACTAAATTAATTGCTTCAATTCTTTGTTTTGTCAGCATATATCAGTCTTTATTGATATTTATAGCACCTACAAGAGCATTGGGATATTAAATCATTCTTTCAATTTTAACTCATCACAAGGACATTTATACACACTATCCTCTATAAACACTTTCCTCAGATTGAAAACTTATTGAAAACTTGACAGAATCAAAGCTTTAACATTGGAAGAAACCTTGGTTAGAGGTCATTACAGCCAACTCCCTCATATTCCACATAAAATTAAGACCTAGAGAGGTTGAGTGACTTGCTGAAGGTAAGTGATAGAGATTTGGTTAGAAACCAGTGCCTCAGATTCCAAATCTCAGAATCTTGTCACTATACCAAGTTGTTGCCTTGAAATCTCTTAAAGATTCTCTCCATGTCAATAATTGATAAACTAACTTTTAAATAGGAAAATATGAATATTGTTAAAGTGTTATATTCATAGTTATTAATTTTAAAATCAAGTAATTTTAATCTTTTATGTTTGTCCTCAAAAAAATAAATTGTTGCTCTCTCCCATGTCTGGAATGCTCTGCCTGGAATCATTTCTGCCTCCAGGCTTCCTTTAGCTTCCATCAGGTCCCAGCTAAAGTCCCATCTTCTGCAAGAAGTCACCCTCCCCCCTTTAATGCTAGGGCTTTCCCTCAAAGATTATCTCTTGTTGATTCTGTAGATATTTTTGTTTTTACATGGTTGCTTGCATATTATCTCCCTCATTAGTTTGTGAACTCATTGAGAGCAGGAACTAGGTTTGGGAGTTTCTTTTTTGCGGGGGTAGCCTTTCTTTATATCCTCAGAACTTAGCATAGTGCCTAATACCTAGCAGGTACTTAATAAATTATTGCTGACTTTACTTCCAAATATCCTTTGATTGATAGAGGGAGGGCAGTATTTCCTGGCTCATCATGGGGGTTACATGACCTTATTAAGAGCTTGCCTCTAGAGATCCAGGGAAAAAAGACTTTCCTGGTTTATTAAAAAAAAAAAAAAGAGGAATGGAAACATAATAATCTTGAATCGACATGATGCTTGGTTAAAAAAAATAGTGCATTGCATTGACCTAGATCAACAAAAAAGATGTGTTCCAACAACAGGCTTTATTTTAAGAAACTTTGTTACCAGAGGGAGAAACAACAGGAAACATGGAGATACATTCCAGACACAAGTTTAAAAAGGGGGTTGTGGTACAAAAATATGATTAACTACTAACTAAAATCACGAAATGCTTCGGAAAGTATATAATATGGAACCTAATGTTGATTTTGGCACTTAACTCTTTTTATATTTCAGAATATTGAGTTAAGATAAAAATTATGCATGTATAATAATAACATATAATATAATAATAATAATTGCTAGCATTTATATCACATGCAAGTTTGCAAAGGTCTTTACAAAAATCTTATTTTATCTTCACAACAACCCTGGGATGTAGGTGCTATTAATATCACCATTTTACAGTTGAGGAAACTGAGGAAGAAAGAAATTAAAGCCCAGGATCAAACATCTAGCAAGCATTGAGGTCAAATTTGAACTCCAGTCTTCCTGACTCCAGGTCTAACATTCAATCTAGCCACTGTACCCCCTAGCTGCCTGTTTATATGTCATGTATGTAAACACATATCTGGGAGAGACACAAACCTTACAGCCTTTATTTCAAAACTACTCCTGTGCATTGGTAGGGACACTAACCAAGAAGTGAAGAGTTGTAGATGCATCTGGCTTCTTTCTCTTGTGACTGTGCTTTCTCTTATACCTGACTTCTCACATCTCTGGCCTATAAAGCTTGTTATAATATATGAATTTATACATCCAATTACATATCTCCTTACCCAAGAAAGTTCCCCAGTTTTTCAACATACTTTGTAAGAAATCAGCCAATAACTTTTTCTGAACTAGTCTCCTGCTGTATTTTAAAGTAAGTTGTTAGACATTCATAATGTTTTCCAACAGAAATAATGCTATTAGCCAGAAAAAGCATCTACAGACATTTATTAAGCACCAATTGTTTGCGAGGCATCTTGCACATCTTGCTCCTTAAGGGCAGCTTGTATACCTAGCACCTAGCACCATGTGTTATCCATAGTATACACTTAGTAAGCATGTGTACAATTGAATTGAAGTCACTGTTAAATACTGAAAGACATAAAGATAACTGATAAACAGGTCCTTGCTCTGGTGGAATATGTAATCTAATAAAGAAGATGTGGTTCATATACAAATACATGCAATAAAAAAGACTTTGCTACATTTCTAAGAGATATAGGGAGAAAGTACTATTACAGTTTGGAGCAAAGAGGATTCCTAACTTCATGTAGATAATTTCTGACTGGGGAGGATTATGGGATGTTAGAATAGCTACTTATGATCATTCCAGGCCAGTTCCCAAAAGCCTATTTAACCCCTTGTGCTAGAAGTACTATCCTTAAAGTGCTGTTCTAGCCATGCCTCACAAGCATATACAACATAGCTTCATAGTGGTTTGAAGCTAACTGGGTTAGCTATATTTGTGAAGTCTCTGTGAAATACACTAAGTATATCTTATAAATATATTTGCTAGGCTGTCTTAAATATAACTAACATATGGATTATTTCATTGGAACTTCACAAGAGGTAAGTACAGAAGATGCTATTACCCCTTTTTACAGTTAGCAAACCTAGTCTCAGTGACAATGAGCTGCCCCAGCAAAAGTTTAAAAAGTGTCGGGGTTGAATTTGACACCAAGTCTTCCTGACTCCAAGTGTAGTGCTCTGACAAGATGCTTCACAGTAGTTGTACCAAGTCATATGCTTACATTATTGGCCATTTAACCAGCAACCACCTATGTGACCATTTAATGGAGGCTCAAACTCTCTACTTTGCCGTGCTTATCATCGGAAGGGTTTTTGCTTCTGGTTTTGGCCATAGCTATTCAGGAAGTTTGACTACTAAAGCAAAGGCACTTGTGTGGAGAGAGTATAAAGATGGATGAAATCCCAGACCCTTGCTTGAGGTAATGAAGCATCACCCAGTTAGAAAATGCACTTCAGGGGCAGCTAGGTGGCGCAGTCAATAGAGTCAAGAGGACCTCGGTTCAAATTCCACCTCAGACAGCAGATACACTTACTAGCTGTGTGACTTTGGGCAAGTCACTTAACCCCAATTGCCTTGCCTTGTCCCCTCAAAAAAAAAAAATAAAAGAAAAAGAAAATGGACTTCAAGTTCCAGCTCAGGATACAAGGAAAAAAAATATCCTTCGAGGCATGGGTAAGAGAGGAGAAGGAGGTGGTGGGTGAATCTTAAGCTGGTAACTCTCCAGAAAATAAGATAGGCATGGCATTTACATAAAAGAAGGCACATCTACACAGATGTATAGAAGAATGCAATCCCTCTAAGTCAATCAGTCCCTAGGTATTGGGAGTTGGGAGACAAAAGATAGTTGGGGGGGGGGAGAGGGAGAAGTTTCTAATTCAGAATACCCCTTGTTCTCTTCCCCTTTCTACTTCCCCATCATCATCACTACACAAATAATTTTTTGAGTCTGGGACTGCCTGTAAATGAGTCATAATAATTCCCTGATCCTTGTTAATCAGTCCAGGTATCACAGCACGTCTTCTTTCAGGATGTAAGGAAGAAGAAGAAAAAAAAAACTTAAATCCATCCCACAGTCTTTTCCCAATTTCCTAAACATATCAGCATTATGAAGTAAATATAGGAGTCCTAAAATGAAATTGCTTTGCAATTTTTAAAAATTGCTCTGGAATCATTTCTCCAAAGCTTGCCTTCCAGAGTTGAGTTCCCATTTCTGAAATGGCTATCCTTCAGAAATCCCAGTCCTGGAGTTCCTATTCAGCCATTTCTGTTTCCTAGACCCACAAGGAAGCTTGGGGTTTAATCAGGTGGAAAAAGAATGAAGTGATTGTTTCGGGAAGGGGCGCTTTCTGGCTCACTCTTCTTTGATCTGGTTAATAAAGAAATTATTTTATACAGATGAGTTCATCAACATTCTTTGAATTATGGAAAAGAGGCTAAGAAACAAGCAGATATCAGCTTAGCGACTAGTATGGGCTGTGGTCCATCCCAGAGAAATAAGGACCAAAAGCAGCGAGCCCCGAGCCCCGAACCTCGGACATCGCTGCTCACTTCGGCCACAGAAAAGAGCCACCGACTTAGGCGGTCACTTCCGCGTAACTCCTAGCAACAGGTGAATTTCTCCACTAGGGGAATTCCGGATATCTGTAATCTCCATAAACACACCCGCGCACATTCACACACCCCTGTCTCTGCACCCTACCTGCTCATCACCCCAGGGACCATTGCACACCTCGGCCTCCTCCAACTGGTCTCAAGGAGCCGTCTTCAGTCACGTGCTCCTGCCTGGGGTGCTCAACAGCTCGCT
The DNA here is from genome assembly GCA_011680675.1 of Gymnobelideus leadbeateri. Lineage (NCBI taxonomy): Eukaryota > Metazoa > Chordata > Mammalia > Diprotodontia > Petauridae > Gymnobelideus > Gymnobelideus leadbeateri. Next base: position 214,222 of record WOXC01005287.1, read on the forward strand.
CTGAAAAGAGGTTTGAAGTTGGGGAAAAGCAAACCACAGAACTTTTCCGTCCAGCCCCCTGCGTCTCCGCCTCCCGGGAGCCCAGACCTCCTGGCTCAAACAAAGGGAGAATCTGCAGCCCGCCTTCCCTTGCTCCTAAGCGCCCCAAGATTCTCCTCACCCACCGCAGCCCCGCCAATCAGGCTTCGTCCAGGTTGGGGTCTTGGGGGCTGCGGAGCCCAGCCCAGCTGAGCCCAGCCCCCAGAGCCGGCTGACTCTTTCCTTCCCTCCCCGAGCTCTCGCCTGGGTTCGGGACTCTGGAGAGTTTCGCAGTTAGTTACCTGGAGAGCTGCTCGGCACACTTGCCTCTTGATCTCGCCGCTGCAGCCTCGGGTCAGGTGAAACGGCCCCTCCCAGGCGCCACCGCTGCCAGTTACCGGCCGCCTCTTCTTCCTCCTCCTTCCACCTGCTGGGTCACTGCAGCGACTACCACCGTACCCGCTGCGGTCGCTGCTCCTGCGGGGACCGGGACTGACTGGGAATGAATGGGAAAGAGGAGGGGACACGGAAATAGGCGGGCTGGGGAGGGGTGGGGTGCAGGCAGGCTAGCAGGCAGAGCAGCCAGCAACAACCCCTCCTCCTTGTCCTCCCCAGTCTCACCCACTCCCTGAAGGGAAGGCGAAAGATGCGTCGCGAGGGAGGGAGAGAAGGAGGGCGGGAGGGAGAAGAGGACGCGAGGGTGGGAGGAAACTGGCCCTTGATTTAGAAGCTTCAGCTCCACCTGCTCCCGCTGAACCTGAGGCAGCGGACGTGCCTGTTCCGGGATAGGGGGCTGAAGGCAGCGGGACAGAGAAGGGAGGGGGCTTCATTGTCCAGAGGAGCCGAGTCTGACGCCGCGGAAACCCAGGCTGAGTACTGGACTTCTCCAAGTACCTGGACAGCAAGCAAACTGGGGGTTTGACGTAGCCCGGAAGATGGAAGGCTGGGTTTTGGGTAAAGTCCCATATTTCCAAAGTGGCAGAAAATTCTTTCAGGAAAAGATGCCCCGGGGCAAGCCCTGCAAGCCTTTTATTTTCACTACTTTAGCTAGCATGGGGGAGTTTAGGACCGAAATCTCCAACTGAACTGCATGCCTGTAGGCAAGGAAAAATGAGTCCAGACCAGACTAAAATACCTAGGAAAGTGAGAACCTAGTGTTTTCTAGACTTCGTGTCCCACCACCTCCTTAAGAAAATAGAGAAAGTTCTCCACTTCAAAAAGGAGGTGGGAAAAAACAACAACACGTGGAACACAGCTTTTGTCATAAAAGAATCAATGTCTAACCTGTCATCTCAGATACCATCGTAAACAGTTTCTGCTTCTTATCCCTTATTTATCTTCAAGGACTTCCACATTAGTTTATTTTGCATCGCTTTCTCCAAGGTCACCAATTGCCAAAGTCATTGGTTCTTTTATCAGATCTTGTCTCCTGAACCTCTGCACCTGCTGACCACTAAGTTTTCTCCTCCCTTTGACTTCCAAGGCTCATCTGACCATTCCTTTCTTCTCCACTGACGCTTCTTTCTTCTCTAGGGATCAGAGGATTTAGAAGTAGGAGAAACCTTTGAGATAAACTCTCATTTTACAGATGAGCCCTCACACGAATATTGCCTCTTAAAAATTACTTTGTACTTTACTTGTCTACATGTTATCTCCCTCGAACTAAGGGATTTCATTTTCATGAAATGTCCCATTTTTACATTTTCATCCTCTTTTTTGCCTAGTGCAGAAATGTCTGAATATGGTAGGAACTTAGCAAATTGTTTGATGAATTAATTTTAATAAAGAACTTGAGGTGATGTCTAAAAAAGATTAAATGATTTGCCTGAGGTCCTACAGCTAATAACAGAACCAAGATTCAAACCAAGGTCTTCCAACTCCAGATCCAGTGTTCTCCCTGAAGCTTGGCATTCTCTGAGATTCTTACCTGATCTCTCTTCTCTCTCACTCTCTGTCTCTGTCTGCCTCTCTGTCTCTCTCTTTCTGTCTCTCTCTCACAATCTCTCCCTTCATGATGTCGTCTACTCCCAAAGCCTCACCTATCACATCTTAAATTCTTCTCTGAATCATGTTGTGGATGAGCAAGGCCTTGAAATTAGATGGACTCAACTGGGTTGGATAGGCAATTGGGCAGTCCCTTAGGCATAGCTATTGCTTGATAGTCACACATACAAGCTAATAAGTTTCTGATTTAAAACTTCCTGATGCTGATATTAATTTCAATACTTTTATCAAGCAGGAATAATATAGTTATTAATACTAAATTATTACTATTACTCATCAATATGGATATTCCTTCCCTCAGAGTGGATTGTAACACATCCATGTCATCTCATCTCACGTTTTTAATCCATGCAGTTCCTTAAATCCTTCATGTGTTTGGAGGTCTGCTGCTTTTAAAAAAAAAATCTATTTTGAGAATACCAAGTTAAAGGTTTGGGGAATCTGTTACCCTTCATCCTCAATACAACAACAAGCCACTTCTTTTTCTGGACACATAAGTTTATAAAATTATAAGATCATACATTGAGAGCTGGAAGGGATGTTGGAAGTCATCTGGTCTAAAATCTTCCTTTCATAGATGAGGAAGTAGCCTATGAGGCTGAGGTTAAGTGACTTTCTCAAGGTCTCAAAGGTATATCAGTGGCAGAAGCCATGATTCAGACCCAGATTCTTTGATTTCTAGCCTATGCTCATGCTCATGCAGGGGGTGGGGTGGAGTTCACACCAAGAAGGACAAGGCCTTTGCAGAATTCCTGACAGATAAAACTGAAGAGGAGAAAAAATAATCTAGAAACACAAATCCTTCCCCAAGATGTCAAGGGATTGGGAACTGTGTGTGCAAGAGGCAGAAGCCAAATTAGTCTAGAGATTAGCTGATGAGAGGATCATGATCCCATTCAATATTAAAGCATATCTCTGACATTTAACAAAGAGACATCAGAAGGACAGAAGGCTGAAGAGCAGAAAGAGCCTAAATTTAGAACAACCCTGAACTTTGTGGTGGAGGCTGTGAAGGACAATACCAAGAAGGACTGGACTGCTAGAGTATGAGGTCAGACAGGAAGAAGAGGAGGAGAGTGACATCTCTATCAGGGAAGTTAGCCTTCAGCCCACCAGCGAGTCCAATTGGAAGGACACAGGCTACATACTAAACACAGATTCCCTGGACTGGGCCCTGGATGACCTCTTGATGATCTTCCTGGATGACCAAGGGGTGGACAATACATTTGTAGATGAACTGATCAAGTTCAGCATGGCCTTGGAACACAAGTAATACATCAATTTTCTGGAAGATCTGAAAGAGTTTGTCAAGTGTCAGGCCTCCCTGACACCACAAGACCCCATCTTGGACCCACAGGTCCTTAGTTGTCTAGAAGCAATCATAGAAAAAGTTCAGTAAAACACTTTCAGACATAAATCTTGTTACCTAAGCCACTTTTATTTTCATTGTTCTGCTGGAATTTGTGTACGCCACCACAGAATGATGAGAAATAAAACTGCTTAGACTCCTATAAAAAATAAAAAGCCCCTGGGCTATGCTGCAACTGATAATGGCTTTTACTTCATGTTTTGGGCTGCACTAGAGAGAACAAGCACTATCCACATCTTTCACCACCACCCATCACTAGTTTCACAGCACTTTAAACACTGTGTTCCCTTAAACATGGGGAAATAAAGCACCACACCCATTTATGTGTCTTTGATTGAAGTTCTAGCCAGGGATACACACTGGATGCATAGCTCATAGTCTAGGATAAGATGGGGCTGCTTCTGTCATACCTCTTCAATTCAGGCTTGCTCTTCTAATACCTTAGAGGACCATGATTCCTGGTCACTGTCACTAGACACTGCTCTATGCCAAGTGAAATGCTTTGGTGAACAGAGCAATGAAGACACTGGCTTGGCCTCCATTGCTTTATACCTGAGAGGCCCCACTCCTGAGATACTGGCTTTCTTTCCTTAGACCTTCAAGATCTATGCTGTAGGATGGCGGAGTAGAAACAGCTCATTCAAGCCACTCTGCCCCCAGATTCCCCCCAAACTATGTAAAAGGGGACTCTGAACAACTTCTGGAGCCCCAGCACCCACAGAACGACACAGAGAAGCTAACTTCCCGCTGAGGACAGCCCAGCAGCCCTGCAGGAAGGACCAGTGCAGTGGTCTGGGAGCCGGCAGCACGCAACTCGCACAGCGCAGGAAGCGGAGCCGAGCAAATCCCAGGTCCACGTGAGCCGAGGTTTTAGCCCCAGGGCGGCAGGGCCAGCAGCCTACTGGAGGAACCCCAGAACACCAGCAGCTGTGACGACTCCAGAATTATCAACATAGACATGCCTAGCACAAAGTAAGAGGTTAGTGTCCTATGAACTTTGGGACCTGTATTTGGGGGAATGCGTCAGCTCCCTCCCCTGGGGGCTAGAAGCCTCTGAGGAGACACACCATTTTGTAGTTTTCAGAGGCAGCTCCGGCTCCCGGCCTGCAATTAATTGTAGGGAGATCCAGCGATCAGTCTTGGGGGGTAATCGCTCTTGCTTTAACCTCCCTGGATCTGGATTGTGATCTAGGGTGGAAGTCGTGGGTGGGTTTACAACTTGCCAGAAACGGAAGTTGCCCCCCACACGTTTGGAACGAAAATTCCTCTATCTGGCCTTAAAGCTATAGTGTGGCAACAAGCCCAAAAGTCAAGTAATTAAGTGGTAACATGCCAAGGCAAAGGAAACAGAAAAATGCAACCCTAAACTCCTATTTTGGGGGCATAGAGCGGGAAAAGGACTGTGAGCTCAGAAGTCCTGCTCCAAAAGCCCCAGGGGAAAACATGAATGGGTTGCAGGCCATAGAGGACCTTAAGAAGGACTTTAAAAATCAAATAAGAGAAGTGAAGGAAAAATTGGAAAGAGAAATGAGAAGGATGCAGAAAAAGTATGAAATGAGGGTCAACAGCCTGACTGAGGAAAACAACACCTTAAAAAATAGACTAACTCAAATGGCAAAGGAGGCCCAAAAGGGCAATGAGGAGAAGAATGCCTTAAAAAGTCGAATTTGCCAGATGGAAAAAGAATCTCAAAAGTTCACTGAGGAGATTCATTCCTTCAGAGTTAGACTGGAGCAAATGGAAGCTAATGACTTTATGAGAAATCAAGATGCTGTTAAGCAGATCCAAACAAACAAAAAATTAGAAGGCAATGTGAAATATCTCATGGGAAAAACCACTGACCTGGAAAATAGATCCAGGAGAGACAATTTAAAAATTATTGGACTACCTGAAAGCCATGATCAAAGAAAGAACCTAGAAATCACCCTTCAAGAAATTCTCAAGGAAAATTGCCCTGATGTTTTAGATCCAGAGGGCAAAAATAGAGGTTGAAAGAATCCACAGATCACCTCCTGAAAAAGATCCCCAAAAGAAAACTCCCAGGAATATTATAGCCAGGTTCCAGAATCCCCAGATCAAGGAGAAAATACTACAAGCAGCCAGGAAGAAACAATTTCAATATTGTGGAAACACAATCAGAATAGCCCAGGACCTGGCAGCTTCTACACTGAGGGATCGAAGGGCATGGAATATGATATTCCAGAGGGCAAAAGAACTGGGAATGGACCCAAGGGTCACCTACCCAGCAAAACTGAGTATTTTGTTTCAGGGGAAAATATGGTCATTCAGTGGAATAGAGGAATTTCAAGCATTCTTCAGGAAAAAACCAGAATTGAATAGAAAATTTGACATCCAGACACAAGAAGGAAGAGATGCCTGAGAAGGTAATCAGGGAAAAGAAATCAAAAGGAACTTATCAAAGTTGAACTATTTACATTCTTATATGGAAAAACAATAATTGTGAGTGATGATATCTTTCTCACTATGAAAATAATGGAAGAAGGGTGTGTGGTCATATGAATACATATGTGAATGTGTGTGTATATGGATAGAGGGCATAGGTTGAATTTGTTGGGAAGGGAGAATACTCAAGGGATGAAATTATGAGGTGAGAGAGGAAAGTGGCAAGAGGAGATAGGGAAAGACAGGGTAGGGTAAACTATCTCATGTAGAAGAAGCAAGGGGAAGTGGTTGCAAGGGAGGGGGAGAATAGGAAGGGGAAAAAAAGGCAAATCCACATTCTCACTGAATTTGGTTCAGGGAGAGAATGACATACATACTAAATGGGATATCTCAACCTGCAGCAGGATAGGGGGAAGGGGAATGAGAGGAGGGATGATGGATGGGAGGGCATCCTTGGGGTGAGGGGAGGTTGGAAGTACCCACTATAGAAGAGGGACAGGATCATGTAGGGAATGGACCAGGTGGGGGATGGGATGAGTGGGAGGGAATTATAAGCAGCCTTGTACAATATATCTTCTATGATAATGTTTTGCATAGCTAGACATGTACAACATATACTGAATTACTTATCTCCCAAGAAGGAATGGGTGACAAGGGAGGAAGGAAATGGATCTGAAATTCGAGGTCTTAACATTAAATGTTTCAAATATATGTAAATACTATTATTAATACTCTTTTGCTTGTAATTGGGAGATAAAATGTGCAGGCATTGGGACACAAAGATTCACCTTCCTCTAATGGAAAAGTCGAAGGGGGTATGGGAGGAGGTATGGGAGAGAGCAGATTGGAGGAAGCAATATCTTGTAGGACTGCTATTCTGGGAGGTTGGGTAGGGGAATAACGGGGGGGGGAAATGATTGTAACTCAAAATCTGGTGGAAATGAATGATGTAAAACAGAAGTTAATAAAGCATTTGTTTAAAAAAAAAAAGATCTATGCTGTAGGGCCTTTGGCCACCACAAGTGGTGGAAGTGCTAAAGGGAAGAGCTGCTTGCCTAGTCTGTTATTGGCTTTATTTGTTATCATATACAGCATGTCATGGGAGGGGAAAGAGACATGCTTATATGACTTTACAGGCATCCATTCTCTTACATATACACACAACTCTCTAAGGATACATAACAAATAAGCAGAGTCCTTCTCCCCCTCCTTCTCCTCTCCATCACTCTCCACACATATATGTGTATAGTATATATAAGCACATATATTCACAAACTTGCATAAATACATTTATATGTATGTATATGTAGAAATCTTTACTTGCTTATTATATCCCTTAATTTTGTAAGGGGCATCACCTTATGTCGGTATGTGTGTGTGTAAACAGTGATTCCCCTCATAATATATACATATATAATCTATGTGATATACATTAAAATATAAATAGTAGTGCATGTTAAATAGGATATACAATATGCAATACATATGTACCCAATATGTGTACAACATTAAATGTGTGTGTGTGTGTGTGTGTGTGTGTGTGTGTGTATATTCGTTGATATAGAGAAGTATAGCAGCAAGCACACTGGCATACCCAGGATGTCTGCTAGCACAGGTTCTTACATCTACTTTACTAAGAAAGAGAGCTGTTCAAGAGGTCAGCAATCTTTTTAAATTGCATTCATTAGTTCAGGGGGAAAATCTGCACCCTAAACTCCAGAGAAAATCCAAACAAAGAAAATAGAGAAAATACAAGCAGAGAAATAAAGAACAACAGATAGGTCCTCCTGACTCTAGGGCTGGTGCTCTATTAACTGTGCCACCTAGCTGCCCCAACATCTGTGTCAAGTGTCTGAGGCTGGATTTGAACTCAGGTCCTCCTGACTCCAAGGCTGACATTCACTGTGCCACCTAGCCACCCCTATTCATCATCTTCTTAAGTCTAGAAATCAACAAAACAATAAATCAAACCCTGATCTGCAGTGTTTGCCCATTTCTTGAAGCATAAATGCTCACGGTGAAAATTTAATAATTGACTCCCCTGAGCTGGTTCCAAGCTGGCTCCCACACTCCCCTGCCTTATTATATGAGTACTTGCAATTTCCATAGCCCTATATGGGCTATCTAAAGTGAAGAAAGAAGAGTTTGCATTGAAGAGCATACATATGGCCAGCCAGACTCATGGCTAACTTAAGAGTCACTCATTTGTCACCCATCATTTTGACACCTGGCACACTCATCCTCAAGTGGCTGAGAGTAACACACTGCAGCCTTGCTGCACTCATCGTTGCATCTTCCCATTCATTATCCTTTGAATCACCTGTAACTTCAAAGTCTCATGATGCAGTCTGTAATTCACAGCCATAGAGCGTGACTAGAAGAGTAACAAACATCCATCATCAATGACAAAATTCACTTGGCTTTCACTAACCTAGAAGCAACATTATCACTTTTTGAATTAATAAGCTGTTCAGAAGCAAGGTTATTTATAAGACTAAATAAAATACACCAAGAATAAATGGTAGATGGCAATGTTATACCAAAAGCTGTTTGACCCTGTTCCATATAAATCTAGACTAACCATTTCCGTGGAATTTTGGTTAAGAAGCAATCAAGGTTTGACTATATTTCAAAAGAAGTTGTTTTCCACCTGGGAGGTGTTAGATGATCTGGGCATGCCCATGACAAGTCCCTCAGGGTGCTTCCTCATTAAGCTAGCTGAGCTTGCTCCAAGCCACATTACAGCAATAAAAAGGGAAAAGCAGAGTTCCTTGTTTTCCCACAGGCTCTCTGCTTCTATAACAATTCATTGGTGGCCATGATCTCAACCTACTCTTTCTGAAGCTCTTTCCATCCTTCCTCATGCCTGGCTTTTGAACCATATGGTGTCTCAGCTGGTGCCTCCTCAGTTGTCAATTGCGAATACCCCAAAGTTTTGCCAAATCCCAAGTGCACTTCTAAGCTTTGTGACTTTCCCTAAATCCCTTCTCTCAGAAAGGGTGCTCCCAGTTTGAGGCAATGCTTCCAGATCTGGAAGGACCTTTACTCCCTCGAACAACCTGCTTCTTTTTTCTTTAGTGTGGACCCTGCTGGTTATACTATCATACACCTCTGCTCCACACCTGCTCATCCATTTGGGTCCTGTCCCAGGCCTTGACCCCGTGAAAAAAGAAGTAATTTTCCTTTCTGGATCCCAAAGGTTCCTCCCCTGTTTTTCAAGCTGCCTAACCCACTGACCTTTCAGTCACCTCCATTGCTCCCCCTAGAGATTGTATGGTTCCTTAGCCTGTCATGTCCTGAGTTCAGTGAAGGATTAAGTCCACCAGCTCAGGTTACCAGCTCTGCCCACATCCCCTTTTCTCTGTAATGACTCATCTCTCAGGTGTTCTGAAGGAGGGTGAAGTGGAACGTTGCCTAAAGTTCCTTAATCACATTCTGAGGTACATGATATTTTAAAACTAAGACCAAATTGAATCCCCAAATAGAGTAAGGGGAGGTATAATCTTTTACACCCTCTTAATGAAGAAGAGTGTTTTTTACAGTGGGGTATTTTAAGGTCCTTAACTCTTATCAAAGACAGAGGGAAATGACCCATATGTTAAAAAAATTACAACCAGAAAAAAGCATTTTTGTTGTAACAAAGCAATAGGAACAAACTGGGTGCTCATCAATTGGGAAATGACAACATAAATTGTAGTATATGAATACAATAGAATGTTATTGTGCAGCAAGAAATGACAAAAAGGTTGGATTAAGAGAAATTGTGGGAGAGTTATATGAACTGATCCAGAATAAAGCAAATAGCAATAGGAGAACAGTATATACAATAATGTAAGAGAATACACTTTTGAAAGACCTATGAACTCTGATTTAATGCAATAATAAATCATAACTCCAGGAGACTGATAATGAAGCATGCTTCTCAACTCTTGACACAGAGGCAATGGACTAGAGGTACAGAATGGGACATTCACTTTCATCTATGACCAATGGTGCAAATTTGCTTTGTTTATACTTATTTTCTATGGAGGCAGTTGAGAATTGTGGGGAGAGAATGAGGAGTAGTGATAATAGTGTCCCCAAAAAAGAAGAAAGGAAAAAGAAGAGTGTCAAGGAAACATTGAAAAATGAAGTGAAGGGGCAGCTAGGTGGCGCAATGAGTAGAGCGCTGGTCCTGGAGTCAGAAGGACCTGAGTTTGGATCCAACCTCAGACACTTAACACACAAAAACCTACCCGTGTGACCTTGGGCAAGTTACTTAACCCCAGTTGCCCTCCAAAAAGCAAAAAAAAAAAATGAAGTGAAGAGAGCAGAAGAAAGCACAGACAGGGCACAGACAAGCCAGAAAATATTGCTACAACTGCGTTAAAGTTAATACATATTATAAAAACAAACTGTACATAGCAGAGATTCATAGATTCACTATTCTTTTTCTGTTCTTTGCATAGAGAAATGTTTGCGTGTGTTGATGTTTGGCAAGCCCATGACAAAAAAAAAAGATTGTAAAAAAATCATCACCTCTTATTCTTCCTTGGTGAAATTCTTTGACATATAAGGTAAAGATATGCAACTCTACCCCATCAAGTTCTACCACAGAGTTTCAGTGTCCCTACATTATTTCCTACACTTGCAATTGCTTTCACTATAGATTTTTCTGGAAAGTTTCCAAATTCGTGATGTCATCAGGAAACAAGTTCAGGCTCATGAGATGCACATCTTATGGCTGTAAGAAGTGGGTATTTGTCACCAGTGGTCTCCCATGTGACTTTCATCCATTCCCAATCAATGAAAACCTTCCCACTCTCATACCTCACTTAGCACTTTGTACCATTCTGCTTCACTTAAGTCTTATACACAAGTGGGGCTATGCAACATAGTAGATATTGGCTTGCTAGACTTAGAATCAGGAAGATTGAATTCAAATCTTCTTTCTAAACATTTCCTTGTCATGTCACCATGGACAAACAAGTTGTTCCCCATCTACAAAATGGATTGAAAAACACCTGTCGTGGAATCTTCCTCACAGTATTATTGTGGGGCCAAAAGGAAATAATGTATGTGAAATAATTTGTCAGCCTTAAAGTTCTATATAAATATTGGTTAACTATTGTCCCAGATCCCGAGTTCTGGATAGCCAATCATGTTTATTGAATTTGATTCCATGCTGCTGGAATTGTCAGTTAGCAAAGCAGATACTTCACAACTCCTCTTCCTTGTAATTCACCTATTGTATAATTGGTATGCTCCATAATTGGCCACTTCCCCTGCTTTTTCCATGCTTCTGCAAATAAACAAACAAATGAATGAATGGATGGATGGATGGATGGATGGATAGGTACACGGGCTGATGGTTGAATGAATTAATAAAAAATAAAATGACAGATGTTGTTATTTCAAGATTTACTGTTATTTTCTTTTGCACACTTGTAAATAATTCAGGATGCAGAACTTTTATAATTCTTTCCCCTTTCCCTTTCCTGTTAATGGATGAAAATGAATGTTCCATTCTGCACGTCATTGCCTCTATGTCAGGAGCTGAGATTCCTGCTTCATTATCAGACACACATTAAAGGTTCCACCAAGCTCTGAATTTGTGGTCCTACTACCAGGAAGATCCTAAATTATGAAAACTGTCATGACTTTTTTTTTGCTTTCTGGGGGGCAATTGGGGTTAAGTGACTTGTCCAAAGTCCCATGGCTAGTAAATGTGTCAAGTGTCTGAGGCTGGATTTGAACTCAGGTCCTCTTGACTCCAGGGCCAGTGCTCTATTCACTGCATCACCTAGCTACCCCCAAACTGTCTTGACTTTAACCCAGGAGATTTTTTTATAAGTCCTGTCTCCTGGGGTGGCTAGGTGGAACAGTGAATAGAGCACTGGCCCTGGAGTCAGGAGGACCTGAGTTCAAATCCAACCTCAGACACTTGACACTTACTAGCCATGTGACCTTGGGCAAGTCACTTAACCCCAATTGCCCTGCCTTCCCCCCTGCAAAAAAAAAAGATAAGTCCTGTCTCTGTCATATGGGTGTGCCCATGGGTAAGTCTCTCAGTAATGAGGAACCTTTGGCCTTGAGGCCTCATATTGTTTTCTAGGTTCTTGGATGCAGCCTTTTGACTGAGTCCAAGTTTTACAGAACAAATACTTTTATTAAGGGAATTTGTCCTATCAAGTTTGGATTCAGTCAAAGGGCTGCACTCGAGGACCTAGAGGACCACATGTGGCCTCCAGGCTTCAGATTTCCCACGCCTATTAGGCAGTGCACTAAGCAGCTTTCTAAGGATGTACTTCCCAGATAAATGATAAGGGGTAAACAGCAATGTGACCACAAATGAATTGTAATTTAATCGGTTACAAATATATATCAATGGAAGTAAAATAGTTGAATATTGCTAATAGACATATATAACCACTTAATTTTCAATAAGAATGAGATTACAAATTTGTTAGATAAAATATTTAGTTCTAGAAGGGAACTTTGAGCTCACCTGATCTAACACCCTCCTTTTAGAAATGAGGAAACTTCCCATATTACTTATATTCACCATATTATTGTGGTTGGTCAGTTGTATCTGACTCTTTGTGACTCCATTTGGGGTATTCTTGGCAAAGATACTGAAGTGGTTTGCCATTTCCTTCTCCAACTCATTTTACAGTTGAGGAAACTGAGGCAAGCAAGATTAAGTGACTTGCCCAGGGTCATACAGCTAGTAAGTGTCTGGGTCAGATTTGAACTCAGGAAGATGAATCTTCCTGTCTTCAGGCCTGGCAGTGGAACACCCTATCCCCTGAGCCACCTAGCTGCCCCAGTACAGAGAAGTGTATTCTCTTCCCTCAAATTCTTCCTGCGCCCTCCCACATTTATTCATCCTGCTCCCTGTGCCTGAAATGTGCCTCTATTTCTTCAGCTATTAAGTTCCTATCCTTCAAAGTTCAATTCAAATATCCCCTCCTCTGGGAAGCCTTCTCAGATACCTTCTTAGAATTCGCACAGCTTTTTTTTTTTTTAAACAGGATCAGAGGACTTTAGGCCCAATTTAGATCTTAGAGACCTTTGAGTTCAACATGCTCATTTTATAGAAAAGCAAACCAAAGTCTAGAAAAACTAAGTCATTTGCCTTGAGTCGCTTGGACACTGTGTAACCAAGGTGGGATTTGAGCCCATGTGCTCTGACTCCAAAGCCACTGCTCTTTTGCTGCATCAAGCTTTGTTTTACACCTTCTGATACCTTTATACTGTATATTATTATTGTTTTCCCTCTACTAGATTGCATAAGGGCTTAAGGACATGAAGACTGGGATAGTGAATATCATTTCTGAACTTTGTTTTCCCCCTCTGCCTATTGAGGTGCTCTACACACACTGGTTGCTTGCTAAATGTTTTTTGAATAATTGAGTAAAAAAATTAATTAAGTTGGCCCTCTTCTCTCCAATAGTAAACCTAGTTTTTCCCTCTGGGCTTTCTCCTGATCCATCAGTGTCCACTCTACATTTCTTCCCTCCTCCTGCCTCTAACCTGTGGTTCATTTCCCTCTCCCATTGTAATTCTTTTGTCACACTTATCCCCACCTGCTGCTCTGAGCACAAACCTCTCCCCACCCACTTTCCCTCTATCTAAGTCCTCATATCCATAGGGCGGTCATTTATTTTATCCCAACTATTCTCTCCCTCACTTCCCATCTACTCCTTCCTTCCATTGTGCCCTTTGGAAACTACCTTCAGCTGTGGACAAAATTCCCATAACCCTGAACAAATTTCTTTCATTTTCCCAACTTCCCCCAACTTCTTGCATTAACTATAATCTGGCTCCCATTGAAAATATTTTAATCCCCATTACCCTCTCCCAGAGAAAATTCATTTTCTAAATTACTGGCCCAAATGGGAAAGCACCCACCCTCTATGTGTACCTCCTTCATTAGCTCTTGAATACTGTTGGGTTCCCTACTCCTAGGCCTAATGCCGCCTTCCTAGATGACTTCAATACCTGGTTCCTATTTTTTGTCCTCCCTAGAGGATAGTCTAGAGACTGATGTAATTCTTGGCAACTTCAACATCCATATACTGATGACTCATGGAATCCATTAACCTCTGGTTTCCTCATCCTCTTGACCCTGGTGATCTCCTTCCTTATTCCACCAAAGCTTCATAATTACATAGTCCCACCCAAGACCTCATTATCACCTAGCATTGTTCCAACTCAAAAGAGCTCAGAATAGGAGTTTTCCTTCTCTGACCACTCTCCAATATCTTCTACCTGGGTTACTCCCTAACCTCCAACAAAACTTGGGTTTCTGCCCTCATTGGAACCAATCTCCAAACTTTCACCTCCTCCCAATTCACCCATTAGTCTCTTCTGTCTATCTATGCTATAACCAGTCTATCCCCCTGATTGCCTCTCAGTTCTGAATTTTTTCATACCAAGTCAATCATCTCCTTTCCTGTGTCCACAAGCTTAGATAAGACTGGATAAAGCCTTTAAGAGGTCATTATGTGCCAGGAACCTATGCTAAAACCTGGGGAAAGAAATATAAACAAAAAGAAAGTCCCTGACCCAAGAAGCTTACATTCTAATGGAGGAAGACAACACATAAAAGGGAGCTGAAGGTGGGGAGAAGATCAGACAAGGTGGAAAAATGAGGCAGGTAAGACATGAACATGACTGCAATGGACATTTCCTTAAAAGGATGTTGGAGGAGGAACTCACCAGTTCAAGGAGGAAGAACTTCCAGGGTGAGAAGGCTTCTAGGTGTGGAGGTGGAAAAACAATCTAGAGACTCCAGGCTAGAGGTTAGAAGTATAATTTCAAAGTATAATTTACTGATGTTATAGCTAAGGTCCACTCCCTCCATTCCCATCTCTTTGAGACCTAATCAGGAGGAAGTGAACATGCCCAACCAATGTCTGCATCAGAAGTCAACAGGAGAAAGCCCACAAAGAAAGTACTGAAGGTTTTTTCTTTCTCTCATTAAAATGGCAATACCTGCAGAAGGCAGACATAAATCTTGCCCTGGAATTTAGCAGCAAATCTGTCTTCCTTTTCCTCCTTGTTCCTAGCCTACAGGTACTGAAATGTTCTGATGTTCTGAGAGTTTTGAATGAATATTTGGTTTGTGCAATTTTTGGAAATCATTGTTATATGTAACAATATAATAACATCTTATCTTAAACATTTTATTCATCATTGAAAAATATTTTTATTGGATGGAAGAGGAAAAAAATTGAAATAAAAGCAGAACTCTTCCATTCATAAGTTTCCATTGTTTTTTCTGGGCTTTCACCTCTCTCGTAACAAGTTAAACAGTAAACTAAGGCTCCTGGATTTGTTAGTTGGCTAGCTAGGCAATAATTTTCCCAAGTTGCTGGAAACTCACCGAAACTGCCTATGTTTCCATAAGGCTCTCAAAGAGTGATTCCAATGGCAGGAAATTCAGGAATTTTGACAGGAAGTGAGGAAGATATATTTGAAGCAGTGGGGATTTGATCATATTCCATAGGGCCAGGGAGTATGTCTGGCAGTTAATAGTAGCTGGAGAAGTTTGATAGGGATATATAGGGGTTTAGCCTCTGCTGGCCCCTCCAGTAGCACCTTCAATATAAATGACAAAGCAACCTGAATATCCTTTATGGAAGTCTTCCCAAGAAAGGGAAGCCAATGGTGTTGCTGATGCATGGACTTCTGGGATAATGTTGCCCAAGTATGAGGATATAAACAAGACAACCTTTTGGAACTGTGAGGGAATAAGGAGAAAGCTAGTCAGGAAAAGTATAATGGATCTTTAACAATCTTTTATCCATTGAAGTAAGCTACCTTCCTTTGAAAATCTACTTGGTCCCCAAGTGGGCCCCATAATGAACAAAGACAGCTATTTCTTTCTGTTAGAGGTAAAAGTCCCAAGTTTGAAATGTAACCTACCAATGCTTCCCTGCACTTCTTTCCCAGTCTCGAAGAATTCTGGAAGTGTGTAGAAGTTGACCCTTGTGAGAGCAAACTACCAAAGTAAACAGGTAGTTAAGGCCGGACTCTGACTCGAGAGCTGTTGATATTGATGAGTTAGTATAGAGCTAAGCTTTGTTCAAGGGTCTGATGTTGACTCTATAGCCCTTTAAACCACTCCTGCTGCCTGAAGCCTGAATTTATTGCAACATACATCAACTTAGAAGAGTTACATTCAGCAAAATCTCCTAAAGGCTGCTTTTATTGCACTGAAATAAATTGCTCATAGATAACTTCCTTCTCACTTCTCCTCAGCCCTCTGCTACCTCAGTGCCTTTAAAGACCTTGAGTTAAGGCACCAGATCTTTTGTAGTCCCCAGTTAAAATGCAAATAGCCTACATTAAGCCATTGACACCTAGTAAGGAACTAGGATGAGTTTCCTAGGGCTTTAGTGAGTTGAGGTCTTATCTGAAGAAATGGGACACAGAGTGGATAAAGCAAGCTCAAATAATCCTGCCAATTGTTAGATTTTCTGCTTGAGCATTTACACCGTGGAAATCCGAAAATGCTACAAATCAGGGTTTGATTTATCATTTCAATGGTTGTCAAGACTTGAGGAAATAATGGACAAAATGTTAACAATGCAAATTAAACATAAAAATGTGTTCTGCATACATTTGTTTTTCGGAAGAAGTGGATCCCTTCTCCCTTCTCCCTCAACCCCCCATGGAGAGATGGTTGTTAAACATTTAGTATCATACTGCTGGATGTAGACCAAGTAAATTTTTATGGTGAGAGACAGGGAAAATCTAGAAGATAGGGAGGAAGAGGCTACATTAGATTTATGCACTACAATATATGTGGAGAAGGCTATGGGGAAATAATGATCAGTTAGGAGATAACGTGAGATCATTGGGAAAGTAGGTATTCAAAATGGGGAGAAGGTAGGCACTGAAGGCCTTCTCAATTTTACCTAGAATTGACCCTGGAGGCACCAGTCATTGTTGCTGAAGTGTCTAGCAGGAAGCTGTTTATAAAAAACACTGAAAGACAATTTATGTATTTAAGAATATAATTTTATTTATACATATTAGTGTTTAGGCCACAACCTTAAAAAAAAACTTTATCTACCAAATTCTTCAATAAAATGCTGTTACTTTTGGATGGAAGACAGCAACCATATATCAAAATGAGCATTCTATAACTCAAGATTGAGGACAAAGGCTATAATCTTATTCCTTGTGACATGTGCCCTGGGAGACCTTTAGAGTCATTGGTAATGCTTTTGTCTTAAATCTCATTTTGTATTCCTACATTCCTCAAAATCTTCCTAGTGATCTAGCTAACATTCTGTCTTGTTTCATGTGTCATCACTTGTGATCATTCTACCTAAAACTTGAGGCTTATGGTCAAGTTTAAAATGGGCAGCTCTGTATGACCTAGGCAAAAACAAAGATGCCTGCTCTCGTTTTAAAAAATTACATATTTTAGGGTCCTTATGGCCTTTTCACTAATTACCACTTTCTTCTGGAAGGGGATAGTCTAGTGGATAGAGAGCAGGTCTCAGGGGAAGGAAGATCTAAGTTTAAGACCTATCTCTAGCATGTACTGGCTATCTTATCCCGGACAATTCACTTAACTTCTCAATGATGAAGGCAATTCTCTCAAACTAGAATTTGTCAATCTGTGCCCATGTGTATTAGTGGAGGAAGTTTTCTTATTGTCAGCTCCCAAAAACAATGAAATTACAGTTCCATCCTCCTTCATTTTCTTTTACCATCTCTCTCCCTCTCCTCCCCTCCCCCCCAACCCCTAGGGATTGGGAGAACAGCAATAGCCTTCTAAGCATAGCATTTAAGCACTTGAGAAACATTCTAGCCAAGTGAAGTCAGCAAACATTTATTAAGCCTAGACCTGAATATCTAACTGCCTTCTGGACATCACCTGGAGGTCTTATTCACATTTCAAACTCAACATGTTCAAAACAGATCTCATCTTCCTCTCTAAAGCCCCTCTAAACCTTCCTCCAAACACCCCTATTTCTTTATTTCTTTTTTTTTTTTAGCTTTTTGGAGGGCAGTTGGGGTTAAGTGACTTGCCCAAGGCCACACGGCTAGTTTTTTGTGTTAAGTGTCTGAGGCCGGATTTGAACTCAGGTCCTCCTGACTCCAGGGTCAGTGCTCTATTCATTGTGCCACCTAGCCGCCCCCAAACCTCCCTATAGCTGCTGAGAATACCACGATCATTCAGATTACCCAGGTTCCTAAACTTCACAACCTTCACTTCATTTCATTACCTGGCCATCTTCTTACCAGATGCTAGAATGTATAACCTCTAATCCCCATCCCTTACCTTTCCTACTCTTAAGTTACATAAAATCCACCCTGTCATTGCTCCTAGAAAGGGTATGTCAGTCTATTCCCCTATTGCTCCACTTAACATCTCTGGAACCTTCTGACACAAAATATTCCTCCCTTGCCACCACATGTGTGGTGTCCTCCCATTAGATTGTACACTCACTGAGGGCATGGATAATGTTCACTTTCATACTTGTATCCCCAGCAATTAACATGGTGCTTGGCACTTAGTAAGCTCTTCATAAATTTTTTGACATGTATTCATTCATCTTTTACTCTTTTCTTCTCTTTTATTCCCCACATCCACTCAGTTGTCAAATTTTGTCAACTGTTGTTATCTTGTTTCTAGCCCACTCACACAGTCACTATCCGGATAGCCCAAGACCTTATTTCTGCTCTATTGAATTATTGCTATTATCTTCTAAATGGTATCTGCTTCTAGTGTCTCCCCTTTTCTGATCTATCCTCCACACAGCTACTAAATAAATACTCCTAAAATAGATCTTATTGTCACTCCTATATTTGGTCACATTCAGTGATTCCCTATCACCTCTAGGATAAAATGTCTGGCACTTAAATTCCTCCATGATCCGGATCTTGCCTCTCTTTCTAGACTCATGTCATATTCTTTCTTTTCGTTCAACTTCAGTCAGTCTGACCCATTTGTTGCTTTCTTAACTCAACATCCTATCTACTATTGCCATATCTTTCTACAATGCTCTTCCCTGTGTGCCTAGAATGTATACCCCCTCCCTTCTACCTCTTAAAATCCTTAATTCCTTTAGGGTTCAGTTCATATATTAACTCCTAAATTAAGTCTTTCCTGATTTCCTCACCCTTCACTACTTTTCTCTCCTTCCTCTAATTGGTGTGTATTTACTGAACTGCACACCTGTTGTAACCCCCTAGAACAAAGGTCTTTAAACCTTTGTGTCAGCAACCTCTTTAGCAATCTGGTAAAAACCTATAGACCTCTTCTCTAAATATGTTTTTTTAAATTTCATAATAGAAGGAAATACTGAATTTCATCTAGAGGTTAGAGAAAATAAAGACACATTTTTCCCCATCACAGTTCATAGACTTCCTGAAATCTATCTATAGACCCTAGGTCTACTAGAATTAAGGTCTTTGAGGGCAGGCCTTGCCTGGTACCATGACTTGGACATAATAGACACTTAACAAAATCCTGTTTAATTGCATTAAATTTATCCTTGGAACACTGAAGAACTTCCTGAAAAGATTCAGCTTGGAGTCAGGAAGACTCATTTTCATGAGTTCAAATGTAGCCTCAGACACTAACTAGCTGTGTGACCCTGGGGAGGTAACTTAACCCTGATTGTCTCCATTTCCTCATCTGTAAAATGAGCTGGAGAAGGAAGTGGCAAACCACTCCATTATCTTTGCAAAAAAAAAAGAGCCCCACAAACAACAACAACAACAAAAACAACCCCAAATGAGGTCACAAAGAGTCAGACACAAGTGAACAACAGTCTTCTAGAACTGAATTCAAAAGACTTCAATTTAACTATTCACATAGGAGAAATCAAGTAGATTGAGCACAGTTTATCCTCTAGATTATGGTATAATGTTCCTCGCTCAGCACATAAGACTGGTCCATCAGGACATTTATCTTGAATAGACACTCCAGATAGACAACAACTAGGGCTCAGAACCAAATGGAAGGAAAAGTTTAGGTTGGATTCACTTTGGGAAACTGCATATCACTTTATGCTATCTTAAGCTTCTTATTGAAACAAAACCCCATATTTTTTTACAGTGGCATTTTCCCAGTAATGCTGTGACTGGGCATATGACTGAGAAACACAATTTGCTGATATTAAAACTATGGGCCACTTAAAGGACAACACAGGTGAATGGTAGGTATGGACACAGTAACAAACTCTGAACACACATGCAAAATTGTATAAATGATTAAAACATATGGGTAGGGAAAAGAAGTCAAGGAGCCAGTGTAAAGAATAACGGCTGGACAGCTTGTGTGCAGAATTGGGATCTATCAAGAGATAGAAAGGAAGGCTTCAGCATGTTGGGCAGACCTCCTGTGGATGACGTGGACAAGAGTCACACAGGATGAGGAGTTGACACTTGCAGTGAACCACCCCCCTTCCCATTAATGAGCACAGACACACCAAAGTATTAATAGAGATCATTTCATATATCCTAAGTGTGAGTTCAAGGAAAATAAGAAAGAAATCAAAAGGATGCTGTTTTATCACAGGGATATAATGGCCTCCAGTAAACATTACCTGGCATTGCTATATTCGAGTACAGATTTATTTAACTGATTCCTCTTAATTGTCTCACCTTCATTCTGCCCTGCTCAGGCCACACCTAGAGAACTTTGTTGGGCTTTAAGAGGTTCACTTTAGGAAGGACATCAATAAGCTAGAACATATGTGGAGGAAGGCCAAACAAATGATAGGGTAGAAGCCAGGCCACACAAGTTTTGGGGGATATTTAGCCAGAGATAAGAAAATGGAGGAAAGAAAAGATAGCAGTCTTCAAACTGTCGTTTGGAAAGGAACAAGCATTTTTAAAGTGCCTACTATGTGCTGGACAGCGTACTAAGAACTTTAAAATGATCTCATTTAATGCTCACAATGACACTGAGAGATAGGTACTATTGTGACCCACATTTTACAGCTGAGGAAACAGAGGCAGATTTGGCCAGGTCACATGGTTAGTATCTGGGTTCATATTTGAGCTCAGGTCTTCTTGACTCCAATTCAATATCATGCACCCTGTGCCACCACCAGCTCCCTGGTTTGTCAAGAGAAATTGACTTCTGGTTGTTCTAAGAAGGCAGAACCCCTGAGTGATGGGTGAAGGAGGAAAAGAGGCTGACTTCACCTCTCTCTCAAATACTCCAATGATCAGTTAATAAACATTTATTAAACACCAACTATGTTCCAGGTACTGTACTAAGCATCTTTGATGTCAAAGATTTGGGAGTTCCCTTCTACAATGCAATACTCATCCATATCTGCCTATCTTCTTTGACTTTCTGTCCATGTACTCCCACAGTTTCACTACGTGGGATCTCTCCAATGTGCTAGAGGCTTTCCTTGCTTCCCCCTAACATCTTGAGGCCACCAGTGAAGCACTCCAACTACCTTTAATCTCTCCTCCTGGCTATATAATTACTTGATGAGCATCTTGCATTATGGTTTCTGGTCTTCTTGCCCATCATGAGCCTCTCCCTCTTGTATTTTGTGTATTATTATTTTTTTCTCTGTGTATTACTTATTTTTAGTTCTTCAGAGTCTGTTGGATCCCATGTTTCACTGCCAGATGGCAACATTGGTAGAATATTGATATTTAAAAGATGAATCTTCATTTTCATAGGATACTTGAGGTCAGCAAAAGAGCTTTGTAGTTTCCTAAAGGTAATCCTACCTGCTCTACCTCTCTTGTACAGCTCTGGGCCCAACTCATCAGCCACCTGAGCTGTCTCACATATGCACACTGACAGAAAGGCTCCGTCACTTGCTCTTCCAAGTGCATGTTGTAATTTGGGCAATAGACAGTCTTTGTTAATTTTGTCTGTCCTCTGTCTTTCCTACTAGGTCTAACTCTCTATTTCAGGAAACTGTAATGTTTGGGCCTTGATGCAGTCAGCACAATGTCATCTACAAACAGAAACGTTTAGGGCAGGGGATCTTAACCTTGTTATAACCTCTCTATCAGACTGGTGAAGCCTGTTAGATGCCTTCTTAAAATAATATTATTCATGCCTATGTCAATCATTTTTAGTCATGTCTGACTCTTCATGGCCCATTTGGAGTTTTCTTGGCAAAAGTGTTGTAATGGTTTGCCAGTTTCTTCTCCAGTTCATTTTTTTTACAGATGAGAAAACTGAAGCAAAGAAAGTTAAGTGACTTGCCCAGAGTCACAAAACTAGTAAGTTAAGTAACCTAGGAGGATGAGTCTTCTATTCTCTAGGCCCAATACTCTATCCACTGTGCCACCTGGCTGCCCAATGATGTTATTAAATGCATGAACCAAAATCCATAGTATCATAAAGGGCTCTGTCCCCCATGCCCGGCATCCCCTTGTCTCCACCTCTTAGCTACCCTGGCTTCCTTCAAGTCTCAGCTAAAGTCCCATCTTCTTCAAGGAGCCTTCTTGCTGCCCCTTCATGTTAGTGCTTTCTCTCTGAGGTTATCTCCAACTGATCGTCTACATAGCCTGTTTGTATGTGGTTTCTGGCTTCATGAGAGCAGTGACTATTTTCATCTTTCTTTGTAACTATAGCACTTAGCACAGAGCTGGGCATATGGGAGGCACTTAATAATGTTTATGGATTTGACCTAATGGAGAAAAGAAGAAAGAAAAGAAACAAATGCCTACTATGTGTCAGGCTCTTTACAAATATTACGTTTTTCCAAATGTTACAAAGCTTTACAGATATTATCTCAATTGATCCTCAAAGCAACCCTGGGAGGTAGAAAACCAATTATATTGCAGTAAATGTGTGGGGTTTTTTTTCTCATCCACATTTAATCCCCTGAAATCTATTTACAGACCTCTGTGGGTCCCATAGATGTCAGATTAAATGGCCCTTATTTAGAGAACTTCACCATGCCAGGGAATGAATCCCTCTTCACCTTGGACTCTGTGCTGGACCTCTTCAATCACAGTGACAAACCCTTCGGCAAGCACATAGTTCCTAGTTTTAGGCCTTACCTTTGGCTTTCTATATAATAAACAACCTGCCAACCTCTGAAGGCATCAATGAGTTACCTGAGACTAGATGTTTTCAAACAGTGACTATGGGGAAGGGGGGGCCCCTCATTGTGAATGCTGCAGGGAGAATTCTTATTCAGATACTGCTTGGGTTAGATGACCTTGGAGGTCCCTTTGAATTCCAAGGTTCTGTCATTCTTCTATCAAAGGAGATAGGTGGAGACACAAATAAGCCAAGCACCACAGCAGAGTACTTCTGAATAAAAACAATACTGCAGACTAGAAGAATATTGAAATTCTCTACCAAAGACCTTCAGCCCTCTACAGCCTCAGTGTGCCGGCCCTCAGTGGTTTATGCGGAAGGGTTCCAGATGTCAAGGAGAAAGAGAAAAGTGGGGATGGTAGCAGTAGGACACAAGGGAGGAAAAATATGAATAGGAGTCCATTTGTGAGGTTTATAGGATTTACGATATAAGAACTGCAGGTAGCAAAAGTTTCGTGGAACAGCAAAAAATTTGCCACAAAGAGGATCTGAGTTTGGCATTGTTTTAGCAGATCCCTGAATGTGAGCTAGGGCAGCTAAGTGGTTCAGTGATCCCTGAGCCTGGAGTCAGGAAGACCTGAGTTCAAATCCCACTTCAGACACTTACTAGCTAAGTGACCCTGGACAAATCACTTAACCCTATTTGCCTTGGTTTCTTCATATGTATAATGAATAAAGAAGAAAACAAGAAATCACTCCACTATCTTTGGCAAGAAAACCCCAAATGGGGTCGTGAAAAATAGGACACGACTGAACAACATCCGAGCATAGGCTCCCTAAATACACTTTGAATTCCTAAGGGAGGCAAGACTCTGCAAGAACCAGGCATAATTTTTCTTTTTAAAATTTGTTTCTTTTCAAAGTCTTAAATGTTTTTACTTCACACAGTATTTCGTCTCTAGTTCCAGTATAAATCACTTATTAATTGAGCTCAAGAAAAGCACTTAAAAGTTTAAAACTAGCCAAGCCTATTTTTCATTTCCCTAAAGCTCCAGAATGGCCAAATTACCTTCTTAAAACTCTCTTTGAAAAAGGCTTTGTGGTGTTTTGTTTTGCTTTTTCCTGGGCTAAGAAGAGGCATGAGACCTACCTCCTTTCTCTGCAGAAGTGGGAACCTATGGGGATGATTGATGGCTTGGTTGATTGTACTGAATTTCCTTTTTTCTTTCTCTTTTAAAACAAGGCATAGCTCACTGAGTAGAGGAGGAGGGGAGATGCCTTTGAAGGCATCAAAAAATTAAGTTAAAAAAAGAAATATGAGAAATTATTTCTATATCTAAAGACTTCATGAGGACAAGTCAACCCATTTATGAAGAGGCACTTAGAAGGAAAGCATTTTCTAAACCACAACTTTCATTTTATAGGTTTCAATCCCAAATCCAACCTCTTCCCCCAGTCAATCCTATCTCAGTGGCATGAAGATTTCCTATTTCCTGTGCCATCCTCATTTTCCACCATGTGAAGGAAAGGAATGGAATAGAGGAGGAAGAGAAAAACAAAAAAAGAATATTTGTTTACTCTTGAGAGGCAGTATGATACAGTGAAGGGCATTGTTTTAAGAACCAGAAAGACCTCTTCAAGCCCAGTTTCTGCCATTTGCTCTTTGTAAGACTTTAGGCAAATCATGTGATTTTTCCCAATCTTCCGTTTCAGCACCCATAAAATGAGAGTAACAATTCTTGTACTGCCTACTTCCTGGGGTTGTTGTCATAATTTAGAAAGGTGATAGAGGCACTTTGGAGCCTTAAAATTCTATATAAACATGTAATTAATTTTGTTTTTGACATATTATTATTAATCAATGGGTAATACATTTATGAAATTAATTTCCCTCCTCAGAAGTTGGGTAGTAGAATTAAAGTTGCCCAGATATGAACACTTCCTGACTACTTGCCCTACTTACTGTCTCTACCACACATTTTCACCACCTTTGTTGTTGTTGTTGAGTCATGTCCAACTTCTCATGACCTTATTTGGGGTTTTCTTTGCAAAGATACTGGAGTGGCTAGCCATTTCCTTCTCCAGCTCTTTTTACAGACGAGGAAAGTGAGGCAACCATGGTTAAGTGACTTGCTCAGGGTCTCACAACTAGTAAGTGTCAGGCTGGATTTGAACTCATGAGGATGAACCTTCTTGACTCCAGGCTGGGGTATCTATGGCACCACCTAGCTACCCCATTTTGGCACCTGATCCCATCCATACTCCTTGGTAGGATAATGCCCTATGTTGTTCCCTGATCATGCCATAGATATAAGTCCTATTGTCACCTCAATGTGATAAATTTAATTCAGTACATTAGGTACTTATTAAGCACCCACAATATACAGGGCACTGGGAGAAGGCAAAGAGGAAGAGAAAGTCATAGGTTACTCTTCCTGTTTTATATAATCTTTGAATCCAGGAAGCAGAATTAAAGCCCCCAAAATAATAACGTCTAACCTCCATGCTCTGCCTCTCCCACTCACAGACACATCCAACCCCAATCTCAAGTCCTGATGCAGGAGATGTTTGAGCACTCACTGGTAAAAGATAAAAAATTTTAATGAAATAATTTCACCATAAATCCAAGAAGAATGCCTTACATGGGTGTAGCAAGTTCAATTTAAAATGTACTTTAACATTCATGAACTTATTTGATCCTCACATTGACCTGGTAAAATAGTCAAGGCAGGAATTTTTATCCTCAGTTTCCTAACTGAGGCTTAGCAAGTAATCTTTTTGCCTAATGTCACAGTCACTAAGTAGCAACCTGGGTGAAACCAGGTCTTCTGACTCCAAGCCCAGTCAGTCTGCCAGCCTACTTCACAAGACAGGTAGTACATTTACAGAATCTATTACCCTAAGAAGTGATTCAGGCTATAAATACATGTATATTTAAAAAAAGGTTTAAGAAGGGTTTAGTGAACTTCATGGATGGCTGCTTCATAATGTATTAACTCCCTGTCTGTCCTGGCAGGGGCTAAAACTCATTCCGATCAGAAAAGCCTCTGCTGGCAACAGTAAATGCTGCTTCAAGGGGAAAAGAAAGATAGGAAAGGGGGTGGAGAATATGTAGGAAAAACATTTTCCTTGTTTTTACTCTCAAAATC
Source organism: Gymnobelideus leadbeateri (assembly GCA_011680675.1). Taxonomy (NCBI): domain Eukaryota; kingdom Metazoa; phylum Chordata; class Mammalia; order Diprotodontia; family Petauridae; genus Gymnobelideus; species Gymnobelideus leadbeateri. The sequence goes on from WOXC01005287.1 coordinate 240,146, forward strand.
TGTGTGTGTAAAGAGGGGAGGGAGACAGAATTGTTGAGGAAAAGGAGCCGAAGGAGGAGAATAAGCCAGAGTTCTGACAGGAAGCAAAACAACATGCAATTATCAGGCTCCCAAATACTTGACTCCCTTATATCCCAAGGCTACTGAGAAAAGAAAGCACAAAAGGTGTCCAGGGAAGGGCTGAATGTGGGTCTCTGTGATTGGCTGGGGGCATTTGTACAGCAGAAAGAAGACTTATGCCTGGCAAAGAGAGGATTAACTTGAACAAAGGTCATGTGGCTCTCTCTGTAAAAGCGATGCTTAAGCTCCCTTTTAAGTGAGTATTTGTACAGTGAATATTTTTTTTGGCCTGCCTGTGGGGGATGGGAAGGGCCTTTAGACAACAGAAGAGCCTAACTGTGCAAATTGAATGCTATGTTTTTAAATTGAGAAAGATACAGTAAAAGCCCAGTCAGAACTTTTCAAAGAAAGAGACAAAGACTTTTTACACAGTGAGACAAAATGAAAAAGAACTGCATCAGAAAAGCCACCTTTCAGCTTCAAGGAAAGAGCTGCAGAAAAATGTACCTGGCATAGGCCTTCAGTCAATAGGATCACAGAGCTACAGCTGAAAGAACTGCAGAGACACTCCAGTTCAGCACCCCCCACTTTTTTTTAACTTACTAGGAATTAAACAAATGTTCGACTTGTCCTTGGTCACAAAGGAGGCAAATATTAGAGGCAGGGTTTGAGGCCAAATCCTCTGACTCCGGAGTCAGTGTTCTTTCCACTGTAACACAATGAAGTGTGTGTGTGTGTGTATGGAGTGGGTGTTGCATACATACATGCACACAAATAAAGGGAAATATAGATATATATGTAGGACACAGATGCTGTGTATGGATATATGAATATACATATAGATCTAAAGATATATAGATTCTTAAATACTCTAGGTATTTCTACACCTCTAGACCTATATACTATACCTATTATAGATATCTTTATACATCTAGTTGATATTGTTCAGTCATTTTGGTTGTATCCAACTCTCTGTGACCCCATTTGAGGTTCTCTTGGCAAAGATACTGGAGTGGTTTGTCACTTCCTTCTCCCAGTTCATTTTCTAGATGAAGAAACTGAGTCCAACAGGGTTAAGTGACTTACTCAGGGTCACATAGTTACTAAGTGTCTGAGGCTGTATTTGAATTTGGGACAGTGTCTTCTTGATTCTGGGTCCAGCACTCTATGTACCACCTGCACCTAGACCTATATACTATATGGGGAAGTAGAAAAAGTATTCAGGAAGATGAAGTCAAGGAGAAAAGCTAGACAAGACCAAATTCACATAAAATCAAGCCATATGTATTTAGTAAGTACTTCCTATAAACATAGGAAGTTTATAGAACTAGGTTTATAGAAGGAAAACAAAACCTAGTTTATAGAACTAGGTTCTATAAACATCTATAAGACATTGAGGAATTCATTTTCAAGGTATCTAAAAGAGGGGAAGGCATCAAATTGTTAGAAGTATAGATGTAATCGGGAGCATAGACTGTAATTATTGGAATTACAGAAAGTATAATTAGGTAGGTATATATGGATATGTATGGCTATATGTGTGTGTGTGTGTGTGTGTGTGTGTGTGTGTGTGTGTGTGTGTGTAAAGAGAGCAGAGAAAGAAGCAGAGAGAGTGAGAGAGACAGCAACAGAAACAGAGACAGAGAGACAAATGTATCCCGTCTGAGAGAGACTCTAATATGAGGACTTTCACCTATTTTGTGTTATAGACCCATTTGTCAGTCTAATGAAGCCTACAGATTCCCCTTCAGAATAATTTCTTAAATGTAAAAAATAAAATACATAGGATTACAAAGGAAACTAATCATATTTAAAGAAAGAAATCAAAATATTTTTTAAAAGTTCACAGACCCCAGATCAAGAATCCCTGGTCTAATGACACAAATGAGTTAAGTCCAGTTTAAGGGATTTTCTCTCTCTATGCTCATAACCTTTACTCAGAAAAACTAGAATGACATTTGGGTCATAGTCACAATAATATAGAATAAAGGTTTATTAAGAGGAGAAAATAGAAATAAAATTCTTATTCTTTAATCCTTAATATTTAAGTATGTGTGTGTGTTTGTGCCCAACCTGTGGTAGAACATTACAAGCTTGTATTGGTCCATAGTTGGACACATTGAAACTTTATTCTAGCATAGTGATGTCATTTTGGTACTCTTCGAGAACATAAGACAACAACCAGTGTGTAAATCTTTAGAGCTGGGGCTCTCAATTTGAGATTTCTCTGATATGGTCCTGTCTGGGATCAGAGAGAGAAAGGGTAACAGTAAAGTTCTTCTCTTCTCCTCCCTTTCCCTCCCCTGACCTCTCTCTTCTCCTTTACCATGCACATTCCTTGCCTTTATTGTCTCTTGTTACTTAAAGTGGAGCTAAAAGAGAAAAGGCAATTTAATATATCTATTTTGGGGTACAAGCATCATTTTGAACAATTCCTTGATCATGTTTCTGAAATCCAGGATATATCTAAGACCTCTTACTTTGGAGAGAAGACCTTTGAAAAAATTAACTAGGTTTTGTCAGGGGGTGGGGAGGCCCACAGGGGCCCAACATCAATGTTGTTGTTCTAATCTGTGAGCCCTCCTTTAATGAGCCAAGGCCTGGGTCCCACCACTAGCCAGTTTCTTGGCTTTTGAAGAGAGAGAGAGAGAAAGAGACAGAGACAGAGACAAAGAGAATGAAAGAGAGAGAATGAGAGAGAGAGAAGAGTTAGGGTTGCCTATAGAGAAGATCCTACAGAAAGATTAGTCTTAGAGGTCTGGCTAAGATTATAATAACTGGTATTTATATACTTCTTAGAGGTTTGCAATCACTTTATATAAATTATCTCATCTGGATTGTAAAAAAGCCTTTGATGAAAGGTATTGATATTTATTAATCAATCAATATTTATTAATCACCTACTATGTGCCAGGCACTGTGCTAAGTTCTGGGATACAAAAAGAGGCAAAAGATAATCCACTCAAGGAACTGAAAGTTTAACAGGGGAGACAATGTGCAAACAAACATAAACAAAGCAAGCTATACATAGGATAAATAGGAAATAATTAGCAGAGGGAAGGCAAATAATTAAGAGGGATTTGAGGAAGTTTCCTATAGAAGACAGCATTTTAGCTGGATCTTAAAGGAAGCCAGGGAAGTTCAATGGGCAGAACTGAAGAAGAAGAGTGTTCTAGTGAGGACAGCCAGAGAAAATGCCTGAAGGTAGAAATGAGGGGCTTGTCTGTACAATAGCCAGGAGGCAAGTGTCACTGGATTGAAGAGGACTAAGGCATAACAGAGGACTGAAAAGGTAGAAGGGTCTAGGTTATGAAGGGCTTTGGATAGCAAACAGAATATTTTGTATTTGATTCTGAAGGCAAGAAGGAGGCACTGGAGTTTATTGAATAAGATGATGACATGATCAGACTTTCACTTTAGAAAAATCACTTTGGTGGCTGAATGGAGGATGGATTGTAGTTGAAAGAGGCTTGGGGCAGGTAGATCCACCAGCAGGCTATCACAATAGTCCAGGTATGAAGTGATGACCTGCTTCAGATTGTTTATGTTACTTACCATACAGCTAGTATGTACCATGGTAAGGCTCAAACCTAGGTCTCTTCCAACTCAAATTCCAGTGTTGTTTCTGGGACATCAAGCTGCATCCTAGGGTTTAATATAAGCTCTGATGTTCCTGTCTTTACTTGTCTAAAATGTTTTGCACTACCTCACCTAACAAGTATTTTCTATTAAAGGAAAGAAAATCTACTTTAGTCCTGGTTTCCTATGGGTTCTCACCTAGACAAATTGAAAATGAGGTCTAGTATCTATGCCCATCACAGTACTTCTTACTGTCAAACCCATGTATGAAAAAGAAAACATATACTACAGGGGTGCCCATGTCTTTTAACGGTGAGCCACTTGCTCAGAAATCCATACATTTAGGTCATATACATTTTTTAAATTGATAATCACATTGAAGTGAAGTCCATTAGCCATTCACAACCAAAAGCAACCCAAGAAAAAGCTTAACCACCTTTATTTATAAAAACTCATAATTACAAGATTATTGCTACTCATTGATCACTTCTGAGAGTTCTGGTATTTCATTGACTGAGATGTTTTTAAAAAGCTGTGGAGCACATTTAGTCAATGGGCATCTCAGTTTTGACTGCAGTTCAACATCACTGGTGACTGTAGTCAGCATTAGTTGCAGAAATGTAAGGAAAAAGAATGTAACCTCAAATAGTGAGGCACTCTCAGAAATTCTTCAGACTTTATCCATAGAGTCAGAAATTTCAGATGAATAAGCCTACCAGTTTATGTATGTTAAAAACATTGTTAAAAATCTGAGGCAGGCTGCTTTCAGGGTCACACAGGCCACATTTAGCTTCACGGGCCATATGTTTCCTGCAAGGAATCTGGTGCTTTTTGGCCAGCAGGAGAGCTTGTTGAGATATTTTATAAACTTCAAATAGCATGGAGGATCACCTATAACCTTCTGGAGCTGAATCATGTGCTTGAGATAACTAAGAGCTCTAGATACAATAAAGTCATGCTGACAGCATTTCCAAGACCTGGAGAAAAGGTCTGGATTTAAAGGGTTGGGAGTCTTATGCCTGGAAGCTAGGTTAATTATAAGGCCCTCTGCTACAGAATCACCCCTGGACTGTGAGAAAACTTCATTTCTATGAAGGAAGCAAGGAAAAAGGTAATAGGGCAGCTTGGGGTAGACCTAACATACAGAGGATGGAGTGCCAAGTATGATGAAGCCTGGACACCAGACAGTGGTGGCCAGACTTTGCCCAGGGTCTATAGTTGCTCAACAGTAAGGCATCCAAGCCTTTCAGATATTCTGGGATAATCTTGCTTTCAAGAAAAATGAGTGCATTTTTACTTTTTCAAAAAATGCCATTGATATCTATTGTTTTTTATTTCACTTTGATTTATGAATGTCCTTATCCCTTTCCTTCCCAACAAGTCATCCCTTGAATCAATGAATAAAAAAGAAAAAACAAAAAATAGTGCAGGAAAACTAACCAACAAATCAACTGAGTCTGACAGCATATGCAGTCTTCTCCTACCTCTGGGGGCGGGGGGAAGTGAAAGAAGCAAATGTTCTCATCTCTTTTCCAGGACCATACTTTGTTATAGTAATTATACCCTATTAAGTTTGGGGGTTTTGCCCTTTTCATTTATATGATTATAGTCATTGTGTCTGTGTTTTTTCCTGGTTTTGCTTACTTCAGTCAGCCTCGGTTCATATAAATCTTTCCATTTTCTCTGATTTCTTTATAGTCATAATTTTTATAGCACAGTAATATTACATTACATACATGTACCACAACATCCATAACTGTTCCCTGATCAAGGGATTTTATTTTCAGTTCTTTGCTACCACAAAAAGTGCCACTATTTCTATTTTGGTACATATAGGACATGTTTTTCTGGTTTTGATATTCTTGGTGTATATACCCAGAAGTAGGATTTCTGAATCAAAGAATATAGACAATTTTGTTGCTTTCTTAGGTTCTTAGTTAAAATACTACTTTCTTTGTAAAGTCTTTCCTAATTTCCAACTGCCAGTACTGTTTCTCTCTAAGTACCTTGTTTTTAACTGCTTTGTATTTATTCTGTATACATTTCTTCCTATATGCATACACACACACACACACACACACACACACACACACACACACACACATACATATCTCCCTAGTAGAATATGTGTATCAAAAACAGGGGTTAGTTAATTTCTTCTCTTTGTATTGCTGGTATTTAAGCATAACACCTAATTAATAAATACTTAGTCATTGATGTTTGATATTTTAGTACAATTCCAAATTGCTTTCCAGAATGGAAATTTTCCAATTGATAAATAAAACTTATAAATAAAAAACTTTCCATTTCATAAATACCAACCATGTATTGGTGCCTGTCTTTCTCCAACCACTTCAATATTGAGTATTACTATTTTTTTGGTCATCTTTATCAACTTACTATGTATAAGGTAAATCCTGAGATTTGTTTTGACTGTAACTTCTCTCATTATTAGTGATTTGGAATAATCTTTCATATGGTCACTAATAGTATATAACCCTTTTTCCAAAACTGTTTATTCATGTCCTTTGATTTTTTTTATCCATTGAGAGATAACTCTTGTTTATATATTTATGTTAGTTCTCTGAGCAAAGATATTTGGCATAAAGATTTTTTTCCTAATCAACAGCCTCCCTTGTTATTTTCATTGAATTGCTTTTATTTTGTGTAATTGAAATGATCTATTTTATTTTTTATGTTTATTTCTGTTCTTTGCTTGGATAAGAATTCTTCCACTAGCCATTGATGTGAAAATACCTGATTTCATTGTCTTCTATTTTATGTGTGTGTGGTGTGATGTTTAATATATTGCCCAAGTGTACATTTTGAGCTTATTGTAGGATATGGTTCTTCTAGCTTTTTAAAATTCACAAGGTCATAGGGCATTTTGTTCTCTCTCCAATACTGCATCACCTAGGAGCAAAGAAGAAATGGACAAAACAGAGGCAGAAAATTAGTCATGCTATGCCATGCCATATTTATAGGGACCACACACATAGTGGCAACCTGGATGGAGAGATGAAGGTCCAAGCCTTCTCCTCCCACCTGGACACAAAGCATTTCATCCTTCTCACTCTAACTCAGTCAGGAAAACTGAGAGAGATCAGATTGACTATGAATGCCTTTTGCAGGTACTCCTGGCTTGGCAGCCAATCAAAAGGCCCTTTCTTCGATACATGGTAAGCAGGCAAGAAACAGAATTCCTGTGCATGCTCTAAATGGGAGAGTTTAGCACCTTTATTCTATGTGCTCATGAATTCCCTGAAACAGACTCACCAAACATCCTTGTGTATCTCCTTAGCATGTTCCCATAACTGAGCCCTTAGTAACCAGTTCTTTGTTACATAAAATCATACCCTGTGCTTTGATAAAGGATAGTATTCTTTTTGCAACATTTTATTCAACACATACGTTCTTTTCTGTTAACCAGTACTATCCTACAATATCCAGGATATGTGATTGTTGTAACCTTGGCAAAGTCATAACTAGAAAGTTTTTGCCTGGGGAAAGAACAGTTAGTTAGGAATGTTTGGAGTATGGCAGTAATTTAAAAAAAAAAGGACAGATCAACCTTCTAGGCAGTGCTCAGAGAGGAGACCCTTGCTCCTATAGGGGATTGGGAAAGGAGTGCCAGGGCAAAGGGACCCTGAGGATGGCAACCCACGGTGGTTGGGCCACATTTGGCACAGAGCAGAGAAGAAACATTAGGTAAGGTGCAAGAAAGCTAGTTGCTCTGAAAGGAAAATGACCTCCTCCACCCCAAAGGAAGTATACCCTCTAGAATAAAGCACTGATCTCCTGGGGCAAAGCCCTGTTCACTCCTACTGGTTAAGGCCCTGACCTAGTGTGACAGTGCAAGCCTGCAGAGCCCAGCTTATATGAAACACTTTGTTCAAAGACCAGGGAGACCTCAGCCTACTCTCTGTGAAGATAGCACTTGGATTGGTGAGGACATTGTATTTCTCTGTGGTAAGTTTTTAGGCACAACACCTCCCCAAATTCTTCCCACTATCCCCTCCTGCTCACTCCCTCCCCCCCGCCCCCACTCTCACTCACAGCAGAATAGGACCCACTTTGGAGTGGAACTGTTAACAGCCTGAGGACTAGGTGACAATGAGCCCTATTAACAACTGAAAGACCTGAACTGCCAAAAGCTGATAACGAGGTGAGAAAGCATCCATTCAACAGTCCAAGGCCTTCAGACCACCCTGAAGTAGGAGCCTTCCAAGAGTTATAAGTTTATAAGATAATCAAATTTTAGTGTTGAACAGGCTTTAGCTCCAACCTCCCGCCCTCTTCAGGAATCCCTTTTATGTAACTTTGCTGACAGATGGTCACCTACTCTCTGTTTGAACAGGGCAACTCATTAGTGATGCCCTGGCAACAGCAATGTCACAACCTCACAACTCAGCACATTTCATTTTGAAACAGCTCTAATTGTTAGAAAGTTCCTTTAAAAAAAAAAATTGAACCAAATTCTGCTTCCCTATAACTTCTACTCATTATTCTCATGTCTGCCCTCTGCAGATATACTAAATAGGTCTGATCCATTTTGGAATATTGGAAGACAACCCTTGTTTCCCTGCTTCTCTTTCCAAGCTTAAACATCCTTAATCCCTTCAACTCAACCTCACAGGTCATGGTTTTAGGTCCTCCCCAACCCAGCCTCAGCCCATGCCCCCACTCCATGAATATTCATCTAATCTGCATTAAGGGGTTAATAATGTGTTAATATGCCTTAAACAGAGAGGAAAGATTCTGAGGCAAAAGACTTGGCAGTTAGCTAGTAAGCCCATCTGCCAGAATTCAAATCCAGGTGCTTTTGTGGTGTTAATGGTCTTTCCATCATACTACACTGCCTTCTTGATTTCTTCTGCAAATTAAAGATTCTTTGACCTTGCCAAAACTTTAGTGGTCTTAAAAAAAAAGGGTGGTCTGCATAGAAAAAGAGGGATAGAAATCAGACTGAAAGAATAAGTTCACTGATGGGAAATTTGAAGTAGGACAAAAAAGTAAGCAGCTCATTCTAGGTTCTTAGGGGTGAAGGGAGGTGATAAAGCAGACTGTCAGACACAGATTGTTGTAACTTGGGCATCCGTTCATTCCTTCCCTCACTTAAGCATTTACTGAGCACCTGCTATATGTCAGAACTATTAGGTTCCTTGGACATACTTGTTCATTTGTTAGTTATTTGTCCTTTGCTCTTGAAGAGCACCATGACATCACTAGCAAGTGAATTGGATTTAAGTGAGGCTGGGGTGTGCAAAGTCACCAGCCTCACTTTTTCTTCCTGAGTCATCTGGGCCCAATGGCAAGATGTAGATCAGGACAACTGGAGATGGCCCCAGATGCAGTGGGAGATGTTGGCCTTAAGCTAAGATCTTTCCCAGGTCTCAGTCTGACTGAGGCAATGCCCATTCAGTGATCAAGGCTAGGTAGGAAATGAGGCAAAATATGGCCTCTTTTATCTAGTAAAATGCAAAACAAAACAAACAAACAAAAACCCACACAGAAAATCCATTGGAGAAAGGAAGACCCTCAGAGTTTCTGTCCAAAACAGAAACAATTGCTATTTACACTCACTCTGAGCTATCTGAGCCCAAACAATGACCAAGTGAAGCTTGGGCTGGGACCTTTTGTTGGCCAATCAATGAGAGCCAGAATGATTTGGATGTAAGGCACAGTCCTTAAAAAAGAAATCTAGCCAGTAAACCCGAAGATATCTTGCAAGATTTCAGTGGTCAAAATTTGTATTGCTTTGGAGAGAGTACCTGTTAGCCAAAGGGAAAGAACCTATAGAAATTGAATAGTTAAAAAGGAGGTTGAGAAAGGGCATGGGAGAGAGAGAGATCAAGGTCTTAAGGCAGGAGGGAATGTCAAAAACATTGAGGAATATGTACAGGGTGAGTAGGTCAGATGGTTGGAGAAATGTTCTTGGGAAAGACTCTGAAATCAGCTGGTTTTGAACTTCTTCAAGAAGGTGGTGTTGCCATTGGCTATGAAATCTGCTAGAGAACAATGGGATGAAAGTTCCAAGAGGGCATTGAAGGTGAAGACTCCACCATGGATCCCTAAGAAATGTGCATCAATGACAGATGACTGGTGGTCCTGTGACTCATTTTTTAAAATGTCTTTCTGCATAATGGAATTTAAAGAACTTTAAATTTAAGGAATGAGAATGGGAGAAGAATTATAGAAAGAAAGAAGGGATGATATAAGTGGGAAGATGGGACAAGGAGGAAAAATTCTTCCCTGACCTGATCTCTACATTCTTATAGAAAGATAGATAGATAGATAGATAGATAGATAGATAGATAGATAGATAGATTTTCAAGACCACTTCATAATTTCTAATGAAGATGAATTCTTCACTAATCTTTCTTTCTAGGGAAAGGACTTATTCATTCAACTATCTGCAAATTTTGGTTGGTATTTCTAGTTGCGGGTTCCTGGGCAAAGCACTTACACTCCCTAAGTTTCTGTACCTTCATCTGTCAAATGAAAAGAGTACCTACCTTGCAGGGTTACTGTGGGGATCCAGTGAGATAGTATGTATGTGTGTGTGCATGCACGAGTGCATGTGCATGTATGTGTGTATGTGTATGTATGTATATAGTGTTTTGCAAATTTGAAATAGAGCCTGGTATCTTCACTTTGGCTACTATAGGCCTTGAGATGCACAATTGGAAAATAATCCGGTTGTGCCAGGGTTGTGTTTGGTTCCTTTGGGTTATTATGAGACAAGTAGGTAGTGAGAAATGATGAACAATAAAGGGAAAATGTGAAACATTTCAGGAATTCAATCGTCTAGACTTAGATCTCACTGTTGGCCTGTCTGCTTCTTAAACACATGCTCCCTTCAGTAGCTGCCCTTGAACTTGTACCCTTAGTCATTTCTGGCTTCTCACCACACAATTCACCAGAAAAAGCAAAGACATTGCAAACTTGTTTCTCCTTGAGAAGGGGCAGCAGAATCCTTTCCTGTCCTCCCACTCCTCACATTTTTGCATAAGGAAAGAGAAGTGAAGGAAAATATTGTCATTGTGCATTGGCCCAATTTTCAAATTCAGAGACTAGAGGGGGCTGTTGTCAGACACAAATAAGGGGGAGCAGCCACCGTGAGTGCATAATTCCTCCAGTTCCATCAGCCCTTCCCCCACCCCAAAGACCCATACTTTATCATGCTGTATAAATCAATTCAGAGAAGGGGATTTCCTAGCTGCCATGAAGCCTGATATGTGGAGGTCATCTAGCCCTTCACAGAGAGACTCAGTGGATAAGGAGGAAGGAGGGGGGTTTCAGGCATCTCTGTGTCTATATTGATACCTGGGGTGTTCAACACAGATCCCTACCTGGCTTGTTACATGTGACCCACAAAAGTTTGGAGAGGAAATAATATTAGCTGGCTAATAATAGCACTTTAAGGTTTGCAAAACATTTTATAAATATTACCTCATTTTATTCTCCTGGGAAGTAGGAGCTATTATTATTTACATTTACAGATGAGGAAACTAAGGCAGACAAGGTAAGTGACTTGTCCAGGGTCATACAGTTAGTAAGTATCTGAGGCTGATTTTGAACTTAAGTCCTAACTGCCTCTAATGTTGCCATAAGTTTTTATAAAAATTGAAATATAAACAGTGATGAACTATCAATTAATTTTAAAAGTCTTTCTTTTTTTGGTCTCTATTACTTATATCCCTTAAAGATATGGAAGCAATGAACCAATATTGCCTTTTGCTTGTTTCATTTGCAAATCCTGAGAATTGGGTTTTTCAAATGGAACTGGTGTTCATTTACATATATTAAAGAATTTTGCTTCATGGGAGGTTAATAAAGGGAGGCAACTAGCATGAGCTTCAGCAAGTGACCATACCTTGATTTCTTAAAACAAGGAGGGTAAACCAGATGATCTTTGGGAATTTGTTCCATACTTTAAAGTTTGATGTTTTTGCTCATATGGCTGCTCCCTAGATGTGGGCTGTTCTCTCTTTTGTGGAAATGCTACATATTTTTCAAAGGCAATATCACTGATTGCACTTTTTTGGTCCTTCCCATGCCCTTCCCTATTTAGAAGCTTCTTTCCAAATTTGTAACCTTCATAAATACTTTGTATCTCTTTCTGGTTAATCATGTTCTGTTTTGTACTGTGGTTACCTGTTACAACATTACCACTTCTGGGCCCCACAGGCCTGGGACATTCACTTTCTCTTCCCAATTAAAGAGCCCTTACCTAACTGCACCCATTCACATGGACTGGGTTCAGTCCCATGGGAGCCTAAAACTCTCTGTTCTTTACTCTCCTACTAATATTCTCCAGGGAGAATCTCACTTTAAGCTTAGGTTTGACTCAGAAAGTCAAAAGGAAAAATTAATATGTAATGTAAATCAGTTGTAAAAGTTATTTATTTCTTCCTAACAAAAGTTGTGTGGTTGTGTGGTGACAGACGAACAGCCAGAGTGCTGGTAGCCTCACGATGTCAGGTCATTGCAAAGCCTTCAGGACCCTGTATGAACCCACTGAGGTGAACTGATGGGAATGTAGAGATTAGAATTTTAAAGGATAGGCAGGCATGAATGGATTACAATCTGTATCAGTGGAGGGAACATCCAAATTGATGAGATGACATATACATTTGAATATTTTAACATCTGCTCAAGATCACAGAACTAGGGAGTAAGTTCTTGGAACTCTAGCTCTAGCATTCTGGGATATATGGGTTATTCAGGGAGGGTTAGCACCTCTGCTACAAGGGCATATCAAGACCTTTTCAGGGCTGTTCAATCACCTTCGGTGTTCACTTTGCACTTAACTCTCACCTGGGGCTCCAAGAAGCTGAAGCATGAGTAGTGGCCAAACCTTGGTAAAACCGTGTTGGCAGGCTGGCTAAACTAGGTTGAGGGTAACTGATAGGTCTCAAACCTATTGGTGAGATAGGGGGATGTATATCCCCAAGCATGTGAAAACTTGCCCTATTAGAATGTGTAAGTGAGAACAATTTATTCCAATGGCCCTGAAGGAGACTGAAACAGTCTCTGTGGAGCACTGAGAGCTTGGTCAGACATTGAAGACACCAAGCTCATCCACTGCAGCCTGGGTCATCATTAGGCATTCTGAATTTTGTCCTGCCACTGGACTTTAGTGGTTCAGAAAGAAAGAGTGAGGCTGATGACTTTGTGTAACACTGCCTCACTTAAATCCAATTCACATACAAGTTAAGACACCACCCCAAGATGTCACTTGTTCTCTTCAAAAATTAAGGAAGAAAGGGGCAGCTAGATGGTGCAGTGACTAGAGCACCAGCCCTGGAGTCAGGAGGACCTGAGTTCAAATCCAGCCTCAGACACTTGACATACTGACTAGCCATGTCACCTTGGGCAAGTTGCTTAACCCCAACTGCCCTTCTTCCCCCTCCAAAAAGCAGAAGAAGAAGAAGAAGAAGAAGAAGAAGAAGAAGAAGAAGAAGAAGAAGAAGAAGAAGAAGAAGAAGAAGAAGAAGGATGAACAACAACAACAACCACTGTAGCATTCTTCTCTCCTTCTACGTAATCCTGGATAGAAGGGAGTATACACTAGTTACTTTTTCCTGATGCACCTTGAGGATAATTTAATTGGTATTTTCCATGGGATTGCAATGAAATGAATAATAGAATCAAATATTTCAAATGTGATTTCCAGCATCATAAAAGAAGTAGTGAAGGTAGTAACCACAAGGTTCCCCATGTTCTTAATAGTGACCTCTACAATGCAACATTTAAATTCCTTAAATCATGAGTTTTACCTTTTAAAATAACATTTTTCGGGGCAGAATCAAGATGGCAGAATAGAAACTGGACTTCTGAACAGCTCTGGCTCCCACCAACTCCAATTCATGTAAAAGGTGACTCTGAACAAACTTCGGAACTACAGAACCCACAAAATGACACAGAGAAGCTAACCTCCTACTGAGGACAGCCCAGCACCCCACAGGGAGCAGACAGCACAGCTCTCTGGGAGCCGAGCCCAGGCCTGCATGAGCCAGAGGTTTTAGCCCCAGAACAGGCCTGACCAGCCTCTGGCTGGAGGTACTTCAGATCACCAGCAGCTATGGCAGTTTCCAGAATTATCAACCTGTAGATGCTAAGGACAAAGTGAAAGGTCAGTGCAGTGTGGATTTTAGGATCCAGTAGTTTGGGAGTGTAGCTGGCCTTTATCCCCTGGAGGGAGAAGCCGCTGAGATGCAGTGGCCATGCATCCACGGCATGGCAGCTTCAGCTCCTGAGTTGCAGATTGTAGGGGGCCCAAGCAACCAGTCTGACTGGTAATAGCTCTTGCTTTAATCTGTTTGGGTCTGGATTGTGGAGGTCCTGGGTGTACAGCCAGCTCGCCAGAGCACGTGGGTACCCTTCAGAGAGGGTAGCCAACTAATACCTTTGGCAGCTGAGAAAACCCCAGCTATTAGGACAAAGCTTCCCTGTCTTGTAGCAGAGTCCTACTGTGGCAAAAAGCTCAAAAGTCAAGTACTTTAGTGGCAACATGAGCAGGCAAAGGAAGCAAACCAAGCAGAGCAATCCAACTTTACACTCCTGTTTTGGGGACAAAAAGAATCAAAGCATGGAACAGAAGGAAGAAAGCAAAGTCCAAACTCCTGCACCAAAAGCTCCCAAGAAAAATATGAGCTAGTTACAGGCCATAGAGGAGCTTAAAAAGAATTTTGAAAACCAAATAAGAGAAGTGAAGTAAAAATTGGGAAGAGAAATGAGAACAACTCAAGAAAATTATGAAATGAGAGTCAACAACCTGACTAAAGAAAATAACACCTTAAAAATAGACTAACTCAAATGGCAAAAGAGACTCAAAAAGGCAATGAGGAGAAGAATGCCTTAAAAAGCTGAATTTGCCAGATGGAAAAAGAATCTCAAAAGCTCACTGAAGAGAATCATTCCTTCAGAATTAGACTGGAGTAAATGGAAGCTAGTGACTTTATGAGAAATCAAGATACTATTAAACAGATCCAAACAATTAAAAAAAAATAGAAGGCAATGTTAAATATCTCATTGGAAAAACCACTGACTTGGAAAATAGATCCCAGAGAGATGATTTAAAAATTATTGGACTACCTGAAAGCCATGATCAAAAAAAGAACCTAGAAATCATCCTTCAAGAAATTCTCAAGAAAAATTGCCCTGATGTTTTAGAACCAGAGGGCAAAATAAAGGTTGAAAGAATCCACAGATCACCTCCTGAAAAAGATCCCAAAAAGGAAACCCATAGGAATATTATAGCCAGGTTCCAGAGCTTCCAGATCAAGGAGAAAGTATTACAAGCAGCTAGGAAGAAACAATTTGAATATTGTGGAAACACAATCAGGATAACACAGGATCTGGCAGCTTTTACACTGAGGGATTGCAGGGCTTGGAATGTGATATTCCAGAGGTCAAAGGAGCTGGGATTAAAACCAAGAATCACCTACCCAGCAAAATCGAGCATCATGTTTTAGGGGAAAATATGGCTATTTAATGGAATAGAGGACTTTCAAGCATTCTTGATGAAAAAACCAGAGTTGAATAGAAAATTTGACATTCAGATACAAGAAGCAAGAGAAGCATGAGAAGGTAAACAGGGAAAAGAAATCATAAGGAACTTATCAAAGTTCAACTATTTACATTCCTACATGTAAAAATGATCATTGTAACTTATGAAACTTTTCTCAGTATGAAAATAATTGAAGGGAATAGAAATCTGTGTATACATATACATATATATATATATATATATATATATACACATACATATATTTCTATATAGGAGGCTATATGGGAGTATGAATACATATATGTACAGGTATACATAGATAGAGGGCACAGGGCCAATTCAATGGGAAGGGATGATACTTAAAAGGTGAAATTAAGAGGTGAGAGAGGAATATAATGTGAGGAGATGGGGAGAGACAGAATGGGGGTAAACTATCTCTTATAGAAGAGGCAAGGGGAAATGATTACAATGGAGGGGAAGAACAGGAAGGCAAAAGGGAATGGGTCAACCTTATTCTCATTGAATTTGGCTTGGGGAGAGAATGACATACGCACTAAACAGAGTATCTCACCCTATAGGAGAGTAAGGAGGAAGGGGATGAGAGGGGGGATGATGGATGGGAGGACAGGCTGGGGGGACAGGGACAGGATCAAAGTAGAGAATAGAACAAGTGGGAGGTGGGATAGTTCAAAAGGGACAGGATCAAAGTAGAGAATAGAACAAGTGGGAGGTGGGATAGGAGGGAAGGGAAATATAGTCAGTCTTTTACAATATATCCACTATGGAAATGTTTTGCATAGCTACACATGTACAACCTATATTGAATTGCTTATCTTCCCAGTAAGGGTGGGTGACAAGGAAAGAAAGGAAAGAATCTGGAATTCAAAGTTTTAAAATCAAATGTTTAATATATATATAACTTTGCCCAGGTTACTAAATTATGAACTGTTCAATGCCATTTTGCCAAGATGTCATTTCTTTTCTTTTCTTTTTTCAAATGCTTTATTAACTTCTGGTCTACATCATTCTTTTCTGCCAGATTTTGAGTTACAGTTTTTTCCCCATTTTTCCCCTACCCACCATTCCCAGAATAGCAGTCCCACAGGATATCCCTTCATCCAATCTGCTCTCTTCCATCTCTTCTCCCATACCCCTTTCAACTTTTCCAGTAGGGCAAGGTGAATCCCTGTGCCCCACTGCCTACACATCTTATCTACCAATTATATGTAAAATAGTATTTATATATTTTTAAAACATTTGATTTTAAAACTTCAAATTCCAGATTCATTCCCTTTCTCCCTTGTCACCTACCCTTACTGGGAAGATAAACAATTCAGTATATGTTGTACATGTGCTGCTATGCAAAACATTACCATAGTAGATATATTGTAAAAAACTGACGATATTTCCCTCCCTCTTATCCCACCTCCCACCTGGTCCACTCCCCACTTTGATCCTGTCCCTTTTCAAAAGTGGGTACTTCCAACTTCCTCCCCCCGCCCCAAGCCTGCCCTCCCTTCCACAAGATGTCATTTCTAAGGATCATAGACTGCCTTTGTCAACTCTTCTCTCTTTTCAGTCAAATGTTTGCTATGGAATGCTAAGTTGCATATTTTCCACTTTGGAAGTGTAAACTTATATTTTCAGAAAAAAATTCCTACTTCTGATTCCACTTTGTAATCAGAGGTTATAGAGGGGTTCCATGGGGACTCTCCCTGGGTTAGATCTAATTAAATCTAATAGCATTAGATTTCTTCAAAGAACCTCTTCTCGTCATGCAAATTTCTGAAGGTTTATGCAAATAGGCCTTCTCTCCACCCTATCCCCCACCCCCAGGGAAATAAGTTCACAACCATGAACTTCTAAGGTGAGATAGGTGGCATGGACAATAAAGCATTGGACTTAAGAGTCAGACATGAGTTCAAATGTAGCCTCTGTCACTTACTAGCTTCTTGATGGTAGGCAAGTAAATTAACTTGTTTGCCTCAGTTTCCTCAATTGTAAAAATGAGGATACTAACAGCACCTACCTTGCAAAGGTTTTTGTGAGGATCAGGGGAGATAATCTTTGTAAAGTACTTAGCACAGTGCCTGACACATAGTAAGAACTATATAAATGCTTATTTCCATCCCCCTTCCCCATTCAAAAGTGTGCTTTGGCAAAGACAAGTAAATAGCAGTCTTTAAATTATAACTACATTTATGCTTTCCCAGAAGATTGATACTTAAAACATCAAGGAATGAAGAATTTATGAGACTGTCAACTAAATATTCCCCTTTTCCTCAGCTCTACTGCGCAGATGTTTTCTGGCAGGTCAGGGATTGGGTTCATCCTTCTGCTAGTGGTCAGCTTCTCCAAGGGGCGTTATAATAGTTGCAGAAGGGGCTTCGTACAGTGCAACAGGCATGAGGAACTCAAATAATCCCAACCTCTTATACCAGCATGGCTGTCACTTAGGCTGGAAAGACATAGCTCAGGATTTCTTTCTTTCTTTTTTTTATCACTTGTGCTGAGGAGAGAAACACAAAGCAGAAGAGATAGGGCTTTGAGATCCAACTTCAAAGTCACCCAGGCCAGGCCAGGGGTAAGCAGTTTGCCATTTCTTCTGAGGTAGGGAAGGTTAGGGACCTTAAGTCAGGGTAGAAGACCATTGTGTGGATATAAACTAATTGGAGTGAGGATTCCATTGCGTATTTCAAAATTGCTTCATTTAGGCATAAACGGATGGAAATCCAGAGGCTTCTTGGTATATTAGAGTTATAGAAGAGAGGAAAGTTGATGTTTTTGGCTTATTGTTTCTCAGGAAGAATCTGACTTAAAATACATTAGTATCCTATTTTTCATCTTTTATGTACAACTGATTTGGGAACCGATGACAATGATTACTACCTAGCCCCCTTCTTCTCCCCCCTCCTAACCCTCCTAATTATTGCTCATGACCAAATGAACATTTCTCATTACAATTGTTCCTCACTCTCTGGGAGTGATCATGGGGGAGTTCAATGTTAATCTAGGCATATTGTTGATTTCTACAGCTGGGCCACTTTTATTGTTCATTAATCCTGGCACCAGAAGATGGGGCAGGAAAAGCAAGGGAAGCTTAAAAAGATAAAAGCAACTACTTATTAGTAGCTTTGGCTAAGGTTTGGTGGGAAAGGGTGCAGAGATGCTGAATATTTTGTCTAAGGGTCATACAGGTAGTAAGTAGCAGGACCATTCTTTGGACCCATGGCCTCTGGCTCCAAACCAGCACCCCACACAGGAAGCTCCTCTGGGCTAGCTGAGCCCCCCATGAAAGTTAAACACCATAATTTGTAAGCAGCCCATCCCTTCCCTCTCTTTCAGGAATAACTTTAAAGGCTAAAATATTTATGGCTTCTGAACACATGTGCCAGGTGTCTGACTGAAATGGTTATAAATCATCTGAGAGGCTTCTGTTTGTCTTTCATCAGTTTCTATGAACTCAGCACTTTCTTGTCACTGGCATACTAACTAGACATCCGCCTTACAGGTTAGATACTTAGAGCAGAGCCTTTCTTCACAGAATAGCTCAGCCTGTAGAAAGGACACTGGACTTGGAAGCAGGTGAGACCTTGTTTCAACCCTTTCCTCCAGCACTTACCCTCTTTGTGACTGCAGACAAGTCACTAAATCGCTGAGGCTCAGTTTCCATATATGAAATATGGATAATAATAATGCTATTGTATCTTCTGTATAGCATAATTGTAAAGATCAGATGAAATAACATATAAAGCACTTTATACACTTTAAAGCATCATGTCAATGCCAGTCACAGGATCGCAGCTGGAAGGGCCCTCAGAGGATGTCTAGTCCAACAAGCCTTCATTTTACAAATGAAGAGGCTGGAGCTCAGCTGCTTGACATCAGACTGGTAGAAAGCATGAGAAGCTTTGAACCCAGGTCCTTGAGTTCTAGAGTCAGGGCTTTCCCCATTGTACCAAGCTGCCTTCCTAATTATGATAAAAAATAACATTTTCTCTCTGAGGGCAGGGATTGTTTTCACTTTTCCTAATCTCCTGTAATTCTAGTGCCTTTTCTCTGTCGATTATCTCCAATTTATGCTTGAGAGAGTTTGTACATAACTGTCTCAGTATGGTCTCTCCCATTAGACTGTGAGCTTCTTCAGAGAGGGGTGGTCTTTTGCCTTTCTTTGTATCTCCAGCACTTAGCACAGAGCTTGGTACATAGGAGTTGCTTAATAAACGTCTATTTACTGACTGACCAACTAATTTCATCAGCTCCCATTTCATTAATCATTTCAATGCAGATAGGTCCCAGAGCAATAAATCCAGACTTAATCTCCCTGCTGAGTTCCAGATGCCTCACCGGATATTTCTCACTGAATGTCCCATGGATGTCTTAAGACCAACGTGATTTTAATAGAACCTGTTCATGTTTCCATAAAGCTCATCTCTCATCCAGTCTTCCCTATTTCTCCTAGGGACACACCATCCTTCCAACCATTCAGGTTTGTAAACTCCAAGTCATTCTTAGCCCTCACTGTCTCTCACCTCCCATATAATGCCAATCATATAAAATCTTGCCATTTCCACCTCTATGGCAACACTCATCTGTCCCCTTATAGCTGCCATTCAAGTTCAGGTCTCATCTTTTCTCACATGTATTATTGGACAAGCCTCCTTATGGATGTCTCTGCTTCTGGCCTGTTTCCTTTCCCTTCGATGTGTTTCCTCACAACTGCCAAAGAGATGCTTCTAAGGCACAGGTCTGACCATGTCACTGCCCTCCTCATAAAGTTCTAGTAGCTCCCTATAGCCTGTAGGATAAGATATAAACTCTTCTTTTTGTCATTTAAAACCCTTCCCAATAGTGCTGCAACTGATCTTTCCGGACTTAGTAATTACACATTACTCCTCTACCTACCCTCCACCATTCAGTCAGAGTGGAGGAGGCAAACCTCTCCTCTTTTGTAGAGGGGAGAGATATGCATATGGAACACTTCTTAGAGTGGCAGTCTTTTTCAATATACGCTTGGATTCGATGGACTGTTTCCTTCCTTCTTTTTTTATTTGGGTCTCTGGGATGGAGAGAAAGGAGGGATATATTAGGAAATGTAAGTGATGTAAAAATATCCTTTTTGTCCACGTGGCCTGCCTGCTTTTCCTCACGCATGACATTCCATCTTTATTCACTGTCTCCTCACCTTTACTTCTTAGATTCTTGTTTCCTTCAAAAGTCAGCTCAGGCCCAACTCTTATATATGGCCTTTTTTTGATCCTCCCAGTTTCTAGCATGTCCCTCCAAAATACCTTGAATATATTTTGTATTTACTTACCCATGTAAATACAATTTAAAGCTAGAGGAGACCTTAGAGTTCATCTAGTTCAAACCCTTCATTTTACAGATGAGAAACTGAGGCCCAGAGATGTTAAGGGACTCGGCCAAGGTCACACAGCTAACAATTGTGTGAGGCAAGGTTCAAACCCAGGTCTTTAGGTTTCAACTACATTTTTTATCCTCTATATCAAATGCTGTTTCTCTTAATAGAATACAAACTCCTTGATGCTAGGGACTTTTCCTCTCTTTCTTTCTTTCTTTCATTTCTTCCTTCCTGCCTGCCTTTCTTTCCTCCTTCCTTCCTTCCTTCCTTCCTTTCTTTCTTTCTTTCTCTCTTTTCTTTATATTTCTAGTTCTTAGCATAGTTCCTGTCACATAGGGTCACCCAGTGAATCCAGAGCCATCACCGGTCATCTTGACTTTTGTCTTACCACTGGTCTTCAATGACTCTGGAGGAGAGAGTGAAGCTGACAATTCTGCAGTTCTGCCTCACTCAAATCCAATTCACTCAGGAGTCAAGACATCACCTGTGATGTCATTGATCCTCTTCAGAATCAAAGGATAAACAACAACAATAAATACTTGATTAGTTAGTTAATAAGATTGTGTTCAGGGATGGGTCCCTCTTAGACATCTGGGCAGCAGAAGGCAAACATCCCTTCCTTTATTCTCCTCCCCACCCCCTTCTCCTGTAACTAGATCCTTCATCTGGGTATGCCTATCT
Source organism: Gymnobelideus leadbeateri (assembly GCA_011680675.1). Classification (NCBI taxonomy): domain Eukaryota; kingdom Metazoa; phylum Chordata; class Mammalia; order Diprotodontia; family Petauridae; genus Gymnobelideus; species Gymnobelideus leadbeateri. Next base: position 261,343 of record WOXC01005287.1, read on the forward strand.
ACAAGTAATTGGGCCAACGCATACACCCAGGTAGTAACTTCCTAAGGTAACTTTCTGAAAGGCAGTGACAAATCAGATTTGTAACTCCATGCTTGTTTTTACTGCCCTACTTGGGCTGCCAATCCCCAAATCAAGCTTGTGAAAGTCCTGAGGGTTTCCTTTCTGGACTCTAGAGCAGAAGGGCAAGGAGGAAAAGAGCTAGAGGGTGGGGTACACAGGCTTCTGTTTCTGTTTTCTTCCCTTCTTGGTCTCTATTTTAAAACCCTAATGGCTTTTGGCTTCAAAATAAGGATGCCCTTTAATGGAGATTCTGTAGCTTTCATTTCCTGGAGTATCTCAGGACAGGTGTGATGTTTGCTGTCATTTCCTAGGTTTGTTTTTACACTGCCGGCCCCATGAGGCTGATTATTTCCTCTCAGGCACATAACTGCCTCCATATATTCAGCAATGCCAAGTTATTGCTGTGGCGTAGATAACTGGGGGGGGGGGGGAATCAGGACTATAGCATATGATCCAAAGATTTTTTAAATGATTTTTTTATTAAAAGAATAACACATTACTAACCATACAAAATATGAGAAAGTGATTCACAAATTGGAGTAATATTTATAAAAATCAGAATGTGCAGAACCTTTTTCACAATCATCAACTGCTAAATAGGGAGGGGCATTTTATCGATATAGAGAATTCCCAGATGAGGAAACTCCCTGCACCAATGCAAATCAGCATCCTCTCTGCAACTGCCCATGGCTCCCTTCAAGTACCAACTAAAATGCCATCTTTTATTGGAAGCCTTCCCCAAGCCCCTCTTTATTCTAGTGCCTTGTCTCTGTTAATTAGTTCCCATTTACCCTGTGTATAGCTTGCTCTGTTTATATTGGTTTGCATGCTCTCTACCCTATTCAGTTGAAAGTTCTTTGAGGGCAGGGATTGTCTTTTGCATATTTTTATATCCACAGTGCTTAGCAGGGTGCCTGGCACATGGTAAACACTTAATACATGTTTATTAATTGATTAATTGAATTATAATCTCATATAAGAGATTAAGTGGTTTGCCCAGAGTCACATAGCCAGTGTGTAACAGGAACAGGACTTGAATCTAGGTCTTCTTGGATCCAAGGCCAGCTTTTTCTATTTCCCTCACCATCATGTTTCCTTGGTAAATAATAACAATCCAATTCTAATTCTTTAAATGTGTGTGTGTGTGTGTGTGTGTGTGTATTTGCTTTTTGGAGGAGGGAGGTCAGGGCAATTGGGATTAAGTGACTTGCCCAGGGTCACATGGCTAGTAAGTATTAAGTGTCTGAGGCCAAATTTGAACTCAGGTCCTCCTAATTCCAGGGACCATGCTCTATTCACTGTGCCACCTAGCCACCCCTATATATATTTAATTTTATTTTTTATATTTACTTTAAAAATATTTATTTTTAAAATATATGCATATTTATTTTAAAAATAAATATATACATGTGTTTGCTTTAAAATAAATGTATACATATATGTATATGTGTGTATGTATGTTCTTGTATATACATATACATGCACACTTGTGTTACCTAAGAATTCTGAAAAAAGCTTCCCACCAATTAATTGTCCAAAAGTGTCAAAACTTGCCTTGATTGGGGATGGGTTCCCTCTCCTTGAATGTTTTCATTCGGCAACGCTTCTCTGTCATGATATAGTTGGAATTCCTTTTGTGGTGCATGAGTTGGACTAGCTGCCCCTGAGGTCCCTTCCAACTCAAATATTTATTCTGTTATTCCTGGTTTTCTCTGTTTTCTAAACCAGACTTTTAAGTAGTTTCTCCAAGTATTAATTGCCTCCTCCCTTAGTCCCACCTCCCTCCTAATCTAATTTCTCCCTATGAAAAGGACTAGATTTAGACAGCCAGCTAAATAAGAATAGTCTAAAAGATACTTCCTAACTTCTAGGGTAGGTCCTGAGAATTCAGAGAGCATTGTGCTAAAAGCTGGGCTTTTTAACTCTGATCCAAGAGATGCCTGCTCTATTTTCCTGCCCTTGTTCAATTCTGATTGCTGGTGATGGATGGCTTTACGTCCATAAATCTTGACCATGACCAGAAAGAGACTGATGCCTGCAAGCAAATCCTACCTCTGAGTAAAGGAGGGAAAGATGATGGAGCCTCTTCACCAAAATGCTATTGCAAGTTTAATGAAGTAAATATTTGTGCAGCGTCATGTTCCAACGTGATTCACATCAGGGTTATTAACTTTTTTATGTGTCATGAACACTTGCCAGTCTATTTAAGCCTATGGAACCTTTCTCAGAAAAATATTTTTAAATGCATAAAGTAAAATGCATAGGATTGCCAAAAATTCAACTTAATTGAAAAGCAATTATAAAAATGGTGGTTTTTTAAAAGTTCATTGGCCCCAGGTTAAAACCCCCTGATGAAGACTCTCTTGGACTTAGGTTCAAAATCTGGTAACTTTTAAATGGTATCTTGTCTTTCTGGCTTGCTTACTTTTGCCTAGCTAAAAAAACCAAAGAAGATATGTATGAGGTTAATTCAGGTGTAGGCTTCAGGGTGCAGCATTCTAACAGACCCAGGCAAAGAATAGCATTGAAATAGTAAAACACTTAATCTGGTCATCTCTAGGGAAGAAGGGGCGTGGGGAGGGAAGAAAAAGGGGGGGAGAAAGTTATATGATCACTAGTCTCAAGGAATAGAGTTACAGTTTCATGTACAATCATCTTTCTTCTATTCTACTATGTTATTAAAATGCTTGTTTTATTTCTTAAGTTTAGAAGAAAATAAACACTTAATCAGGATGGAAATGAATAGAAAAGTAGCAAGAAAATTATATGAGCACATGTTCTCATTTGAATACCATCTCATTCCTTTTCAGCCCCTGGAAAACAAGCCTTGTGACTCCATCCTGGGGGTGAGGTATAGACAAAAAGCTCAGCAGACTGATTTGATTCCTGCTTTGGATTGACCTCACTCAGTGAAGAGCTGAGTCTATGTCTAGCCTGCCTAACCTGTGTTCTGGTCCTGCGATCTCCAAAGCAACTCCCAACTTGCAACTACAGTTCTGTAGCTTTTTCACAGCCAGGATGCCTCAGCTCCTTGATCTGCATCCAAGCTAACAACAATAAACTACTACTCCATTTCCTCCATCTCTGTACTCAATCTCATTTTTTTCCTCCTCCATCAGTTGGGCTGAAAGCCATCCACATGCCCCCAACAATAACCTCACACCTTGGTCAGTTCTCTGTAGGAACTGAACTTTCTGTTTTTCTTCCAATGTGCTCTGGACCCAGGCATAATGGGAAACAATTTGGCCATCCCTATTACATTTGGCTTCAGTACATTCAGTTTCAGTTGCTTGCTTTTTTGTTGCAAAGTCAACCTAAGTTTAATTAATTGGTTCATTTGTAACACCATGAAAAATATATAATTAATTTTTCCAGGTATAAGTGACAAGAATCTGTCTTCCTGAACTGCTAATAAATGGAAGAAAGATTAAAATGCATTTGTCTCCCCCAGATGTTTGTTGAGGAAGTAATCATATATTGGCAAATTGGACTATATCCTAGACATCAGAGTGGTTTTAGATAACTTGAACCTTAATGTTAATTTATTTTATACTGACCCATCAAGTCTTATAGGGTCCTGCAAAGACATAACCACACTTGGCCTTGTTGAGAGGTTGATTCTGGGGCCTAGGGATTTTGAACTACTTTATGAGAGCCTTGGTTAACCCCAAATATGTCAGGTATCTAGCAAACTGATACAAAACCTGGGGCAGCTAGGTGGTGCAATGGCCCTTAGGGTCAGGAAGACCTGAGCTCAAATCCAGCCTCAGACACTTGAGGCTTACTAGCTGTGTGACCCTGGGCAAGTCACTTATCCCTATTTGCCAAACAAACAAAACCACAAATTGAACCCTCTCTCTCTCTCTCTCTCTCTCTCTCTCTCTCTCTCTCTCTCTCTCTCTCTCTCTCTGTATACATATATATCTCACTGTAGGATTTTCCTAGTTCAGGTACCATCCCAGGCACAGAAAGCCTCCTCCCTTATTTCCCTTAACTGCTATCCTATCTGAGCCCCTTGGGACTGTCTGGAGACTTCTGGAGTCTCTAGAGTTATTCTAGGACATGTACTGAACTGCAGGGGAAATTTTCTAAGTCAGAACAAACATTGGCCCTTGTTAAAAAATAATCAATATACACTTTCACAACGGCTGTTTTTGGTTAGCTTTTAACATGGTACCGGGTCTTCTAAAGGGCAGTGAGATTCTTGTTATGGGCTAATGGTATCCTGATTCTTTAATTCTTTGTAGGGGGTATCAGAGTCTATCATTAAAAATACTAAAGTAATTGAGCAGGTAAGAAATGTTGGAGTGGGCTCTTCATTCAAGATAAATTTCTGCTTCCTCTTCCAAAATGCAAAATTGCTTCCAGATGAGACATGAAGCCAACCCTAGGCAAAACTGAAGTAGGCAAACTTTTTTTTTATATGTATGGCCTTTTACTACAGGGCCTTACTCCTAGAATTTGTTCATCTAATCCCCAATAAGATGTTAGCTAAGGATAGCTTAGACTTTGTTGAACTCTTTCTGACTCAATGAATGCTATTTATACAGATACAGGCTGTCCCAAAAGTCTTCATGACATTTTTAAAGCTCTGTAGCTGAAATGTGTTGAGCTTTAGAAATTAAAAAAAAATGCACTAAGACTTTGGAATGCCCTATATACCAGAGAGGGCATCTGGAATCTCTTCTAGTTCTATATCTATGGGTTAATATGAGCTATGCTGAACTGTCATAGAAGAGATATGAGACAGTTAAGTGACCAGTGAGTAGTGTTGGGACTGGAATCGGGGAAAACCTGAGTTCTAATCCTGCCTCAAACACTTAATAGCTGTGTGACCCTGGGCAAATCACTTAACCTCTCTTAACCTGTTTCCTCATCTGTAAAACAAAGATAATAATAGAGCCCAGGTTTGTTGTAAAGAACAAATGAGATGGTACGTATAAAAACACTTTGCAAACCTTAAAGACAAACACGTATACGTGCCGGCTATTATTATTTTAAGTCTATAATGTAAACATATCATTCCCCATTGAGTCAGCCTTCCTGACAGTCTCTGGACAGCATTCCTGGTTTCATTTTACTTAAGGACACATATCTACCCTTTCCCCCTACTGTTTGGCCTCCTGTCTGCTGAAGTACAGGTTTCTGATGGTTTATTCTTTCTCTGGACACCCTTCTAACATCTTGTCCTTGAAGCACCAGACCCTCTGCCCTTTGATCTCATGCCACTCTTTTTTTAAAGGTGGATGATATATGCTTTAGAGTAATAGAGGGAGCAGAATAGTACTTTTTTACTTATTTTTACCATTCTCATTTTAGAAAGAGGGAAAATACAATCTATCACAGTCAAAATAGCAGAATGTGTCCAGAATTATGAGACATGAGGAAGCAAAGATTTGAATTTTGAAGGAATTCTCCAATGCATGAGTGAACTCTGGGCTAGGATTAAAGATTATTAGCCCCAGGTAAACTCAGTTCCCATTGATTTTACAAAACAATGCTCCAAGGTCTTCTTGGGATGTTGAAAGGAGTAACCAGAGATCCCATAGGGGTAGGTTTTTGAGATAGAATCATCCCTCCATTTTCATATTTGCTTTGGAAGTATTCATAGACATTTATAACCTCTCCATGTATTTCTTGGAGGACTTTGTAGGGTTTGGATAGTGACTACTTATCAGGATGAAAGTACATAAAGAGATCTACCCTAAAGCTTCACTCTGTATGAAGAGGAGGAAGGTGTCAGGGGAGGATTTTTCCAGCTGCTCTTTAAGAACTCTTCTTTGCCTACTGCCAGCCCCCTAACTATTGAGGATGTAATCTCCAGCTGGTGCTCAGGCTATTAAACAATTCTCTGGAGAGGAAATTGAATTTCAGAGTCTCTTGGGTGTAGACACTCTACTTATATGCTACCCTCCAGGGTACCAATAATAGCCTCCACTCCAGTGTGCACAGACTGGTAGAGAGTCAGCTTTTCCTGCCACAGATTTGGGGCCATATTTGCTCAGAGTAAACAGTTTTCTTTGGTAACACACACAAAAAAAATCCTAAGGACTTTTCCAAAAGGGGACTTGAATTTTTTACCTTTTCCTCTCAGGAGCCAAGGGTTCTCAGAGTCAGGGCCTTGTGACTTAGTTATTATAGGGTATCTGCTTTTGTTAGCTGGCTCACTTGGAGCAGTAGAGAAGAATTCCTTCCAGATTCTCTGTGATTGACCCCAGAGTGACTGGGCAACATCCTTGCCAGGGTCCAGAGCATTTCCCTCTCTCTCTCTCTAGGGCTTTCATAGCAGGAATTATCAGTGGGTCTTGTGCTATAGTTCCCTTTAGGGGAGGGAGAAGAACTTGCAGTGGTTTTCCACACACACACACACACACACACACACACACACACACACACACACACACACACACACACACCCTCCTCTGGGCTTCAGGTTACAGCCAGCCAGGTGCTCAATAAATACTCTTGACTGATTGACTGAAAACTGGGATAAGAGCTTCCTGTAGGAACAGATGTGTAATGCAACACCAGTGGCTGCATTCCTTCTTTAAGAATGATTGAATAAAATCACAATCTGGGCATCAGTTTTGACATCAGAAAAGTAAGAAAGTTGGACAAAATGCTCTCTAAAGTTCCTTTCAGTAAATTTGATGAATCTTGTTGATTCATTCATTATTGTAATAGACATTCACTGGGCAACTGCGATGATCAGAGTCCACATGTAATATTTGGCATGCCACCATCAGTTGGTGGAGTGGCCATAAACTGGTATCCTATATGAGTGCTTACATGTAGGAAACACATGTATTTGAGGTGCTCATGTGAAAAAGTGACTTATACCTCTAATACTGTAGGACCAGATGATGTCAGTAAATGAATGAATATTCTGAATGAATATTTAGAAGAAATGAGGCCAGAGATTAAAAAATGAAATAAAAGCTCTGGAGAAAAGAATTAGAAGTAGAGCAAATAGATTTAGAAGAGAAATTGATGAACTTTCCCCCATTAAGAGAGACTCCCTAAAGACAGAAAACCAAATAGAAAACAAAGACCCTGTAAGATAGCAAGAAATATTAAAACAGAATCAAAAGATTGAACAATAGAAGAAAAAAACAGTAGAACTATTATATATGTTATAAGAAAAAAAACAGCTGACCTGAAAAACCGGCTATTTGAGGGACTATGGTAAGAATTATTAGACACAAAACCTGAAAATCAGAATTTAAAGGGGAAAAAAAAGCCTGAATGTTATATTTCAAGAAATCATAAAAGAAAACTGCTCAGATCTACTAAAACTGGAGGAAAAGGGAAGAAAGAAAGAATCCACCAATTACCTCCTGAAAAGAAACCCAAAAGGAAATGTCTCAGGAATGACATGAAGTCTTGAACTCCTACATTAAGGAAAAATATAGCAAGCATAAAGAAGTGGTTTAAACACCAAAAAACAACAGTCAAGATCATACAAAACATGGTAGTTTCTATTACAAACCAGAGGAGATCTTCAAATATAATGTACTAGAATGCAAAAGATAAAGGCTTATAATCAAGAATAACTTACTCTACAAAGTTTAATATAATCCTTTGTGGTGGGGGGGAGTGAACTTTTAGTGAAAGAGGATTTTCAAGCATTTCTGATGAAAATATCAGAACTGAGTAGGAATTTTTAAAAAGCAAGAGAAACCTAGGAAGGTAAACTTATTTTAGCAAATGGAAGGGATTATATGACACTGTGGTACCTACAATTTAATGGGGAGAAAAGTAACCAGCGTCCTTTCAAGACCTTACCATCTTTAAACAGTACTGAAGGAGTTAAATAAGAAAAAAAAAAGTAGATGACCCTTGAGTGGACTGATTGTGTTCTGATGGTTTTAGGGGAAAAAAGGTAGAGAAAAAGGAATATATTAATATAGAAGTAGGAAGGTGAGTAGAACTTGTTATTTCTCATATTTGTGGCACATGAAAAGAAGAATATACAAGTTTGGATGAAGGAATAGAAGGAGTGGGCATCAAACGACTCTCACTCTTATCTGAAATGGACAAAGAAAAATTGAACATACACACAAAAGTAATCCGGTGTAAAAATACATCAGATTCAAGAGGGAAACAAGTGAAGATTGGAGAGAAATTTAAGAGGGAGGATAATCCCAGGGAGTGGAATACAAACATCCTGATTATAATGGGAAGAAGGTTATAAGAGAAAAGAAAATAACTAGAATCTGAGGGGGGTACCCATCAATGAGGAATTATTGAACAACTTATGAATATGAATGCAATTGAATATTATTGTGCCAAAGAATAACAAAAGACAATCTTAGAGTATCCTGGGTAGTTTAAACTGATGCACAATGAAATAAACTGAATCATAGAACTATTTATGCAAGGACAACAATATTGTTTTAAAAAATAATAAAACCTCTGAAAGACTTAAGAATTGGAATTAATGCAATGGCCAACTAAGTCTCCAAAAAACTATAATGAATTAGAGAGCATGTTTCCTACCTCCTTGTAGAGAGGTGATTGGCCTAAGATGCAGAAAGAAATATAAATGTGTGGACATCACCACAGATTCATCTTCTATGACTATTATAGAGGGTTGACTATGTCATGAGGGTTTTTTCCACTTTTTTAAAGGAGGGCAGAAATAGCTATTGTAATGCCAAAAACAAAGAGAGGTTTTGTTTTTAGTGTTTTAAAAACACTAAAATGTTTTTAAATGAATGGAAGAAAACAGAAGGAAGTTCAGAAGAAAGCACAGATACACAGGAGAATTTTAAAAGTAATGTGGAATTTATTATATTACATGGAAATTCATAGCTACATATATTATCCTCTTTTGCATTATGCTGTGTATAGGTGTTCTTTTGTGTGTTTAAGTTTACAATTCAAAAATACTTTTCAAAGAATTAATTAGCCTCTATTTTAGTATAATGTGATTCATAACTTCTTTATCTTTAGATTTTCCTGCTATCCCATTTCTTCTATAAGACTTTATTGAATTAAACAGAGCCCACCCTAGTCTAAGCTCTGAGGCTAATGACAGTTTATCAAATATCTATATCTTCTTCTTGAACATAACAAATTGTCCTATCCAAGTCTGTCTTCAGAAAACTTGTGCTTTAGCATGATTGTGTCTGTTTGGCTTACTTCTCTTCAATTCATAGTATAAATACTGGAGGGAAAATGACTTGTTAAGAGTTTACTTAGCTAATAAATCTTTCTTATGTGAACCAACTAATCTCTCTGCTGTGACTGATAATAAGTATCTGAATAAAGTTTTCTTTTGGACAACAGGCTTTTACTTTTTTAATCATGGCACTTTTGACTTGTACGTCTGATACTGAATAATAGTCCTTTGTTCCAGACACAAATCTGATTTAAGGTTAGAAATTCCTAAGAAACCCAACTGGCTTGGCAAGAAAATTAATTTAAGCCCAAACAAAAGCTAGGTAGAGAAGGCTACTTCATTGTTCTCTACCTTCCTGGCCCCCATTTCTGCCTGTATTAGGTATAGCTGTTAACAGCAAAGTCCCCTGCCTTTGGGGGTATATTTTGGCTGAAAAAACATCACTGTCTATCTATCCATATGATAATCATAACAATAATGTATCACATTTATATAACCCTTAAAGATAAGGAAATGATATGATATATAAAAAGAAGTACTTTTCAAGCTTTAAAGCATTATATATGGTCAATAATAATATTGTTATCATAATTGCTTTTGTTAATAAGCATATTCTCTAAAGCAGGATATATAAGCATAATGATTTTTAAAAAGAATTTAGATCAAAACTACTTCAGATGAGTATTTTCACTGGACATTCTTTCTGGGAATATTTCCTTATAGTGTAATTCATTTGCCACAAAAACTCATGGAATACCAGACTCATATCTCCTTGTCAAGTGTTTCTCCTTTCTATGGCCCATTTCTTGATCTTTCATCCAGAACCTGAGAAAATCAAGCTATTAGAAAATCTTATTTTCTGGTAGTCTTATTACTCTTTACCTTCAGTATTTTACTTTGTATTCCATGATCCAATGACATTGGCCTCCTTCTTGTTCCTTCAATAAGATGTTCCATCTCCCAACTCTGGACATTTTTACTAGGGCACAGAGATATTGCAAAAAAAAAATGTAAAAGGGCATAAATGTCTAATACACCCTTTGCAGACTGTAATGGAATAAAAATAATTATTGATTCAGGGACTATAAACAAAAGCTAAAGATCCAAATGGAGACTTAATAACAAAATCTTAAATAATTAATGGGGCAGAAAAAACCATAGAAACAACTAATAACTATGGAAAAGAAAATGAAAATGATGAAATAGCATTCCAAAATTTTTGGGATGCAGCTAAAGCAGTCCTGGGTGGGGGGAATTATATACCTACAAACATACATTAACAAAATAGAAAAAGAGGATTAAAAAAGTGAATACACATTTCCTTTAAAAATTAGAAAGTCAACTAATGAATAAACCTAAAATAAACACACAAAGAGGATATTAAAAATTAGAGGGGAAGTAGATAAATTGGAAGCAAAAAAATCCCACAGGTATAATTTCAAAAAAACCTAAAAGCTGGTTCTTTGAAAAGACTAATAAAATTGATAAACCCTTAGCTAATATGAGTAAAAAGAACAGAGCTGAAAATTAACTCAATAAAATAGCCAATGAGCATTGGTGAAATCACAACAAAACCAGAAGAAATTTTAGAACATATTATATACAATTATATGCTAACAAAATGATAACACAAAAGACATAGAATACCTTCAAAAATAAAAAATTACTCCAAATTTTGGAAGACCAGATAGAGATCTTAACCCAATTTCAGAAAAGAAAATAAATCTTTCTCCAAAGGAGCTACCAAAGAAAGGAGCTGATGAAATCAAAGGAGAATTTTATCGAACTTTTAAAGCACAATTAGATTCATGCTACATAAATTTTTCTCAAAAATTGAGAAATAAAGTATCCTACTAGAATTATTTTATTAGATAAGTATAGTACTAATACCTAACCTAAGAAAAGGTAAAACAGAAAGAAAGCTGTAGGACAACATCATTAATTAATGTTGACTCAAAAGTTTTAAACAAAATCATCTCAAACAGACTACAGCAATTTATCCAAGAAATCATTCATTACGACCAAGTGGGATTTATACCAGGGATTCAAGGATGGCTCAACATTAGGAAAATAATCAACATAATTAACAATATTACAAACCAAAACATCCACAATCACATGATCATCTTAACAGATGCAGAAAAAACCTTTAACAAAGTACAACCTTCTTTTATTCTAAAAACCTCACAAAGTATAAACATGGAAGGAATTATTTTAATGTCATTAAAAAGCATCCATCTAAAACCAAATGCAAGTATCATATGCAATGGACATACATTAGGACCTTTTCAAATAAATAGGTCAGTAAAGCAAGGATGGCTACTCTTACCAATATTATCTGATATAGTTCTGAAAATGCAGTAAGTTCTGAAAAAAACAGTAGTAAGACAAGAGAAAGAAATTAAAGGAATAACGATTGATAAAGAGGAGATAAAGCTATTCATGTTTGCTGATGATAGAGTGGTTTATTGAAAAATCCTAGCTAAACAGTAAAGATACCAATTGAGAAAATTAATAGCTTTTGCAAACTTGTAGGCTATAAAATAAATCCTCAGAAATCAACACTACATAATAATAACAACATACAAAAAATAATGATAGAAAGGAAAATTCTATTCTAAATAGTTACAAAATGCATACAATAACTTGGAATCAACCCACCAAAGCACACAAAGGACTTTCTTAGATTCAGTTACAACATACTCCTCAAAGAAATGAAGACCAACTTAAAATAACTGATAGCATAGTCAATGTTCATGGCTAGGCCATGCTAATATAATAAAAGTGGCAATAGCACCAAAATTAATTTATACTTTAAATATTCTATCAACTTGGAAAAAAAAGAAACAAAACTCATTTGGAAAAAAAAAGATTTAGGCTATCCAGGAAAATGATGAAAAGATGTTGGGAAGAAAGGGGAAATAGCACTTTCAGACCCCAAACATAAAGAAGCAGTCATTTAAACCATCTGGTGTTTGTTTAAAAAACAACAACAACAGGGGGGGCGGAGCCAAGATGGCGGAGTAGAACCAGCTCACCCAAGCCACTCTGCCCCCAGATACCCCCCAAACTATGTAAAAGGGGACTCTGAACAACTTCTGAAGCCCCAGCACCCACAGAACGACACAGAGAAGCTAACCTCCCGCTGAGGACAGCCCAGCAGCCCTGCAGGAAGGACCAGCGCAGCAGTCTGGGAGCTGACAGCACACAGAGCGCAGGGAGCTGAGCCGAGCCCAGGTCGCCATGAGCCGAGGTTTTAGCCCCAGGGCGGCAGGGCCAGCAGCAGGCTGGAGGAACCCCAGAACACCAGCAGCTGTGGCGACTCCAGAATTATCAACATAGACATGCCTAGGACAAAGTAAGAAGTTAGTGTCCTATGGACTTTGGGACCATTTGGGGAATGCGTTGGCTCCTTCCCCTGGGGGCTAGAAGCCGCTGAGGAGACACGCCATTTTGTAGTTTTCAGAGGCAGCTCCAGCTCCTGGCCTGCATATTGTAGGGAGATCCAGCAATCAGTCTTGGGGGGTAATCGCTCTTGCTTTAACCTCCTTGGATCTGGATTGTGATCTAGGGTGGAAGTCGTGGGTGGGTTTACAGCTTGCCAGAAACGGAAGTTGCCCCCCACACGTTCGGGACGAAAATTCCTCTAGCTGGCCTTAAAGCCATAGTGTGGCAACAAGCCCAAAAGTCAAGTAATTAAGTGGCAACATGCCAAGGCAAAGGAAACAGAAAAATGCAACCCTAGACTCCTATTTTGGGGGCATAGAGCAGGAAAAGGACTGTGAGGTCAGAAGTCCTGCTCCAAAAGCCCCAGGGGAAAACATGAGCAGGTTGCAGGCCATAGAGGACCTTAAGAAGGACTTTAAAAATCAAATAAGAGAAGTGGAGGAAAAATTGGAAAGAGAAATGAGAAGGATGCAGGAAAAGTATGAAATGAGGGTCAACAGCCTGACTGAGGAAAACAACACCTTAAAAAATAGACTAACTCAAATGGCAAAGGAGGCCCAAAAGGGCAATGAGGAGAAGAATGCCTTAAAAAGTGGAATTTGCCAGATGGAAAAAGAATCTCAAAAGTTCACTGAGGAGATTCATTCCTTCAGAGTTAGACTGGAGCAAATGGAAGCTAATGACTTTATGAGAAATCAAGATGCTGTTAAGCAGATACAAACAAATGAAAGATTAGAAGGCAATGTGAAATATCTCATGGGAAAAACCACTGACCTGGAAAATAGATCCAGGAGAGACAATTTAAAAATTATTGGACTACCTGAAAGCCATGATCAAAGAAAGAACCTAGAAATCACCCTTCAAGAAATTCTCAAGGAAAATTGCCCTGATGTTTTAGATCCAGAGGGCAAAATAGAGGTTGAAAGAATCCACAGATCACCTCCTGAAAAAGATCCCAAAAAGAAAACTCCCAGGAATATTATAGCCAGGTTCCAGAATCCCCAGATCAAGGAGAAAATACTCCAAGCAGCCAGGAAGAAACAATTTCAATATTGTGGAAACACAATCAGAATAGCCCAGGACCTGGCAGCTTCTACACTGAGGGATCTAAGGGCATGGAATATGATATTCCAGAGGGCAAAAGAACTGGGAATGAACCCAAGGGTCACCTACCCAGCAAAACTAAGTATTTTGTTTCAGAGGAAAATATGGTCATTCAGTGGAATAGAGGACTTTCAAGCATTCTTGAGGAAAAAACCAGAATTGAATAGAAAATTTGACATCCAGACACAAGAAGGAAGAGATGCCTGAGAAGGTAATCAGGGAAAAGAAATCAATAGGAACTTATCAAAGTTGAACTATTTACATTCTTATATGGAAAAACAATAATTGTGAGTGATGATATCTTTCTCACTATGAAAATAATGGAAGAAGGGTGTGTGGTCATATGAATACATATGTGAATGTGTGTGTATATGGTTACAGTTATATATGGATAGAGGGCATAAGTTGAATTTGTTGGGAAGGGAGAATACTCAAGGGATGAAATTATGAGGTGAGAGAGTAAAGTGGCTAGAGGAGATGGGGAGAGACAGGGTAGGATAAACTATCCCATGTAGAAGAAGCAAGGGGAAGTGGTTGCAAGGGAGGGGGAGAATAAGAAGGCTAAAAAGGCAAAACCACATTCACATTGAATTTGGTTCAGGGAGAGAATGACATACATACTAAATGGGATATCTCAACCTGCAGCAGGATAGGGGGAAGGGGGATGAGAGGAGGGATGATGGATGGGAGGGCATCCTTGGGGTGAGGGGAGGTTGGAAGTACCCACTATAGAAGAGGGACAGGATCATGTAGGGAATGGACCAGGTGGGGGGTGGGATGAGTGGGAGGGAATTATAAGCAGCATTGTACAATATATCTACTATGATAATGTTTTGCATAGCTAGACATGTACAACATATACTGAATTACTTATCTCCCAAGAGGGAATGGGTGACAAGGGAGGAAGGAAATGGATCTGAAATTCGAGGTCTTAACATTAAATGTTTCAAATATATATAAATACTATTATTAATACTCTTTTGCTTATAATAGGGAGATAAGATGTGCAGGCATTGGGACACAAAGATTCACCTTCCTCTAATGGAAAAGTCGAAGGGGGTATGGGAGAAGGTATGGGAGAGAGCAGATTGGAGGAAGCGATATCTTGTGGGACTGCTATTCTGGGAGGTTGGGTAGGGGAATAACGGGGGGAAATGATTGTAACTCAAAATCTGGTGGAAATGAATGATGTAAAACAGAAGTTAATAAGGCATTTGTTTAAAAAAATTAAAAAAACAACAACAACAGAAAGGTCAATCAGTGAAACAAACTAGACAAGGGAGAATCAGAAAAAGACAATTGAATAATCCATTGTGTGATAAATTGGAAAACATAAACTAGCTAGGGGGGAAAATCTTCTTCTTTTTTTTAAAACAAATGCTTTATTAACTTCTGTTTTACATCATTCATTTCCGCCAGATTTTGAGTTACAATCATTTTCCCCCCATTATTCCCCTACCCAACCTCCCAGAATAGTAATCCCACAAGATATCGCTCCCTCCAATCTGCTCTCTCCCATACCTTCTCCCATACCCCCATCGACTTTTCCATTAGAGGAAGGTGAGTCTTTGCATCCCAACGCCTGCACATCTTATCTCCCTATCACAAGCAAAAGAGTATTAATAATAGTATTTATATATACTTGAAACATTTAATGTTACGACCTCAAATTTCAGATCCATTTCCTTCCTCCCTTGTCACCCATTCCCTCTGGGGAGATAAGTAATTCAGTATATGTTGTACATGTCTAGCTATGCAAAACATTATCATAGTAGATATATTGTACAATGCTGCTTATAATTCCCTCCCACTCATCCCACCCCTCACCTGGTCCATTCCCTACACGATCCTGTCCCTCTTTTATAATGAGTACTTCCAACCTCCCCTCACCCCAAGGATGCCCTCCCATCCATCATCCCTCCTCCCATCCCCCTTCCCCCTATCCTGCTGCAGGTTGAGATATCCCATTTAGTATGTATGTCATTTTCTCCCTGAACCAAATTCAATGTGAATGTGGTTTTGCCTTTTTAGCCTTCCTTATTCTCCCCCTCCTTTGCAACCACTTCCCCTTGCTTCTTCTACATGGGATAGTTTACCCTACCCTGTCTCTCCCCATCTCCTCTTGCCACTTTCTCTCTCACCTCATAATTTCATCCCTTGAGTATTCTCCCTTCCCAACAAATTCAACCTATGCCCTCTATCCATATATAACTGTAACCATATACACACACATTCACATATGTATTCATATGACCACACCCCCTTCTTCCATTATTTTCATAGTGAGAAAGATATCATCAGTCACAGTTATTGCTTTTCCATATAGGAATGTAAATAGTTCAACTTTGATAAGTTCCTTTTGATTTCTTTTCCCTGATTACCTTCTCAGGCATCTCTTGCTTCTTGTGTCTGGATGTCAAATTTTCTATTCAACTCTGGTTTTTTCCTCAAGAATGCTTGAAAGTCCTCTATTCCACTGAATGACCATATTTTCCCCTGAAACAAAATACTCAGTTTTGCTGGGTAGGTGACCCTTGGGTTCATTCCCAGTTCTTTTGCCCTCTGGAATATCATATTCCATGCCCTTAGATCCCTCAGTGTAGAAGCTGCCAGGTCCTGAGCTATTCTGATTGTGTTTCCACAATATTGAAATTGTTTCTTCCTGGCTGCTTGTAGTATTTTCTCCTTGATCTGGGGATTCTGGAACCTGGCTATAATATTCCCGGGAGTTTTCTTTTTGGGATCTTTTTCAGGAGGTGATCTGTGGATTCTTTCAACCTCTATTTTGCCCTCTGGATCTAAAACATCAGGGCAATTTTCCTTGACAATTTCTTGAAGGGTGATTTCTAGGTTCTTTCTTTGATCATGGCTTTCAGGTAGTCCAATAATTTTTAAATTGTCTCTCCTGGATCTATTTTCCAGGTCAGTGGTTTTCCCATGAGATATTTCACATTGCCTTCTAATCTTTCATTTGTTTGGATCTGCTTAACAGCATCTTGATTTCTCATAAAGTCATTAGCTTCCATTTGCTCCAGTCTAACTCTGAAGGAGTGAATCTCCTCAGTGAACTTTTGAGATTCTTTTTCCATCTGGCAAATTCGACTTTTTAAGGCATTCTTCTCCTCATTGCCCTTTTGGGCCTCCTTTGCCATTTGAGTTAGTCTATTTTTTAAGGTGTTGTTTTCCTCAGTCAGGCTGTTGACCCTCATTTCATACTTTTCCTGCATCCTTCTCATTTCTCTTTCTAATTTTTCCTCCACTTCTCTTATTTGATTTTTAAAGTCCTTCTTAAGGTCCTCTATGGCCTGCAACCCGCTCATGTTTTCCCCTGGGGCTTTTGGAGCAGGACTTCTGACCTCACAGTCCTTTTCCTGCTCTATGCTCCCAAAATAGGAGTCTAGGGTTGCATTTTTCTGTTTCCTTTGCCTTGGCATGTTGCCGCTTAATTTCTTGACTTTTGGGCTTGTTGCCACACTATGGCTTTAAGGCCAGATAGAGGAATTTTCGTCCCAACCGTGTGGGGGGGCAACTTCCATTTCTGGCAAGCTGTAAACCCACCCATGACTTCCACCCTAGATCACAATCCAGATCCAGGGAGGTTAAAGCAAGAGCGATTACCCCCCAAGACTGATTGCTGGATCTCCCTGCAAATTTGCAGGCTGGGAGCGGGAGCTGCCTCTGAAAACTACAAAATGGCGTTTGTCTTCAGAGGCTTCTAGCCCCCAGGGGAGGGAGCCGACGCATTCCCTAAATACCGGACCCAAAGTCCATAGGACACTAACCTCTTACTTTGTCCTAGGCAAATCTATGTTGATAATTCTGGAGTCGCCACAGCTGCTGGTGTTCTGGGGTTCCTCCAGCCTGCTGCTGGCCCTGCCGCCCTGGGGCTAAAACCTCGGCTCATGGCGACCTGGGCTCGGCTCAGCTCGGCTGCTGCACGCTGCGCACTACCAGCTCCCAGACTGCTGCGCTGGTCCTTCCTGCAGGGCTGCTGGGCTGTCCTCAGCGGGAGTTTAGCTTCTCTGTGTTGTTCTATGGGTGCTGGGGCTCCAGAAGTTGTTCAGAGTCCCCTTTTACATAGTTTGCGGGGAATCTGGGGGCTGAGTGGCTTGGATAAGCTGTTTCTACTCCGCCATCTTGGCTCTGCCGGAAAATCTTCTTATTTAATAAAAATTGCTGGAAAAACTTAAAAGCATGATGGCAGAAATGAGGCTTAGATCAACAGGTTTTTTTTGCTTTTTGGAGGGCAATTGGGGTTAACTAACTTGCCCAAGGTCACATGGCTAGGTTTTTGTTTTGTGTGTGCATTAAATGTCTGAGGCCAGATCCGAACTCAGGTTCTTCTGTCTCCAGGGCCTACACTCTACTCACTGTGCCACCTAGCCGCCCCAGATCAACACTTTATAACATATTCCACAAAACATCATAAATAGATATGCAACCTTAATACTAAAGATCATACTTTTAAATAATTAGAAAAGAAGCAGATCATATATTTCTGTGTTATGGGTGGGAGATGTATTAACCATAAAGAAACAGAAACAACTACAAAAGAAAATAAATAACTGGTTACATGAAACTGAAAAACTTCTGCACAGACAATATTAATGTACCTAGGATAACAAAAGAAGTGGTCAAATGGAAAAAAAATCTTTGTAACAAGTTTCCTTAATAAGGATTTGGTACTCAAGATATATAACTAATAGCCATTCTCTAGTAGATAAAGGGTCAAAGGGTATGAACAAGTGGTTCTCAAAAGCGTCTCAAAGTATTCACAATCACCTTAAAGAATGATCCAAATTATTAATAATAAAAGAGATACAAACCAAAACAACCCTGAAAATTTACTTCATATCCTGAAAATTGAAAAAATAACCAAAAATGGCAATAGTCAATGTTGGAGGGATTGTAGAATGATAGTCACACTAATTCACCATTGAAGGAGCTATGAAATGGTACAATCATTAGAATTATGCAAATAAAGTAATTAAATGTCCATACTCTTTCAACCAGCATCTTCATTACTGGGTTTATACCCCGAGAAAGCCATTCATAAGAAGAAAGCCCCCATATACAAAATATATATAGCAGCACTTTTTGTTATATTAAAGAATTACAAAGTAGATGCACATCAATTGGAAATTGACTGGATAAATTATAGTACATAAATATAATGGAACATTACATTTTAAGAAATGATATGGGTGATAGACACAGAGAAGCATGGAAAGATTGAAATAAGAAGAGCCAAGAAAACAATAGTCCCAGTGACTACAACAATGTAAATGCAAAGAACAATAACACATCACAAAATAAAAAATGAATGTAAAAATTGTAAAGATTAAACAAGACTTGAAAGAAGAAATATGAGAGGAGACTCCCAACCCAGTCTTTTATGGAGGTAGGAGGTGTCCAGGTATTAGACATGGACTTTTTTTATTGTATCAAATAGTTGTGCTGATCTTTTTTTCCTCTCTAAAAAAAATATTTGTGAGGGGCGGCTAGGTGGCGCAGTGAATAGAGCGCCGGCCCTGGAATCAGAAGGACCTGAGTTTGGAGCTGGCCTCCTACACTTAATCCACACAAACAAACAAAAAAAAAACCTAGCTGTGTAACCTTGGGCAAGTTACTTAGCCCCAATTTGCCCTAAAGGGGCAGCTAGGTGGCGCAGTGAGTAAGAGCGCCGGCCTCGGAGTTGGGATGACCCGAGATCAGATCCGGCCTCAGAAAATGAGCACCCACGCATAAATAATGACTAGCCGTGTAACCTTGAGCAAGTTACTTAACCCCAATTGCTTTAAAAAAAAAATATTTGTGGAGGGCGGAGCCAAGATGGCGGAGTAGAAACAGCACTTCCAAGCTGCTCTGCCCCCAGAATACCTCCAAACCATGTAAAAGGGGATTCTGAACAAATTCTGCTGCTTGAGTCACAGTTTTAGCCCCAGGGCAGCCAGGCCAGCAGCTGGCTGGAGCGACCCCAGCACACCAGCAGCTGTGGCGATTCCAGAATTAGTAGCACAGGTATGCCTAGGACAAAGTGAGAGGTTAGTGCCCTATGGACTTTGGGACCAGTATTTGGGGAACACGTTGGCTTCCTCCCCTGGGGGTGCAAAGCTGCTGAAGAAACTCGGCACAGAAGCCATTTTGCAGTGTCAGTGGCGGCTCTACCTCCTGGTCTGCAAACTGTAGGGAGATCCAGCAATCAGTCTGGGGGTTAATCGCTCTTGCTTTAAACTGCCTGGATCTGGATTGTGGTCTGGGGTGGAGGCTTGGGGTGGGTATCCAGCTTGCCAGAGCATGTGGAGGCTTTACAGAGGCCACCCGACCTGCGGAAGCTGTGAAGACCCCATGTTTGGGTGGAAGCTCTCCTGTCTGGTGGCAGAGTCCTACTGTGGCAACAAGCCCAAAAATCAAGTAATTAAGTGGCAACATGCCTAGGCAAAAGAAACAAAATAAACAGAAAAATTCAACATTGGACTCCTATTTTAGAGGCAAAGAGGATCAAAGCATGGAGGAGGACTGTGAGGTCAGAACTCCTGCACCAAAAGCCCCAAATGAAAATACAAGCTGGCTACAGGCCATAGAGGACCTTAAGAAGCAGATAAGAGAAGTGGGGGAAAATTGGGAAGAGAAATGATAAAGATGCAAGAAAGGTATGAAATGACAGTCAACAGCCTGACTGAGGAAAATAACACCTTAAAAATAGACTAACTCAAATGGCAAAAGAGGCTCAGAAAGGCAATGAGGAGAAGAATGCCTTAAAAAGCCGAATTTGTCAGATGGAAAAAAATATTTGTTATATGGGATGGTTCTCTGGGAGAGGAATGGGGAGAGATACTTGGGATAAGTATAATGATGTAAGAAACAGAAGATATCAATACAAACTTATTTTTAAAAGAAAAAAAGAAAATTAAAATTTATTTTAAAGTATACAGCTTTTCCATATGTTTATCCTCATCCTAGTCCCCTCTATTACCTCCTATTGGCCAACATTCATTCTGGGAAAGCTGCTCCAGCCTAAGTATACATGTCTCTGCCCTGGTCTTACTGACTGCCTTCAGGCCTAGGTTTAGGTCAAGTGAGGTCTCAGCCTATTCCTGCTACTACCAAGTCCATTTTCAGATCTAGTGACTTACAGACAGGCTAGAGAAATCCTCTGAGCCAGAAAAGGATTTCAATACTATCTCTCTGTGTCTCTGTCTCTGTCTCTCTGTCTCTGTCTCTCTCTCTGTCTCTCTCTCTCTGTGTCTCTCTCTCTCTCTCTCACTCCTCCAGAACAGATGTTCCTAATCTTTTTCACTCTCAATATATTTTTTCAGTAAGTCATCCAGTACCCCCCCCCACACTCAAAAGGAAAGGAATTTCTACCATTTACCATGAATATGCACATAAGAAGTTATTTTCATAATGAATACTTTATTTAATACAGAAATATTTTCCCACTAATTCTGCTACTTTTGGAAGGTTTCAGTAGGGTAATATAGTTTTTTACCAAATGTTCCCCCATATCCATCCACAAGCTTTCTCTAACCCCTAGGGATAGGCATATCCTATGCTGAGATTCCCTGCTCTAGAAAGTGACAGATTTAATTTCTTTTCCATCATTCTGGATTTATCTAGATCCCAGCTCAGGGCGCCCAGGAAGAGAGATACTGTGACTTCTCTCTCTTAAATCACTTTCTTTCCTCTAGAGCTTTGTTCAGTTTTGCTCTGAGATGTGCCAGGATCTCCTGTCACTCCTGTTGTGGAAAAGGCATCTCCTCAACCCTGGTCTCCTAACTTGTGTTGAAACAACACACCTCTTATTGTTGGGATAAAACATCTTTATGATATTGTAAAACTCTAAATTGGGATCCCAAGTGAATGCTTCCCACCAGGGTTGAAGAACAAGTTTTCAAGATAAGCTGGTGAGGAAGGTGGGGTTGAAAATCAAGCCTGTGAAGGCCTGAAATGTGTTGGGTTCAAGCCTAGTAAAGGAATCACAAAGTTAAAACTGGAAGAGACTTAAGAGATCAGCTGGTCCAATACTCTGGACAATTAGGTGATATAGAAGATAGAGTGTTAGAATTGGAAGGAGGAAGACTTGAGTTCAAATCCTCCCTCAGACAACTACTTAATTTTATGACCCTGGGAGGGAATGGCATTTATATCATATTATCATATGCCAGGTACAATGAACCTGTGTACCAAGCGCTGCTGTTAACCCAATTTTACAGTTAAAAAAACTGAAGTGAACAGAAGGTAAGTAATTTGCCTGGTTTCACACATTTAACCTCTCTTGGCCTCAGTTTTACCTTCTGTCAAATGGGGATAATAATGGTACCTACCTCACATGGTTGTTGTGAGGATAAAATGGGACAATATATATAAAGTATCAACAAACTTTTCTTTTCTTTTTTCTTTTTTTAGATGAGAATATTGAGGAACAGACAGATTAGCTTACTTGCCCAAAGTCTAACTAATGGAAGAAATGGAAGTAAAACACTGGGCCTTGCCTCCATTAAAAGGATGAAAAGCTTTTTAAAGAATAAAGGATTAGGGGCAATTAGATGGTGTAATGAATAGAGCATGGGCTCTGGAGTCAGGAGGACCTGAGTTCAAATTTGACCTCAGACACTTAACACAAAAACTAGCCATGTGACCTTGGGCAAGTCACTTAACCCCAATTGCCCTCCAAAAAGAAAAAAAAAGGATTAGATCTAGGAGCCAGAATTTGGTAGGAGCTGCAACTTAGTATAGACTGGAAAATGGGATTCATATTCTAATGATAGAAAAGAGAAGGTGAAAGGGCTTCATGCTGGAGTCATTCCTGATGGTACAGTGAACAAAGTGCTGAGGTTGGATGCAGGAGGACCTAAATTCAAATCCTGCCTTAGATACTTACTATCAGTGTAATGCGGGACCAGTCACAACTTCACTCAGTCTGTTTCCTCATCTGTAAAATGAAGGAATTGGACTCTGTCACTTCTATTCTAAGATTGCTTCTAGCTTTAAATCTATGATCCTATGACTAAATCTAAGCATATTGGCGGGGAGGGAAAGGTAAGCAAGAGACTGGTAAAAAAAAGGTAAGCTAAAGGGGAACCCATCATGGCTGAACAAATTATGTTATGTGAATTTCATGGAAAAGGAAAGAAAAGAAAGGAAGAGAGGAGAGAGAGGGAGGGAGGGAAGGAAGGAAAGAAGCAAGGCAGAAAAAAAGGAAGGAAGGAAAGAAGGAAGGGAGGGAGGGACAAAGATTATGCCAATGTCTGATAAAATTATAAGTATTTTGGGATAATATTCAAATGCTTATTAAGCCAAAAATGCTATGGTTGTATGTAGCTTTATTTTACCCTTCCCTTAGAAACTCAAAATCCTTTTAGAAGACAGCCTTTAGCTCTTGCAAACTAAAAAGAAGAAATGGGTCCACAGTGAACCTTAGAGAATTAGGGAGAAAGAGTGCCCCTAGAGGTAAACTGTGGGAGTGCCACCAGCAGACAGTGGGGGGCTGGCTTTATTAGAGTATTAAGAAAACTTCTGGGGGCGCTAGGTGGCGAGTGAATAGAGCCCGCCCTGGACAGAGACCTGAGTTCACCGCCTCGCACTTAACACAAAAAACTAGCGTGTACCTTGGGCAAGTACTAACCCCAATTGCCCTAAACACCAAAACCCCCCAAACCCAACAACCCAAAAAACACCCACCAAAAAACACAAGAAAACTTCTGGGGGCAGCTAGGTGGCGAAGTGAATAGAGCACCAGCCCTGGAGGCAGGAGGACCTGAGTTCAAATCCAGCCTCAGACACTTAACACAAAAAACTAGCTGTGTGACCTTGGGCAAGTCACTCAACCCCAATTGCCCTACCTTCCCCCCTCCAAAAAAAAAAATTAAAAAAAAAAAAGGGAACTTCTGGCTGGGTATGATGGGATTCAGTTGTGAGTGTTGCCTTCCTCTTCCAGCCCATGGGTGAAAACACTTGTAGTCCAGGCTATAAATATTTCCCCCCCTAGTGTGTGGCAGTGCTTGGAAAGCCTGCCTCCCTCCCCTAGATACAACCTGAAGCAGCCCTTGGCAATTTGCATAAACCAACATGGAAGGGGGAGGGGAGCAACGGGGGAATTAAGGGAAAATGAGACCATCTAGGAGTAGGCTGCTCTTCAGAGTTTCTGGAACAAAGGGAAATGTAACACCTGAGTGCTAAGGGAGAGAGGACATCAGATCACAAAACTCACCGAGAGCCAGCATGATGTTATTGACACAATTACAGTAAAGTTATGAGGGAGGAGGTATATTCCCAACAGCTGGGCATGTTTCTTTGAAGTCCCAGATCACAGCAATATAGTACAAGAGAAGGCTTCAGAAATGAAGATACACAAATCTCAAGCTATGTTTGGGTTTGTAATATACTGTGATACAATAAGACTAAAGTGCTCTTCCCTTTTGGGACTGTGTTGGGGACTTTCCTCTTTAGAAAAAAGAATAATAGAAGCTAACATTTATTTAGGTACAAGGCACTATGCTAAATGTTTTATAATTATTAACTCATGTGATCCTCTCAACAACCTTGGGAGGTAAGGTGCCATTTTTATCCCCATTTTATAGATGAGGAGACTGAAACATATACATGTTAAGTGACTTGTTTAGAGTCACACAGCTAGTAAGTGTCTGAGGTTCAAATTTGAACTCAGACCAAGGTCTCTATCTACTGCCCCCTATAGATGAATCACCAATACTAGCTACTGGAAGCTGAGCACAAGAGCAGGTGGTTAATATGAGATGTTACACAAAGCAGCAGAAGAAATGTGACATTTTTCAATTGGAAGCTACAAAAAATGGCAGAAGGCAGAATGGGGAACCATGGGGAACCATGACAAGGGACATCTGCTATGAGCAGAGAACTGGAGGAAATAGACATAGGCAGAATAATGAAGTAGGAGGCATGAGCTCCAGGTGGGGCAATGCAGACTGAAGCAAACTACCTGCTCTTTCTTTTTCTTGTTTGGTTTTGTTTCCTCTTTCCCACTGTTCATTCCATTGGTTACAATCCTTCTTTACAACCTGACTAATGTGTAATGTGAAAGTATTTGTAGATCCTATACTTGATTGTATGTCTCCATGGGCTTGGGGAGGAGCAGAGGGGAGAAGGGAAAGGGAAAGAGAGGAAAGGGAGGGGAAGAAAATTTGAAACTCAAGGGATTGTGGAACTGAATCTTGTAAGCTAAAAGTAAACAAACAAATTAAAAAAGACAAAAAAAAAAGAACAACCCTTCCCTCCAAACACCTTTGTTGCCCAGTAGCTTGCAAGGTCCCCATTGATTCACAAGTTCATATTAGACACTGATTTGGCTGAGTCAAATTACCTTACAGTGGCAAGGGCTTAGACAATGGTCTCCCCATCCTCCCATTCTAGCTGAGTCTATATTATTCTAAGTGGAGTCTCAGTTGTGGTATAATGGATAGAGCCCTGAGCCTGGAGTCAGGAAGATCTGAATTCAAATTCTCCCTCAAACAGATTCCTAGGTCAGTCTTTTAATTTCTGTCTTTCTTCAATAGAGGAGGAAAGAAAAGCGGGGCGAGGGGGGGGATGCCTCCTAGGGTTTTTGTGAGGATCAAATGAGATAATATTTGTAAAGCACTTAGTACAGTGCCCAGCACACAGTAGGGGCTTAAAAATACTTGTTCCCCCTTTTCTATACCAACCATGCCTCTAGATAAAGCTTTGTAACCTAAGGAACAGGAGCCAGGGGAAGCCTGGTTCAGACATACACATGGTACAAAGAAGTCAGGGAGATTCTCCTACAATCTCACACTATATGATTACAAAGGCTAGCCTCTCCCCCTTTCCTGGGGAAGAACTGGCTTCCATATACTTTATCTTAGGTGTAGATAATGTTAACTTTCAACCTATTCTGAATGCCTGGGAAAATGAATTTATAGGGAAGCTATTGGATTAGAGATAGAAAGTTCAGATCTTCTTGGATATAAACTAACCTTTTCCTCTAGCTAATATTACCACTAGATTGGAACTCCATGAACTCTTGTAGAGGACAAGTGACCTGTCCTGTGACTACTTGACTCCCAAGGATTTGTTTCATAAAGACTATTTCCCCAAAGAATAGAGCATGAATTGTTTCTCTACGTTAATTTAGTTCCCCTTGATTACACCTTCAGCTATGGCCCTTTGCTACCACCCTCTGGCAGAAGTATTTTATGCATTTTACCCTTCAGTTTTGTAGGATTCACACTCCTCCTCCTCCTCCTCTTCCTTTTCCTCTTTCTCTTTTTTCTTCCTCTTTCCTCCTCCTTCTCCTTCCTCCTCCTCTTCCTTCTTCTTCTTTTACCTCCTCCCTTCTTTTCCTTCTCCCTCATCTTCATCCTCCTCATATTCCTCCTCACTTTTCTCCCTCACTTTCCTCTTCCTTCTCCTCCACAAACATTTATTGAGTGTCTACTTGGTGCAGGGAACTGTGGCTCCAGGGAGGCAAAAAGAAACTTGTAGCCTAGTTGGGAAGACAACAAACACACACACACACACACACACACACACACACACACACACTGTTCATTTTCAAATAACAATCACTATATCTTAAATTCGTATAGTAATTAAGATTTCTGAAGCACTTACCATTGATTATCTGATTTGTTCTTAACAACCTGGTGAGAAAGCTGCTATTATGACCCCCATCTTACAGTTGAGAAAACTGAAACTCGGAGAAGTTGTCATTTATGTTCCCAGGGCCATATAACTAGTAAATGTGGATGGTTTGGTCAGTAATATGTCAAGGACCATTGCCAGATAAGAAAGGAAATATGGATTAGGGTCAGGTAATGGAGAGCCTTGAATTTCATGAAAGCAATGGGGAGCTATTGAAACTTATTGAGGAAGATAGTGATATGATGAAAGCAGTATTTTACGAACATAAATAGTATTATGATGCACAGGATAGATAAAAGAGGGAGAGTAGAACTAAGGAGTCCAATTAGGAGACTATTATAATAGCCCTGGCATGAATGATAAAGGGTTGCATTAGGGTGAGAGGAGTAGGAAAGGATGGTTATAGGAGACATTACAAAGTAAAAATGGACATGACTAGATGTTACATTGGGTACAGGGCAAGAGGAAGCAAAGATAAGTCCAAGTTTTCTTAGTCTGAGAAAAAAGCAGAAAAATAGCACTGACAGGAGTGGGGAAGTTCATGGCCCACAGGAGAATAGAGTGGAGAGATCTGGATGGGAAGTCAGGAGATATAAGTTCTAATAAAAAATATAGAGAATCAGATTTCAATGTGGAAGG
Organism: Gymnobelideus leadbeateri; assembly: GCA_011680675.1. Lineage (NCBI taxonomy): Eukaryota > Metazoa > Chordata > Mammalia > Diprotodontia > Petauridae > Gymnobelideus > Gymnobelideus leadbeateri. Next base: position 288,356 of record WOXC01005287.1, read on the forward strand.
GACCTAAGAGGCCACTGAATTGGCTCTGCTACTTATCTGTGTGGATTCTCCCTTCATACCATCTCTTCTGGGACAAAGCCTCCACTCTGGGGCAGGCTCTCATCACCTCACTCTTATAGCAGACTATAGCAATAGCCTGCACATTGCTCCAGGCCTCCAGTGTCTCTGCACTGCAGTCCATCCTCCACTCAGCTACCACAGGTCTGACCAGGACATCACTCCCTCTCCTCTGCCCCATTCAATAGACTCCAGGGGCTCCCTATTGCCTTGAGAATCAAATATAAAATCTTTGTTTGGCTTTTAAAGCCTTTTATAGCCTGTGCCTCCTATCCCACCAGTTTTGTTACACTTTACTCCTTTCCACAAACTGTATAATTCAGTAGGGAAGCCTAGCACCTACCTCTGTGGGAGGGCTTGCTGAGCCCTTTTCAGGACTGCTTTCCACCTTTGGTGTCTGCTGGATTCATCCAACTCTCACCATTGACTCCAAGAAGCTGTAGCACGCACAGCAGTTGCACTCTGGTTAAGCCAGTTTGGCAGACACACAGATTAAAGGTAACCAAGGAGTCTCAAAGCCTTCCGTGAGTTACAGAGGTGTCTACCCCCAGCATGTGAAGATTTTCCTTGGTGGCATGGGCTGATGAGAACAATTTATTCCATAGACCACAAAGGCCTGGTCGGACATCAAAGATGTCAAGGTCCCCCACTGCATCCTGGGCCATCACCGATCATCTTGCCTTTGTCTTGCCACTGGACTTTGATGACTCTGGAAGAGAGAGTGAGGCTGCTGACTTCAAGGAATTCTGCCTCCCTTAAATCCAGTTCCCCCATTGTCTTTTGACCCTTTACCTCTCTCAGAGTCCTGTGGTGACAGATGAGTGATGAAGAAGCAGGTGCAGATACACTGACAGCTGTAGCTACAATACCAAACACAGGCAACCTGGGCCATAAGGTTGGCCTCTCACTGAAGCAGGGATTCATCAACCTGCTGGGTGTCTAAGCAGCCTTTTAAGGACTGCACTGCTTACCTCCTAGTGAGAGAAAGGGCTGGAAAAGGTGCCCTTAAATTGTCTGCTTCATCCAACCCTGGCCTGCTTACCGTGTGCCAGGTGGGGATCCTACTGTGTGGTTGAAACACACAAAAATGTACAAAACCTTTTGTAAAGATGAATCTTCTCATCATTAGTAATACCCCAGCGTGGCATGCCTACATCAAAGAAGGCCCTCTGCTCTATGAGAAAAGCAGAATTGTAGTAGTTTAAAAGAAACATGAAATGCACGAATTTAGAGACAGCTCTGCTCCAAATATTCACACAGACTATTTGTGCCTGACCTGTGGTAGAGTTTTCGGAGCTTATACTGGCCTGATCCACCACAGTCAGACCCACTACCTTGACTCGAACATAGTGATATCATTTTGGTCCTCTTCAAGAACAAAGGACAACATCCAATGAACAATTCAGTAACACTGTCTCCTTGCTGTTCCTCACATAAGATAAGGTTCATCTCCATACCTTTGCACTGGGCTATCCCCCCAGTCAGGGGATGCTTCCTCTCCTTGTCTCTGCCTTCTGCTCGCTCTCCCTGGCTTCTTTCAAGTAACCTTCTATTTTCTGCAATAAGCCTTTCCCAATTCCCCTTAACGCTAGGGCCTTCCCTTTGTTGATTATCTCCAATTATCCTGTATAAATCTTGTTTATACAGTTGTTAGCATGAAGTCTCCCTTTTTAGATTGTAAGCTCCTTAAAGACAAGTGCTGCTTTTGCTTTTCTTTGTATGTTCAGTGCTTAGCACAGCTCCTGAACCAGATGCTTAATAAATATTTGTTTGATTTGTCAACTTCTCTGGACCTCAATTTTCTCATTTCATACCAGCACACCTCAAAACTGTAAACCTTTTTTTTTTGCTTTTTGGAGGGCAATTGGGGTTAAGTAACTTGCCCAAGGTCACATGGCTAGGTTTTTGTTTGTGTGCGTTAAGTGTCTGAGGCCAGATCAGAACTCAGGTCCTTCTGACTCCAGGGCTGGTGCTCTACTCACTGCGCCACCTAGCTGCCCCTAAAACTCTAAACCTTTATGACTCTTTTAGTGTCCAGATATCTCACCCAAAAAACATACCTCCATCTCACTATTATCTTTTCTTTTCTAAAATCTCCTAGCCTTCCCCAGAACCAGGATTCTTCTCTCAGGATCTATTCTCTTCTCTCTTTTCTCAGAGTTATGATCCTACTACAGAAATCTCCACTATAATTTCCTTTTAGAAATTATTAGGGCACTTTGAACAAAGTGGTAAGCAACTCCATTCAACATAGCTGTAATAACCTATGACTCCAAATGCTATTTCTATGACTTCTCTGAACGTGACCACTCTCATACATGCTTTCTTTCTCTATTAAAAGTAAGCTCCTTAAGGGCAAGGAGTCATCATCGGAGCAGACACCAGGAAACTTGCCTGAGAGGCAACATAGCATGGTCCTGGATCCAAGTGAGAACTGGGTTCATATCTTGCTTCTGATCATGGCAAGTCACTGAAATTCTCTGAGTATTACTTTCCTCATCTATAAAATCAGGCAAATACTCAAAAGATAATATTAAATTCTGACTGTACCAAGAATCAAAAGGAGTTTCTACTAAGAGGATTGTTTTCAAGATGATCCCAAGGCCTTTTCTTGGGAGAGGGCCTCTTCTTTCTCATTGCCTTTATTCCCTCTTTCAGGGTCTTTCTTGGCTCCTTTGTCAAATGCTGTTTTCCTGTCCTTGGGTTCTTGAATCCATTCTCAGACAAGGTCCCTGCTTTAGCAAGGACAAACCATTTACCATTTAGCAATTAGAACCAATCTCCATGTTAATGTCTGCCACCTTACCTCTGCTAGCACATCTCCAAAAAGAGAGGTTTGGACTAGATGTCCAGATCTGCATCTATGATCCTTCTAATATTTGAGTGGTTTCTGATAGAAGGACCTAGGTTTGTCCAGATTCAGAATCCCTGAGGCATATAGCACTACCATCATAAGGTATGTGGCCCCTTTAGACTTTAGACACTCTTCCTCTACCATACCAGAGTGCTAGGGATTCTGAAAAACACTCAAGCTCCTGAACCACATTTTCTGGTAGGCCTCTGTCCACCAAAATTTAGATTTATATATCCTTTGAACGTTGTAATTAATATCTGTGTCTGCTCGCTGGCAGGAACCTTAAAGTTCATTTCTTTCATTGTTGACCTCCCTTTCTCTTCTTTCTAGCTCAGTAAACCCCAGGCCAACATTTCATTAGATTATATTGTTGACCTTCCCCCATAGAAAGGAATCACTGTGATTCTGTTGGTTATAGCTTCTTTAACCAGGATGTTGCATTTTATCCCCATTTGACATTTACTCAGTATTCCTCAGTGGTCTGAGAACATGCCTTCCATTTAAACAGCCTTCCCAACAATAGCGGATTAAGAATATGGATTTACCTCCTGTTTCTAGAAGGCATTCCTAGCCCTCCTACTCATACAACCACGAGTTACCGCAGCCTGCCTACACTTCATCAAATAGACAAACATGGCATCAACCCGATTCTCAAACAAACATAATGTTTCTTAGGTAATCCAAAAGACAATTGGCTCTCATGCCTGTTGTTGGCCACATTCAATTACAACAATGCCATCTACCCAACAGGATCCATTCCAAACCAAATAATGGAGACCAGTTTTGAGTAAATCCCACTATTCTCTCAAGACTTCTCAAGTGGTCGAGCCTGCAGGGAGGAGGAAATTCTTAGTTAAGAAGCTTCAGATATGTAGCGAGAGAGCTGAGTCTTCAGTCTTCATCTCATTATTGCCTGACAGTAATAATAGCTGATGTTTATAATGTGCTTTTAAAGCTTTGCAAAGCACTTCATATACATTACCTTGTTTGATTTCGTAAGTGCTACAGGTGGTATTTGCATGATTTTATAGATGAGGAACCTAATGCTCAGAGAATTTCAGTGAGTTGCCATGGTCAGAAGCAAGATATGAACCCAGTTCTCACTTGGATCCAGGACCATGCTATGTTGCCTCTCAGGCAAGTTTCCTGGTGTCTGCTCTGATGATGACCCTCCTTGTCCTCAAGGAGTTTACTTTTAATAGAGAAAGAAAGCACATGTAAGAGAGTAGTATCCAGGGAGAAATGTCACGTTCAGAGAAGTCATAGAGATAGCATTTGGAGTCATAGGACAACTGATTGAGATGTCCTTTCCAGGGATGGTGGACTTGATTTCATTATTTTTCAAAGAGCTAGAGGTAGAAGGTTGGGTATGGGGTAGGAGAAAGAAGGCCATGGATGAAGATGGTGGAGAAGCAGCAGCATGAAGAATGTGTGGTGGGATTAGATATGGTGAGGCAACACTCATTCGCTGAATAGGCCTCTTTAAGAAGTGAATCAAGGGATGGCTCCTTTAATAAAAAAAAGTCAAACTGGGAGGGGAAGACCCTCAGGGTTGCTAGCCAAAAGAGAAACAGTTACTATTTACATTCACTCTGAGCCAGGAGGGTCCAAAAAATAGCCATTAAGTAGTGCTTGGGCAGGATAGAAAGTTACTAGGGTGACAAGAAAGAGAATACACATGGTTTCCACAGGACCAACTGAGTTTGATACATTCAGTCTTGGAGTTAAGTGCTTGTCCTCCCTCTAGAACATAACAGAGAAGTCTGTCTACCAACTGACACCCAATTCATACTTTTTCCAGATCAGATGTGCCTTATCCTGTGACCAGGTTCCTTGTTGGGCTTGTGGATTATCCTGCATCCAGGGGCTTAGATCTTTCCTTAACAGCTCAGATTCTGAAGTGCTCGATTGAAAACAAAGAGAGAAACACAATTCATGAGCATCTGGAATAGAGAACTACAGAGACTCATTTCTATGTATGTGACAACTCTTACCCATGATGGAGAGAGGGGCTATGACAGATCCCATCCTGAAACACAGACTGACTCTAATCCTTTGATTCATTTGCTCAGTTTGTTGAATGAGCAGTCAAGCACTTAACATGCATTATTAAGTGCCTACTGTATGTTAGGCATTGAGCTAAGTACTGGGGATGCAAAGAAAGGCAAAAAACACTGTCCCTGCCCTCAAGGAACTCACATTCTAATGGGGGAAGACAACATGTAAATAAATAACTTAGCACATACAAGATACAGGCAGAAAAATACAGAGAAGAGAAAATGGAGTCAGTCCATGTAAGTTGGATCATAGAGTTTGTTGACCAAAGTATGAGAACATTAGAGAGGTTGGAGGGAGCCAGGTTACTGGAAAACCACGCATGAGCAGCTTTCCAGAGGACTGCTGCTGTGAACAGCTTTCAAGGTTCTGATTACATAGTATAGTGAGCTCTCTATTTATTCAATAACAAATCAGAGCAAAACATTCACAGAAAATCAAGGTACAGCATTCACTATGTCACAACTCAACAACTTATCACCAAAATGGCCACATAGTTTTCACCAAAGTGGTTACATAGTTTTGAACAAAGTACAATCATTTAGTAACTCAATCATTCAATCATCCTTGAGGAAGGGACACAAAATACAAAACGTCAAAGTCCTTCACCCATGGGGCATAGCAAGTTACAAATTAGTCACTATTCAGTCATCAGTCACTACTCAGTACCCTCTTAAGGGGTAGTGGAAAATACACAGGCCATCCACCCCTCAGTAACAAGTAAGTTATAATTTCATAAGCCACTACTCAGTATCCATGGATAGGTCTTTTCATCTTAACTCGAGGCAGGTAGCTCCTACATGAATCCACTAAACTCTCACCTGGGTTCAAAGGCAGACAGCTCCCAGTTCCTCGTCCAGCACTCCATGCAGATCCTGCTCCACGTTGGACTGGCAGTTTCCAGTCCATCTCAAATCCTTCACAGTCTCTGTTCCTGGGAAGACAAGGCTTAAAAAAAGTCACAATAACATTTGTACAAAATACCAGCACCACAGTCATGCTTCCTCAGTCTTCTGCAGCTTCAGCTGGCCCTCAGAAGTCCTCAGCAGCTCCTGCTGGTCCTCAGAAGTCTTCAGCACTGGGGCAGCTAGGTGGCACAGTGAGTAGAGTGCCGGCCCTGGAGTCAGAAGGACCTGAGTTCGGATCTGGCCTCAGACACTTAACGCACACACAAACAAAAACCTAGCCATGTGACCTTGGGCAAGTTACTTAACCCCAATTGCCCTCCAAAAAGCAAAAAAAGAAGAAGAAGAAGAAGTCTTCAGCACCATAAGCTCCATTCTCAAAATCAAAATCACTTTATCCATGGGGTGGCTAGGTGGCGCAGTGAGTAGAGTGTCGGCCCTGGAGTCAGAAGGACCTGAGTTTGGATCCGGCCTCAGACACTTAATGCACACACAAACAAAAACCTAGCCATGTGACCTTGGGCAAGTTACTTAACCCCAATTGCCCTCCAAAAAGCAAAAAAAAAAATCATTTTATCCAGCCTCCATGTGGCTTGCTCCAAGAAATTCTGTCTCAGCTCTCAATTCTCATTCCTCTTCTCAGTTCTTCTCAATCTTCAGTTCAGTCTTCAGTCCAGCAGCAGCTGCCCTGCCTCCATGATGCTTACCCCCAAGAAATTCTGACTGTCCCGCTTGTGCTCTTCCTGAAATATGGTATAGCTCCTCCTTGTTCAGCCCTTTGCTGTTATGTCATCAACAGGGGTTCCCTATTCAGCCCCTACTGTTACATCAGTAACAAGGGTTCATACCTTCTGTTTCTTTAACAGAGGCTTAATTTGAAACTAGGTGCTAAGTACCTCTTAACTTAGCAATACAAAGGGATCTTCAATTTTCATTACTATTACAGTTACAAAGAGCTTTAAATGACAAACAGAAAACTTTATATTTGATCCTAGATTAATAGGGAGCCACTGACACTCATAAACAGGTGGAGTGACATGGTCAGATTTGTGCTTTAGGAAAATTGTCTTAGCAGCTGAGTGGAGGATGAATTGGAGTGGGGATTGAGTTACCCTGTATTTTGATTTTTCTCTTTTCTGTGAATGTTTTGCCTTCATCTGTTACTGAATAAATGGAGAGTTATTATGCTTATAATCTGAACCTGGAAGTTGCTTGTGCTTGGCATTACAACATCCAAGTGACAGTGTTGAAGGAGCCCTGGACTGAGATTCTAGAAGTCTGGGTTCTGAACCTAGTTACTAATTAGGTGGCGCCATAGTGCATAGAGCACCAGGCCTGGAGTCAGGAAGACTCATCTACCAGAGATAAAATCTGGCCTCAGACACTCACTAGCTGTGGGACCCTGGGCAAGTCACTTTACCCTGTTTGCCTCAGTTTCCTCATCTGTAAAATGAGCTGGAGGAGGAAATGGCAAACCACTCCAGTATCTTTTCCAAGAAAACCCCAAATGGGGCCACAAAGAGTCAAATACGACTGAAACAAATGAACAATTTACTATCTATTTGACTTTGGGCTAGTCAACTGCTATGTCAACTCTGTTTTCTCATCTGAGCATGACAATATTTGTACCACCTCCTCAGCTCAAATTTGACCTCAGACTTACTAACTATGTAACCCTGGGTAAGTCACTTAACTGCTGTCTACCTCAGTTTCTTCAACTGTAAAATGGGAATCTTATTAGCAACTATGTCTCAGGGTTGTTGTGAGGATCAAGTGAAATATATTTATAAATGGATTAATACTGTGCCTGGCACATAGGTGATTAGCAAATTTTCATTCCCTTCCCTCTCTTCCCACTTCATAGAATTATTGGGAGGAAATCACTTTGACAAACTTAAAGCTCTACAGAAATGTTAGTTATTGTATCACAACATTCCCCTTGCATTCCACGTCCTATTTTTTTTCCCAACACAGCCTCTTTCCAATCAAAAATCTCCCTCCCTATGGTCCAAAATGGGAACCTCTTCTTTACCAAACTCCCCCAACATTCCAAGATAATCCCCTGCAATTTCAGTCCACTCCCTTCTTCCTACTCCCAGGCAGGCCCTTGACACTCACATAAGCAACTTAATCTCTAAACCAAGGATGAATCAGAAACGGACAGTGTGAAACAGGGACCCTGTGACCTGGTCTTCTTTAAACTCTATCACTCCTCAGAGTGTAGGCAGGCCCTTTATGTGTAAGTCTGCTAATAATAGCTACCATTTATACAGTGCTTATAGAAATCTAGCACATCTATTTCCTTCAGGGTGCAGAAGGACTCACCCCCTCTCCCAGCAAAGTCAGAGCTTTTAGAAGCTGAGTCAGGCAGCCTGAGTACAGCTGCAGGGGCCAGCAGCTGCTCGCCCTTTCATCATCTGCTAAATTGTAAGAATGAATGGGCAGAAAGGTTAGGTGAGTACATGACTGGCAGTGGTCACCCAGGTAACCATGTTCTTTTGGCAGGAATTAATCACAGGCAGGGAAACAGCTTTGTACAGAGTAGGGGGGAAGGGAGAAAGGCCTAGCATTAATTTCTTTTAATCCCCTTCTTTTCTGTTCTGACCTGTAAAGGAAAGGCCGCTCGCTACTGGAGAGAGACACTTTGCCAACTCAGTTAGTGAACAGGAAGCCATATGTCGGGGTGTGTATTTCCAGGGATGGCATCACTTTTCATCTTTCTATCCCCTTTCTATCTGACCTACAGAATCATAGCACCTTGTACATTGTAGGAGCCTAACAGATATTTGAATCGAATTGTCTAGGTAATTAAGTATGTATAAATATAATTAGCAATCGTTCTATATTATAATATTTTACTAAAGAAGTAGTTTAATAGAAGGCATATAATATACGAGATTCTGTACTTTCTCTATTTTATGTATACACACACGTGATACATGTGTATAACATAGGCATATATATGGAACATGGAATACATATACACATATGACATCAGGTATTCATGCCTGTAATAAGGCTACCTGTCGAGCCTCTATTTGAAGCCAGATGACCAAACTAAGCTCAGAGAAAATCAGAACTGAGAGATGCGGATAGAGATACATCTAGAGTAAACAGGAAGGATCCTGCTTATCTGTGCCACTCTCCAGCCACACCCCGACCTCTCTGTCCCAGAAATAGATGCAGTGAAAAAGTAGCATCAGTTGAGTTGAGCCTTAAAAGGAGCTAGGGCTTATTACTGTTGAGGGTTCCACTGTCCTTTTGGTCACTCCGGATTTTAATCTAGGTGCTATCCTTGATACCTTACTCTCCCCATCTTTCATTTCCCACCATCAAACCAGTTACTGAACCTTGTCGCTGAATTCTTATCTAGCCCTTAATCACTGAATGGGCATTGCCTTAGACAAGCCGAGACCTGGGAAAGACCTTGGAAAGACCTTAGCTTAAAAAGGCCAAGGTCTCCCACTGCATCCTGGGCCATTGCCTGTCATTTTGACTTATTTATGTCTTGCCACTGGACCCCAATGACTCCAGAGGAGAGAATAAGGCTTGCACAGCCCTGCCTCACTTAAATCCAAGTCACTTGCAAATCAAGACATCATGCTCCTGATGTCATTGGTCCTCTTCGAGAATGAAGGACCAATGAGTCCTCTCGTTTCTTCCATTGTAATATCTCTTGCATATACTTCCCTATTTCCTCTGACACTACAGTCCCCTTGCTTGAGGTCCTCATATCTGGAATACTGAAATAGCCCACTGGTTGGTCTCCCTTACTTCAAGCCCCATTCAACTCAGCTGTCAGGTGGATCTTCCTAAAACACAAACCTGACAGCCTCATAATAACTCCTTCCCTTCCCTTTCAATCAACTCTACTGTTCCCCATTGCCTTTAGGATTAAATATAAAATCCTGTTTGTCTTTTTAAGTTCTTCATAACATGACATCTTCCTATGTTTCCAGTCTTCTTATTCCTTGCTCCCTCGCCCTCATGTACTCTACAATTTAGTGACTCTGGCTTTCTAGCCATTCCTCCCATGTGACAATCTGACTCCTTCCTCCATTTTCACTGTTGCCTGTGTCTGCAATTCTCTTCCTCTTCATCTCTACCTTCTGGTTTTCCTGCCTTCCTTCAACTCTCAGTTAAAGCCCCACCTTTTACAAGAGGCCCTTCTCAGTCCTCCTTAATGCCTTCCCTCTGAGGTTATCTGCCATTTACTTTGCATAGATCTTGTGTGTATGTGGTTGCTTGTGTGCTGTGTCCCATTAGACTGTCACTTCTTAAGATCAGCCATGCTTTCCGACTTGCTTTCTATGCCCAGTGCTTACTGCAGTACATGGCACACAGTAGGTGTTTAATAAATGCTTCTCTGTGTGTGTGAGAGAGAGAGAGACAGAGACAGAGAAGACAGAAACAGAGGCAGAGACAAAGACAGAGAGACAGAGAAACAGAGAGAGACAGGGACAGAGACAGACAGACAGAGAGATGGGAGAACAAAGGAGCAGAGAGGAACAGGGAAGAGAGGGATGGAGGGAGATGGAGGAAGAGAAATAGAGATGAACAGAGGACCTACACTCTATAAAGATGATGAATGAATGACCCACAAACTTTCTTTTAGCCAAAAAAATTTTTTTTAAAGAAAACAGAGGTAGTGGCAGAACAACAGTCTTTGGAGCATGAATCACCCAAACAAAGATTTTTCTGGATCAAGCCTCCTGAGGAGTAGAGATGGAGTAGAGATCCAGAGGCCAAAATATAAGGACTGCAGATAAACTGGAGAGCGTCCCGGGGAAAGTGACCAAGATGTGAAAGACATTGAGTCCACATGGTGAGGATTGATTGAAGGCCCTGGAAATACTAATCCTGGAGAAGCCTCATGAATGACAAGGATAACAGTATAAAAATATCTAAAAGGCTATGATATGATAGAAAAATTGCCTTTCTCCATCTGGTCCCAGACAGCAGACCTGGAAACAAGGGACAAAACTTATGAAGAGATAGATTTAAGCTTAAAGTCAGGAAAATAGCTGTAACCACTTGAGCTGTCCAAAAGCTGAATGGGCCACATCTATTCGCTTGGTCTGGGACTTCCTCACCCTTCCCTGTTATCAGTGTCAGTTGCTATCTCTGGGGTCCTGTGGTTCCCTCCTCTCTTGGAGTCACATGGTTCTCTAGAGGGAAATTTGAATCTGTATTTGTCCAATTAGCTTTCTCTGACCACCTCAACCCTGGTTTGTGTCTCTGTCCTTGTATACTGTCCTTTTTAAAGGTCAAGTCCAAGGGTACAACACAAGTACTTGTTTCATTAACTGGACAATAATTATTCATGAAGAGGCAGCTAGGTAGTGCAGTGTATAGAGCACCAGGCCTGGAATCAGGGAGACTTCAATTCAAATCCAGCCTCAGACACTAGCTATGTGACCCTGGGTAAGTCACTTAATCTCTCTGTCCCTCTCTCTGTCTCTTGTCTCTCTGTCTCTCTCTCCCTCCCTCCCCCCTCCCTCCTCCTCTTCCCTCTGTCTCCCTGTGAAATGGGGGGAAAGAGCATTTGTAGAAATCTAGGTTTTAAAGAGCCCTTGTAGAACTCTAGCTTTTTTACACATTACTCCCCTTTCCATACTCTGTGTTCCAGTCAATCTGGCCTTCTTGAGCCTCCTTATAAGCACCAGTATCCCATTTCTTGTTTCTATGCTTATTCACTACCATATCCGATGCCTGGAATTACACTCTCTCCTTGCTTCTGCCTCTTGGAGCCCCAGTTTCTCTCAAAATTGAGCTGATGTCACATTCTATGTGAAACCTTTCCTACCCCCATATACCCGACTGCTTCCTAGATGTTAATACTATTTGACAAGTGTAAATACAAGATTTTGGACTAAGAATTTATTATTTGGTAAAAATTGATGGGAGAACTGGAAAGCAGTATGGCAGAACCTGGGCATAGAGCAATATCTTAAACCATTTACTAAGATAAGGTCAAAATTGGATACATGACCTAGATATAAAGAGATTATGAGAAAATTAGAAAAAACATGGAATAGATTACTTAGACTTATGGAGAGACTTATGAATAGACTTATGAATACACAAGAGATAGATAGCAAAGTTAGGTGTAAAATAGATAGTTTTGATTACATTAAATTGAAAATGTTTTGTAAAGCAAGTATATCCAAAATTAAAAGGAAAGCAGAAAATTGAGGGAAAATTTTATAGATAGTTTCTCAGATAAAAGTCTTATTTATAAGTCATTCCCCAAATGATAAATGGTCAAAAGATATGAACAGGTAGTTTTCCATGAAGAAATCAAAACAATTTGTAGTCATATGAAAAATGCTCTAAATCATAATTAATTAGAGAAATGCAAATTAAAACAGCCTTAAGATATCATTTTACACCTACCAGATTGGTTAAAATTACTGAAAGGGAAAGTGACAAATGTTAGAAGGGATGTGAAAAAATTGGGACACATTCATTGTTGGTGGAACTCTGAACTGATCCAACCAGTTTGGAGTATAATCTGGAATTATGCCCAAAGAGTTATTGAACTGCCCATACCATAGACCCAGCAATAGCATTACTAGATCTATTTCAAAGATGATTAGGGAAAAGGAAAAAAAACCCTGTATGTTCTAAAATGTTTATAGCAGCTATTTTTGTGGTGGCAAAGAACTAGAAATTGCAGGAATGCCCATCAACTGGGGAATGGCTAAACAAGTTGTGTGATAGAATGCTACTATGTTATCAAAAATTATGAGCTCAACAATCTTAGAAAAACATGAAAAGATTTGCATGAAATAATGAAGAGCAAAATGAGCAGAACCAAGAAAACATTGCATACAGTAACAGCAATATTGCTTTAAGAACAACTTTAAGTGACTAAGTTATTTTGACTTTTATAAATACCCAAATTAACTATAAAGGACACATGAAGGAAAACACTGCATCAAGAGAAAGAACTGATAAATAGAAGCATGTATAGAATAATTTTACATGTATATATATATACCTATTTGTGTCTAATGGTGGCCCTCTCCAGGGTGGGGCAGGGGGAGGGAAAAAAAGGAAAAAAAGAAATTTACATGATAACTTTGCTGCATATTTAAAAGAAATAGCAAGTTGTACACAGCATTTTTGCAGTTTCATGTGCAATCATCTTTATTATTATTATTATGTATTTTATGGAGGGAAAAAAAGAAAAACCCATTTGCCAATATTTTGTAGAGTATTAAGCATTCTTTAGTATTGTATTTTTGCAAGGCTTTTTCTATGTATTTTGAGATAACCATAGTGGTTTTAGATGTTTTTAAAATGTGATAATTTTTAAAATCATTAATTGCCTTATTTGTGAGATTAATTACTTAAATGTTAATTATTTGATTGTTTCCCTAATGTTGAACCATCTCCTTGCATCTTGGTATAAATCCAACTTGATCATAGTGAATTATTTTGGGGGGATAAATACTGAAGTTTTCTTTGCCAGGACACTAATTAAAATTTTTGAATCTATTTTTTAAAAAGAAGTTAATAGGGGCAGCTAGGTGGTGAAGTGAATAGAGCACAGGCCCCGGAGTCAGGAAGACCTGAGTTCAAATGTGACCTCAGACACTTAACACACTTACTAGTCATATGACTTTGGGCAAGTCACTTAACCCCAATTGCCCTAAAAAGAAAAAGCAGGAAAAAAAGAAGTTAATATTAGAACTTCCCTTCCTTCATCACCTTGTATCTATTTTGTATCAACTCTGTATATGACCATATATGTATCAGTTGTTGGAATGTAACCTCTTGAGGGCTGGGGTTGTTTCTCTTTTGTCTTTGAATCTTGAGCACCTAGGAGAGTGATTGGTAGAAAGTAAGTGCCTAATCAATGCTTATTGATGGATTGATTGCTACTGACTACCTCGCGGGGTTGTTGTGAAATTCAAATCAGATAAATATGTATAAAGCCCCCTGCCAACTTTAAAACATTTTATAAATTATGTAAATGTCAATTTGTTACTTCTAGCTATGAGACCTTAGTTAAGTCATTTCAGTTCTCTGAGACTCAATCTTTTGTTGTCATTCAGTTGTTCTCATTTGTGTCTGACTCTCTGTGACCCCATTTGGAGTTTTCTTGGCAAAGATGCTAGAGTGGTTTGCCATTTCCTTTTCCAGCTCATTTTATAGAAGAGGAAACTGAGGCAAACAGAATTAAGTGACTTGTCCAGGTTTGCTCAGTTAGTAAGTGTCTGAGGCTGGATTTCAGCTCAGGAAGATGAGTATTCTTGACTCCAGGTCTGGAACTCTATCCACTGTACCACCTAGTTGCCCCAAGACTCAGTTTACTTCATATTTGTATAATGCCTCCATTAAAGCCCTACTTGTATGTCTCCCTCATTGTGATATGGAGGTGACCCTGAGACATACCTACTAGTATATACTCTCAAGATTGAGAGCCTTCAAATAATAGGTCCAAGCATGGATCATGGGTCTGTCATCCAAGGACCAGCCCCACTGAGTGCAAGAGGAGGACAGCCACCAGATAATGGTTTTTCTCAACTATAGCAACCCACCAGAAGGCCATTGATGGAGGCAAAGATAAGCTATGTCAGTAGAGCTATGTCAGTAGAAGGCCTGCCCCAAACCAGTGTTTTAAAATATTGAAGAAGGGGGCGGCTAGGTGGTGCAGTGAGTAGAGTGCCGGCCCTGGAGTCAGAAGGACCTGAGTTCAGATCCAGCCTCAGACACTTAACGCACACACAAACAGAAACCTTGTGACTTTGGGCAAGTTACTTAACCCCAAATGCCCTCCAAAAAGCCAAAAAAAAAATATTGAAGAAGTCACACTGGTCCACAGTTCACAGATTTTGAAGAAGAGCAGATGAGATACCATATGGGATAATTCTTTGCAAACGATTAGACATCCCAGAAGTATAATTAATTTAATACAGAATATTTGATATTAGAAGTCACTTTCACAAATGTGATAATATTTATAAAGCACCTAGCATAGTGCAGGCTCTTAATATGGTTACATACACTTAATATCTGCCCTACCTACTATGTGCAAAATATTACAACCATTAGATAGAGCAATAGAATCTAACACATGTTGCTATGAGGAAGACAAAGCTTAGAGTCATAGGGAAAGAGTCAGATGCAGTGTTGAACCTTCACTGAGTGACTAAACCCCTCTCCCAAATGGTATTTCCTTCCATTGCAAAGTGGCCCAGTCCACTCCAGGCCAGGCCTGTTTCCTGGCTTTTTGTCCCCTTTCACACCTAAGACAGTACAGAGCAGCCTAGCAGGAATTAATCTTTGATATATTGAGCTGAAATTGGAAGGAAGTTAAAGCTTAGGCTGAAGAATTCAGCTGGCATTTTTCATTCACGGTTGTAGTGAATTAATCTGTCTATCTTACAAGGTGTCCCTAATGTCTGGACACATAGGAAATCTCATTAACTATGCATGTTTTCAAGAAATGAAATGAATGAAATTGTCCACATTTTATTTAATTAGCAAAAATGAGATTTCATAGGAAGACATAGGAGATACATAGGAAATCTCATTAATTAATTTAATTAAATTAATCTCATTAATATGGAAAATAATCCCCAATAGTTAATAAAAGCTTTTATTGCACATGAAATTGTCATGGCTAAAATTTATGCTAACTAAATAAAATGTTGAAAATTTAATTCATTTCATTTCCTGAAAATATGCATAGTTAATGAGATTTTCTATGTGTCCAGACTTTAGGTACACCATGTAGATCTACTAGTGATAAGTCAACAAACATCTATGAAACACTTATTATGTACCACACTCTATGGTAAGCACTGGATAGAGGCTAAGTTGCTGCATTGAAACATTACCATCTGCTAAGAACTAAATGGCCTTGGAGCTAGAGTAGACCTCAAAGACTGCCTAGTTCAATACCTTCATTTTACATGTTAAGAACCCAAGACCAAAGGAAGTTAAGTGACTTGTTCAGGGTCACACAACTAATAAGTCTGAGGTAGAATTTGACCCCAAATCTTCTTGACCCCATATCCAGTGCCCTGTCCATTCTGCCATGCTGCCTCTCATGACATTTCATTTCCTTCCATCTCTCAATCTGTGATCCTATTTTTCTAGCCTGGAACAAAACACTCACTCTTTCACCTTCTCATAATCAAGATTCCATGCTCTTTGTCAGGGGAGTGCCAGTGTAGACCACAACCTACCAGCAACCAAGCAGATAAATCCTAAGGAGTTATCTAGACTCAGAAACTTGTTCATGGTCTCATAACTACTATGAATCAGCTTGAATGCTTTAATAAATATCAAATGTAAGAGTTTGTTTTACTTGTTAACATACGATAATCTGATGTATCTGTGATCTTCTCGATGTTTATCCTTCTTCTGAAAGAACAGATCACAAGCCATCTGCACCATCATACCAGTGAGAATGTTGGTGTATCTTACTGGAAAGGCCCCATATGCCTTCAGCATTCTGTAAAAGTGCTCTCCTGGCAATCACTTGGAAAAATAAGGACAGTGATACTATATGTATAAGGGCTGGGTGCCCCAGAGCTAGGAGGGAAACAGCTGGAGGGATTTGCTGTCACCTCCAAAGACAAGTGGGTACATTATAGGACTCATGTAGCACATGGCAGAGTACCAAGAAGTGTGCTAAGGTGTATTGGAGGATTAAAGAGGATCCACAGAAGAATCAGATAAGCCAGTTACTGGTAGATGCAATAAATAGGATCTTTTATCTAGAGTTTAAGAGAAGGGCACATGATTTTACTGAAAACACTCATGGGAGGATAGAGGGGCGGGCAGGAGCAAGGAACAGTGCCAGTGTAACATCCAGCCTCCACATTGGGGCAGCAGCTGACACCTTCAAAACTAGGACAGTCTCCAGATGCATCCCTGCTTCTATACCCCAGCCCACTATAGCCAGGACTGACACTTGCAATCAAACAGTCAATCAACAAGCATTTATTAAGCCCTTTTTATGTGCCAGGCATTGCAGTACTCAGGAAAGGTTATGACTAGGAATATCCCCAAGGACCCTTAATCTTTAGGCTGTATGAATAGGAGGGGATTTCCTATTGGTGTGTGGCTACCCCAAGCTATTGCTGCAACACATCTACCAAGTATGTCCCCAGATGGACTGAGCCACTTGACCACTACAGAAAATTCCATTCATAACAGGGATTCAGTCACTTGGGGAAGGTTTAACACTGCCAGCTCTGATAAATCTGTTTCAGAGCTCCTCTGGGATCAGTCAGGGGGAATACCAGGTTGGCTAATTGGTTTATAGGAAGAGGAGGAGTCACTCAATTGGATTTCATCAGTTTTCTATCCTTAACATCTCAGGCAGGGAGAAGACAATCAGGAAAGTGGACGTTTCTGGCCTAAAATAGTAGATTCTAGATAAAGACAAAAAGAAGAGGAGTACCAGACAGGAGGAGGGAGTGTGATAAGGATTTAGACAACTTTTTGGATTAAGAAAGACTAGCTCTCGAAAACCAAAGGTTTTTCAACTCCTCAACATAACTGAATCATGGTAATAGATGTGAATAATGAATGGCAAACCTGAAAACAAGAGCCAAATTATGAAGACACTCTAGGTGGGTTTAGGAGTAAACATCATAATGAGCAAGAGAGAAAAATTCATAAGTGCAGCCTCTCACATCAAAGGAATTCTAGCAGCCCTTGTGTTTATCCTTATCTGACTTTATTCAAAGATGACTGGGAATTACTTTTCCTAGTTTAGAGCATCTGTAAAGGTCCGTAGTCCTCTTTATTGACTTCAGACCCTAACCACCTAGCTCACTTCAAATAGGTTTGTAGTTCTGGACAGAACTGACTGCTGGGTTGTGGTTACCTGTATAGTTTCTTTCCCCAGAACCAGAATAAGCCTGGGACCAAGGGATAGAAATGAAGTGAAAGCATATGTCTCCTTGAATCCTTTTTGTGAGTGGTTTATTCAGATAGTAAACCTGAAGTTCAATTACAGATAGGTGTGGCTGTGTTTCTGTTTCAGCCACTATCAATGAAAGTTTCTGGTTCGGTGCTGTGCTGGGAATACAAATACAAGTAAAAACACAGTCCCTGCCCTCAAGAAGCTTACATTTTAATGGAGGAAGACAACACATAAAATGGGGCTGAAATGGGGTGGGGGGAGAAAGGGGAGAGAGAGACAGAGACAGAGAAATGGAGATAGAAACAGAGACAGAGAGAGAGACAGGGAGACAGACAGAGACAAAGAAAGAGAGACAGACAGAGACAGAGAAAAAGAGAGACAGACAGACAGAGACAGAAACAGAAAGACAGAGACAGACAGACAGACAGAGAAGAGATAGAGAGACAGAGACAGAGAAATGGAGATAGAAACAGAGACAGAGAGACAGGGAGACAGAGACAGACAGAGACAGAGAAAAAGAGACAGAGAAAAAGAGAGACAGACAGACAGACAGAGACAGAAACAGAAAGACAGAGACAGACAGACAGAGACAGAGACCTGGAGGAAGCTTGGCATGTACTCTAGAGAAGGATAAGGCAGAGAAGGCCTGGGCACCCTCCTTAAATGGAGGTTTCTGGGTCAGGAGCCATCCATCCAACCAGAGGGAGAGGCTGAAGGAACACAGGGTACTTCTAATGTGTGGATCCCAGGGTGGCTGTGACCTTCTGGGATGAAGAACTGGAGGAAGGGTAGAGGAAGTTCAGAGTGAAGCCTTGAAGGAGAAGGGAAGAGAATAAACATCTATTAAACTGTCTGCTATATGCCAAGCCCTGAGTTAAGGGCTTTACAGATATTATCTCATTTGGTCCTCACTACAACACTGGGAGGTAGGTGCTATTTTGATTCACATTTTACAGTTGAGGAAAGTAAGGTCACACAGGGTCACACAGCTAGTCCACACCTGAAGCTAGATTTGAACTCAGGTCTTCCTAACTCCAGGCCCTGTGCTCAGCACATCTAGCTGCCTTATCATCTGGAACCAAGAGAGTTAGGGTATGTACTCATCTCACAACATAAAACAAACCTTTGCTAGCTCCCTAAAATCTTACATTTTAATTTCTTCACTGATGTACTAAAGCAACAGTTCTTAGGTATCTGTCAGCTTGTTTTGCTTCTTTTTAAAAAAAAATATTTTGAAAACTATTTCAATATAGTTGGTTTCTTTATAATCTTGATGATTTTATTTTGTGCATTTACAAACATTATCCTTTGAAGGAATCCATAGGTTTCAGAGGGTTGCCAAAGGGGTCTACGGATGCAAAAAATTATTAAGAACCATTTCCTTTGACATTTTAAATAATTTAATCCTTTATATTCTAAAATACTTTCCCATGGAACTTCATTTTTAAAAATTCCAAGATCTGGATAATATCACATTTATTTTAAATGACTGCTCGAGGATGTGATGTGGCAGACAGATCTGTGTTCCTTTTGCTGGGGAATCTGGGCACAAAGCTGGGTTGTAGCAAAGTTGGAACTCCAGGCCTGTCGTGGGCTTATGCCAGCCACTCCCTGCCCCTTGAAAAGGAGGCCTATGCTCCCTCTTCATTGAATTGTCCACAAGAAGGCCCCAGCAACACATTCAGAACAAATCAGAGCAAAGCTGCCAAATTAAGGGAAGAGTAACACACCTGGGGAGGAAGGGAGTGGTTCAAGCTGTAATCCAAGAGAGGAAACAGAAGGCCCTGGGGAGGTCAAAACCAGGAGACTAGAGGCAATCAATCCAGAGGACTGGGGAGGTCAGGGAAATAGTAGGGAGGTAGAAGTCCAAGGCATTAGCAGCAGGCCCAGTCCTGTGTCCTTTTATGGTGGCAGCCTGCTAGCCAAACCACTTCCTTGCTTAGATATACAACACAGCTGCGGCCCAGGACAGGTGGGCTTTCTTCTTGGAATGATGTCGAGTGTTAGAATGGAAAATACACCCAGTGTGAGACAGGAAATCTGGGGCTTAGTTACAATTGTCACTTATTCACAATGTGATCTAGCTTGATCTAGTGTGTGATTTCTCCAGACTTTAGTTTCCTCATGAGTAACATTTATATTGCAATATTATGAGGGTGATAACCTAGGTCTTGCTTTGGACTGTTATAAGGATCAGATAAGATGTGACTTAAGTCTTCTCATTCTCACACCCTCCTCTTCCCTCACACAGCCACCACCCTAAAGCAGGGCCTCATTGCTCCTCACCCCGACCACTGCCATAGCCTCCAAAGGGGCCTCCCTGTCTCAAGTCTCTTCCCCTCCAAACCATCCTTTACACAGCTACTAACATGATATTCCTAAAGCTTAGGTCTCACCATGTTACCTCATGCTCCTGGCTTCAATAAGCTCCAGAGGCTTTCTATGGCCTTTGGGATCAAACACATTCTTTGTTTGGCATTGAAAGCCCTTCACAACCTGACTCCAGCCTATCTTTTCAGTCTTACTAGCATACTACCCCACTCTAAATGTTCACATGGACTACTGGTGCCCAACCTGTGGTAGAGCCTTCTGAGCTCCTATTGATCTGATTAGCCATAGTCAGACACACTGTAGATTGACCCCAACACAGTGATGCCATTTTGGTCCTCTTGGAGCACAAAAAACAACAACCAACCCACCAACTAACTAACGAACTCCCTTTCACATGCTCTATGGTCCAACCAGACTGGCCTTCTTACTGTTCCTTTTCACAAGTCCTCTGTCCCTGGAAAGCTCTCCTTCCTCACCTAGGACTCCTCAGGCCTCCTCTCCTCTTAGAATCCTTCATTTCCTTCAGGGCTCCATCAGCCTCCTATAGGAGACCTTCCCTGATCTCTTCAGTTGCTTCTGCTTCTCCCAAATTGCCTTGCACTACATTTAATTTGTGTAAGGCATCTGTGTTGTGGTTTCTAAATACAGGGTGTCCCAGAAGTCTTAGTGGGGTCTTAAAACCTCATAAAGAAAGCTCAGTGCATACATATCTGACCTGGTTCCTCACCTCCCTCTCCAAGGGAGACTATAATTTCTGGCTTTGTGAGGAGCAGGAAGAGGGTTCTGAGTGGGTCCTTGTTCTGCTCTTTCCCTGACCTCTCTCCAAAAGAGCTAGTGGCCTAGAATTATTTCTATCGACCACATCTCAAATCTTGGTAGTCAAGAGGTATAATACTCTAGAACCCAGGATGAAGGGCATTTTCCTGGTCATTTTCAAGGGGGAGACAATACTTAGTTTACTCTCTCTAGCTTAGCTCCTTTCCACCAAACTGCCAGTCATGGAGAAGATCCTAATGCAAGGCAGCTAAGTGGTGCAGTGAGTAGAGTACCACACCTGGAGTCAGCAGGACCTGAGTCCAAATTCAGTTCTCAGACACTTAACACTTACTAGCCGTGTGACCTTGGGCAAGTCACTTAACCCCAATTGCCCTGCCTTCCCCCCTCCAAAAAGCAAAAAAAAAAAGAACAGCTAATGCACCTCTTAATCAAAGTAAACAGTCAGCAGAAACCAGGGAAATTATCTAGATAACAATATACCAAAAAATACAAGAGTAAATAAATATTAATGAATGCAATACTTCCAAAAGTCTATGGAATAATTACTACATTAAACAAAAATTTATTGAGGGGTTATGCTGTATAAGGAGAGGCAGCCTAGTAAAGTTACTAGAGTGCTAGGCTTAAGTCAGGAAAGCCTGGGTTCAAATCCTGCCTCAGACATTCTGTACAAACGCAATAAAGATTTTAAAGCATTATATCAATGTCAAGCATATGTGTGTATGTATATGTATGTATGCACATGTGTACCTATACATACACCTATACATACACACGTGTGAAGATAGATACACATATGTAATAGAATCATGGATTTAGAGCTGGAAGGGACCCTCAGATCCCAATTCTCCCATTTTACAGAAAAGGAAACTGAGTCACAGAGAGATTAAAACGACTCACATAGTCCCATAGCTACTAAGCATCTTAGGGGGAATTTGAATTCAGGTCTTCCCTACTCAAAATCCTTGCCATCTATTCACTTTACCACTATTATTCTCTTACTTTGAATGTACAGAAACAAAGTACCTACCAAAGTTCCTGAGGCAGCTAGTTGGCACAGTGGGTAGAAAACAGCCTGGAGTCAGGAAGACTCATCTACCAGAGACAAAATCTGGCCTCAGACACTAGCTGTGTGACCCTAGGCAAGTCACTTCACCCTGTTTGCCTCAGGAAATGGCAAACCACTGCAGTATCTTTGCCAAGAAAACCTCAAATGGGGTCATGACAAGTCAGATGTGATTGAAAATGACTGAACAGCAATGCAAAGTTCCTAGGCAAAGAACTCCAGGGAGAATGAAAACAAGAATGTCCTTGCCTTCAGGTAACTAACAACCTAGTAGCAGGGATTAATTTGCCAAAGAAACAAAAATCCCTCTAGCACAAGGCAGATTGTAAGGTCATAAGAACCATACAAAGTACAGCAAGGGCTCAGAGGGAAAAGAGTTCACTCATTTGTGGAGAGGAGGGAAAGTGTCATGAAGGAGGTAAGACGAGCCTTGGGAGATGGGTAAGGTGAGCCTCGAGAGAGATGAAAGAGGGAAAATTCCAAGAAAAGAAAAGAATGTGAGCCAAGTCATGGGGGCATGCTAGGGGGACATTCCCATCTCACTGGGTCATGGAGAGGCATATATAGGATAGAACCAGAATGGAAAAAGGAAAGCCGGGTGAAGAACCTAGAGGAACTTGAGTGTTTGGCTAAGGAGTTTGGAATTAATTCAGCAGGCAATAAGGAGATATTGGAGGTGAGTAGAGGAGAGGGAAAAGGGAGAATAATAGGATTAGAACGATGTTTTAGTTAATATTTTGATGAAACTACCTTTAAAAATCATTGATAGATTCAAGGAATTATTCAGAAACAATTGAATTCACTACTTGTCTATCAGGCTAAGTTAGGCTTGAGATTGGGTTGGGGAACCTTCAGCCTTGAGGCCAAATGTAGCCTTCTAGATCCTTAAGCCAACCTTTTGACTGAATCCAAATTTTACAAAAAGAATCCAAAAGGATCTAGAAGGCCACGTGTGGCCTCAAGGCTGAAGGTTCTCCACCCCTGCCCTAGATCATAAGTCTGTGACAAATCAAAAGAAAAGTATTTGTTCAATGCAAAATACCTTCCCCACTTCAGCTTGCTTCTTACGAGTGGGGCCAGGTCAGTGCTATGCCATATCCTGGACCTTGGTGATCTAGCTTTCTAGTCTAGCAACTTTTGATTTTATTTTTCTTTCTCACTCTCCCTGAGCTCCCTCTAGTGTCCACTTTTTTCAGGCTTGGTGCATTGCCTCACTTCATAGCATCTGGAAAATAGGGGTAACTAGAGTCAGAGAGTCACAGAATCTCTCTGTTGGGACTTCAAGGTTCACAATGTCTGTCTCTCTGTTGTATAAATACCTTTACTCTAACATTCTCCTTTGCTAGAATGTAAGATTCTTGAGGGTAAGGACTCTCTTATTTTGTCTCTGTATCCCCAGTACCCAACATAGTGCCTTGAACAATGACTTTAATAAATGTTTGTTGATTGATCTATCTCCCCTCACTACAAACTGATAGCAAGACCTGAGACTTCTCTTTTCTGAATTCTCCAGGCTTCTGTCATGGGCTGGGCTACAGAAGAAGACGGCCTGTCAGAGCAGTGGCAGGAGTTCCAATAAGACTAGGGCTGGTGACTGGGGAGGGGAGGGTGAACAGGGAAATAAAGGGGTTCCCAGAGTGTTTGAGGCAGAGGCTCTGGAGTGAGGAAGGGGATGGAGGGATAGAGGAGGGATGGGATGAGGAGAAGGGATACAAGGGGCAAGTGGGTGAAAAGATTGGGGAGTTGGCTGTAGATGTAACTCCTCCCCAGCTCAAGGGGTTCTTTTCAGTTATGATCCAGCTCCTAAGTGAATATTATCTCTCCCTGGTGTGTTGTTCCCAGAGCCCAAAGACTGACCCACACTCTTTAATTCCCCTAGCCATAACTTGTTACTTTTGACAAGATTTCTCACCTGAGACCTGATGGAAGATCAAGCAGTTTCCCAGCTTTCCCTATCTTCTCACCTTCCTGAAACAAACTCATAGACCTCTGGAAGTAGTTTGTGAGTTTTTACCGCAATAATTGAGAAAGGGTGGAGTGGGTGGCTAAAAAGTCTCTCTCCTTTGGTTCCCACTTCTCATTTTTCACTGAGAGCCTATAAAGAAAGACAAAGGTGCACATAGGTGCTAAAAAGAATGTTTTTAGATATACAGAAAGTCATGGATGCTTCAGAACAGGGGTTCTTAACTTCTTTATTTCATGAACTAAAAAAAATTAATAATCTCATTTCAATATAATTAGTTTCCTTGAATCTTATGTATTTTATTTTATGCATTTAAAATATTATTCTGAGAACAGGTCCATTGGCTTCATCAAATTGTCAAAGGGGTCCATGATGCAAAAAAAAAAGGTTAAGAATTCCAATTCTCGGGGGCGGCTAGGTGGTGCAGTGAATAGAGCGCCGGCCCTGGAGTCAGAAGGACCTGAGTTCGGATCCGACCTCAGACACTTAACCCACACAAACGAAAACCTAGCCGTGTGACCTTGGGCAAGTTACTTAACCCCAATTGCCCTAAAAGGGGCGGCTAGGTGGCGCAGTGAGTAAGAGTGCCAGCCTCGGAGTTGGGATGACCCGAGATCAAATCCGGCCTCAGAAAATGAGCACCCACACATAAATAATGACTAGCCGTGTAACCTTGAGCAAGTTACTTAACCCCAATTGCTTAAAAAAAAAAAAAAAGAATTCCAATTCCCATTTGCCTCAGTGCTCCATCACATTAGCTAGGTGGGGGGGGGGGGGCGGTGTTTCATAATGAGAAGTGGGATGGGGACATTTTTGGAAGGCAGAAGGAATTTGACTGGGACTAGAATTGCTGCTGAAAGGATCAGCATTAGGGCTGATAAGAGAAGTTATAGTGGG
This sequence comes from Gymnobelideus leadbeateri, assembly GCA_011680675.1. Lineage (NCBI taxonomy): Eukaryota > Metazoa > Chordata > Mammalia > Diprotodontia > Petauridae > Gymnobelideus > Gymnobelideus leadbeateri. The sequence goes on from WOXC01005287.1 coordinate 313,154, forward strand.
GGAGGAAGTAAGAGTTTTTATTATAGGAGTTTATCTTCTTCCTCAGTCTCCTTGTTCCTGTTCTCAAGGACCCTTTCCTGGCCTTCCCCTCATTTCCTTGTCTGGAGCTGGGAAACTCCAGATTAATTTTGCTCTTCTGAGTCAAATACTTTATTGTAATCAACCAATAATTCAAACAAAGGGATCTTGTATGCCATGTGCTCCTTAATCAATTGTATGACTATGAAGATATGGTGGCCTACTATGGGAAATTGTCCAAAAATGTCTTATTTCCTAATGTACCCTGTGCTTATTTATTTTCTTAAATCAAGGTTGCCCTTGACTTGGAGATGGATAACTATGTCTAAGATCTTACAGAGATGCGAGCATAGGCATATGGGTCAGGACTTCCCCATGTTTTCTCAACTGTACCCAAAAAGTGTTGCTAGGTCCATATTGACCAACAGAAGCCACTAGTAGTGTGCTACTCTTGTGCAAGTCCCATCATTCCGTGGTCCTTTCCTTTTAAGAAGGGCACATTGGTCAGCGTTTACAACCCTGGTTCAAAAGAAATACTTTCAGAGTACATATTTAGTGTGACCAAACTGTCAATCAAGTTGTCAGTTTGCTTTTCACTTGGTTGGTTTCAGCCTGGTTTCTATATCCAATGGATGTGGTTCCAGGTTCTTTCATTATTGATCCTGGCCTACTGTCTTCCAAGTTCCTTTGTCCTTTCTCTTCTGACTCATTATTTTTCTTCTTGTCTATACATGTTTATGCACATGCTTCCTCTTCTCCTTCTTCCACATAGAAGGTAAATTCCTTGAGGGCAGGGACTATTTCATTTTTTTCTTTGTATATAGCAGGCACTTAATATATATTTGTTGACTGATTGATTATTCTTCTGTTTCTTGATGCCAGACATTGTCCCATAGCCATGACCTTCTATCACCAGTACTGATTCTTGATGTTCAGTAAGCCATTTACAACATGCTCCCTACCTCAGTATAATGGCATCCTAGTGACTAACCCCACCCACTGAATTGTGGGTAGCTAGATCATGACAGCAAGGCTCTCTCCTTAGATCTCTTCCATTCATTATCATTATCGTGACTTGGATGAAGGCATGGAGAATATATTCATCAAATATGTCTAGGATATGAGGCTAGAAAGGATAGCTAATAGAATTAAAGAACTGAAATTCAAAATGATCTGAACAGAAGAGAATAACTGACTGAATCCAATGAGATGAAATTTAACAGGATTAAATGTTATATTCTTCACTTTGACTAAAAAAAAACAACTTCTCAGGTATAGCCAAAGAAGAATGGATAAACACTAATTCATGTGAAAAAACAACTTTGGAGGTTTGTTTTCTAGAAGTTTCAATGGGAGTAAACAGAATGGTACGTTTAAAAACTAGTTTAATCATAGCATTCACTAGTAGAATTAAGGAATCACAGACAAGATAGTTCATAGGCTTACTGCACTACACTGATAAGACTTTTTTTTGGTCCAGATTTATAAATTTATTAATGTAGGGAACCCCTAGTGTGGAAAAATCTCTCCACCAGTACTAGTAAGCAGCTTCTTACAGTCTCAGAGAGTTGCTTGGGGCATTAAGAGCTTGACTTGCCTGTGGTGTCACTGCTGGTGTGAGTCAGAAAAAGAATTTTCACCTAGGTCTTGTGATTATAAGGCCAACTCTCTATTTGAACTGCTTCTCTATGTGACTTTTAGGAGGCACATAGACAAAGCTACAATGAAAGATGCATTGGAAAGATGCTAAAAATGATGAAAGAATACAAAACTACTCCATATGACAATTGGCTGCAAGAAGTAAGGATTCTTTAGTCTAAAAAACAGAAGACTTAGGGTGCCATGTTTGCCGTCTTCATGATAAGCATGCCATCATATAATTACTTTGATAAAGACATAGAAATCCTGTTTATCCCATTTCCAGATGAGTCAGATCTAGGAAGGACTGATTAACACATTGGATGACAGAGTTAGGATCCAAAAAGATCAATATTGACAGGCTAAAATAACAAGATAAATCCATTGAGGTGAAATTCAATGGGAATAAAGGCAAAGTTTTACACAGATTCATTAAAAAAGCTTCAGAAGTACAAATGAAAGCAGAATGATTCAAGAGCAAGTTGTTTAAAAAAGCACTCTGGGTTTTCTTATAAGATCAATTCATGTCAATGGTGTGGTGTGGTGATCATAATAACCAATGGGAACTTGGGCAGCTTTAAGAGAAGTACAGTTGAGAGTGTTGTCTATAGAATATTAAAATATTTTTGAATTTTGAATAAAATCGGTGAAAAAAAATTTTTAAATAGTAGAGTGGAAAATATTTGCATCAAATATCACCAAATATATAGGAATTGACACAAAGATATAACATTAAGAGCCATTCCCCAATATATAAGTGGTCAAAGGATATGAATAGACAGTGTTCAAAAGAACAATAAATTATAAATAACCAGATAAAAAAGATGCTCTAAATTACTAGTATTAAGCAAAATATGAATTAATACAACTCTATGTTTTCTTCCTCACACCCTACAAATAGTCAGACAGACCAAAATAGGAAAAATCAATGCTGGAGGAGCTTTGGGAGGATAGGTACAATAATATACTATTTTTTTAATTTAAATAGTTGTTTGGTTATTATTTTATTCTACATCATATACACATCAAGAAGGGGCAGAGCAGTTTTTCAACATATAAGCCCTTTCAAAATGGAGGGCATTTTATAGACCAGTAACAAAATGTAGTCTGGTAATAAAGACATATATCCAATGCAGTATTTCTGAGGAAAAATAAAAGTTACCAGGATCATTCTTATTTAATTTCAACCTTACCAATAAATATCAGGAATTTTGTAATCTTAACATAATTGGGTTATTTTCCTCTTGTAGGATATGCAGAAATGCATTTCATAACTGGTGTTAGCAATATGTGCTAAGACATTGTTGATGGAGTTTTGAAGTGGTCCAAAAATTCTGGAAATCCATATGGAGTTATGCAAGAAGTGACTTAACCATTTAAATCCTTTAACTCAGCGATTCTACTATGCATACTGGAGGGTGCTGGTAAATGTTTAACAACCAGCTCTTGGGGGTGGGAAAGAACGTATCCGTGACATACTTTTAATTTTAATTTGCATTGTTAACATTTCTTCATCTCCTTTTTTAAATCTAGGAAATCAACAAAAAAATAAAACAAGCCCTGCTTTGTGGCATTTGCCAATTTCCAAGGTGTAAATACTCACACTGAAAAATTTAATAATCAGCTCTTAAGAGCTGGTTTGAGCTGGTTCCAGTACCCCAAGAAAGTCAAAGACAGAAACTAGGATCCAATATATACCAAAATATTCATAGCAACTCGCTCTGTGGTAAGAGGGAACTCAAAATAAAGTGGTTGTCCATTGATTGAGAAGTGGATTATGATATATAATAAGACTTAAGTAGAATAGTATTATTCAATAAAAAGAAATTATGAAAGGGAAGAATTCAGAGAAACATAGAAAGATTTACGTGAGTTAATTCAGAACAAAATAAGAACCAAAAAACCCCATATATACAAAATGATTACAACAATGTAAATTAAAACCACTGAAAAGAAGTCAAATTCTATGTAACTTAAAAACTAGTGAAGGCCCTAGAGAATAGATAATGAAATATATTGCCCATGTCACAAAAGGGAGCCATGGGACTCCCAGGACATGTTTCATACATTGTTAGTTTCAATCACTGTGTCATATGTTTTGGCCAAATTGTTTTTCTTTGTCACAAAGAAGAGTTTAATATGGGAAAAGAGATTAAAATGACAATGATGAAAAGGTAAGAGAGAAATATAGAGATATTGACAGAGAGATGGAGGCAAAGAGACATATAGAGAGAAAAAGAAAGAGAGAAAGAAGGGGATAGACAAAGAGTGAAAGAGACAGAGACAGGCAGAAAGAGAGGGAGGGAGAGAAAGACAGAGACACAGAGAGGCAGAGAGAGATAAAAACAGAGAAAGACAGAGGAAGAGATAGAGAGACAGAAATAGAGATAGAGAAAAAGACAGAGAGACAGAGAAGATATAAAAAAGACAGAGACAGGAAGATATAGCTTCAAAAATCAGAAAGTAGCCTACCCCTCTGTACCCTCCTCTGGTCATATCACATTTGAAGTAATGTTTTCAGTTTTAAGTGTTCTAGTTAAGGAAGGAAACTGACACTTTGGAGCACAACCTAAGGGAGAAAACTGAGATGAGGAAGGGTCTTCATTCTGTTAAATATGAGGACAAACTGTAGGGTGTAAAGCTGGTTACCCTAGTGAAGACTCAAAGGGATGCAGTTATTGTGTTTGGTCATTATCTGAAGAACCTGAATATAGATGAGAAATTAAATAGTTCTATTCCAAGGACAGAACCTGGAGCTATGAGTGGAAATTGCAGGAGGCAAATTTAGGCTTGATATAAGGGTAAAAAATTCCTAACAATTAGAACTGTCTCTAAAATGGAAAAGCTATCTGGAGATAGCGGGCTCTCCCTTATTGGAGGACTTCAAGAAAAGACCATTTGTCAGGTACACCATAATGGATATTCCTTTCAGAAATGGTTGGACTACATGGCCCTTTCCAATTCTAAGTGTGTGTGATTCTTTATTCTGAAATATTTGAAGAGATATACTATAAAAGAATGATTAAGAATAAACTGCATTGTTTCAGAAGGAGAAATTAGGGCCAGTAGATTGAAGCTATAAGGAGAAAGATTTCTGTTTAGTGTAGGGAATAATTTTCTTTCATTTAAGTCAAAATGGAATAGAATGTCTCATAAGGTGGTGACTTTCCTAGCAATGACAGAGTTAAATAGAGTTTAGAAGTTCTGTTCATCTATGATGTTGAAAAGGGGATTGATGCCCAGGGAAGGGGTTGAACAGTCATAGACAATTGAAGGGGAAAAGCAGTCACAAAATGGTATCAAACCTAGATATTATCACAGCACTAAAACAATATAGTTGTACGTGGAATGGGAGAAGGAAAATCCTCTCCAATTTGCCTTAGTGATTCTGGGAAAAATCATGGGCTGAGCATTGGGTCTTTCTTAGTAACAGCTGACAACAAAGTTCAACATAATGAAAAATACTCATTTCCAACTGTCCCTTGCAGGCACTGTTGGGATGAATGGAACTTCCTAACCTCCTTATAAACAAAGACAAACTTACCAGGCACATTTTGTACATCAAAATAACTTTCAGAACTTACTAGCATATAGCTGATACTTCAAAGATTCAAAAGAAAGACCTTTGGAATTCCTTGGGGAAATAAACCTTTCCTTCAAAAATAGCATTTGGAATTAAAATAAGAAATGCTGCCTACTAGTGCAAAAATATTATTTTGAATTGGCAGGGAGCTCATCATAATTTCAAAAGTCAGTGATAACTTATTTTGATGCTCAGAGTAGAAGCAAATATAGCAGACCAGGTCACAAACATGTTCTCAACCAACTTGCAGACTTTTTCTGTCCCCCATCTTTCTCCAAGAGACAGAAGAACACACAGAAGAAGAGACCAGAAGAAGAGGCCTTGGGTTTCAAGCCCATCCTGGCGATGTGATCATGGTAAAGTCACTTAATCTCTCTAAGTTTCATTTTCTCTCATTTGTAAAATTATATAATATTTGCTTTACTTGATTTGTAGATTTGGTGCCAGAAAATTGGAAAGAGAAGCATAAGGAATGACAGCCTGCCAAAGACTGCCATCAGTCTTTATCCAGTTTCCCCCAGCACTCTCCATCCTTCCCTCCATCCCTGTGTCTCACTACTTACTCCCAAGCAGTTGTATTAAATTTGCAAATAATCCATTATTTTTAATGTACTGAAGTTTGTCAACAAGCTTCTCCATTGTCCTTTTGATCTTCAATTTTAATTCTTTGAAAACTATGGAATTCCAGACCTTTCATCCATCCATCATCAAAAGAATATTGATGTTTTTAAAAATATATGTCTTGTTTGGAGAACAAGGTCACTAAAAGACCTGTGCAATTTCCCATATCAATCTAGCCCACCCCACTTCCGGATAGTGAGTTCTATTTGGGTTGTCCATCCAGCTGCATTATCATGATCTGGAAAACAGCCATTCTTATTTATTCTTTACCCATTTGTTTTTTTCTTGTGTGGATACTTATACCAAACTCTTTTCAGTGATCATAGATCTCCTTTACGAAACCTTGCCATGCCTCTGAGCTTAATGCAATAGGAACAATGTCACCTGCGAACAGGAGCCTCTGAAGGACTTCTCTTGTGTGTAAGTCACACAAGATTCCTGAGAGATGCAACAACAGAGATATGCTGTCTTTTCCTTCTTCATAGCAAGTGAAGCATGAAATAAGAAATATGCCTACCAGAGATATTTGCCACCTTCATGGAGAATGAATGCCTAGTGCAGAATCCAAACTAAGAAGGAATAATTTCCTAAATTTCTTGAAGTGCTCCCTGAACAAAATAGAATTTTTAAAAAAAGGAAAGAAGGAACAAGGGGACAGCACAATTTTTTAAAAGACAACTGCAAGACAGAAAAAAGAAATCCTGACATTTATATAAAGCTATAAAGTTCCCAAAGCATTTTAACAAATATTATCTCATTTGATCCTCAAAACAACCTGTGAGGTATGTAGATAGTACAGGTATTATTATTTCTATTTCATATAAGAGGACACTGAGGTACAGAGAGGTTAAGGTTTACTCAGGATCATATAGCAAGTAAACATGGGAGGCAGGATTTGAACTCTGTTCTAAACCCAGCATTCTGTCCACTAGGTCATACTACTAAAATCATGAGAATGAGCCCAAAGCCTAAAATAGTTTTAGAAAGAAATTTATTGGATTGTTTGGTAGGGAGAGAATTGGAAAGGTGTGGGACCCTCCAAAGGTCTTTGTGAGATTAAATTATATAGAGTTCAGATGTGGGGCAAGGACATTTGCCTGATTGGCCTCACATAGGCAATAGGTAGTGTCCAAGAGAAGGGCAGTTCGGTATGTATATTAGCAAGTGAGTCAATCTAATTTGGGGAGCCCAAAATACAAGACCTGATTGGACCCCAAACAAGAACTGCATGGGACCTGAGCATTTCTTATAACTATCAGGCATTCCTGAAACATCTCTAAGATAAGCCTGACTTTTACAGTAAGCTTTTGGGGTTAGACAATTTTCTAGCCACATAAAGTTAGGTTCAAACAATATTAATAAATCATAAATAATAAATATTTCTCCATACTACATATTTAAAAGAAAAATCTGTTGAAGATGTTCCAGTCTAATATGCAGGGAGGATTATTAGTTGTAATTGTAGTGGAGAATAAAGGGGGAAGGAAGAGGCTGAATGGAGCAAAGTGCTCAAAGGTGAACTTCTGGCTTAGCGTATTCACACAAGGATAATGGTTGAACTGGTCCTCTCCGCATCAAAAGAATGTTCTTATGGAAGTAACGGTAATCTTCCCTTTTTTTTTACTAGTCATCTTTTCCTCGTGGTATTTTAGGTTTGAAATATTGTTCTCAATAAAGAACAGTGGTGTGTTCCAAATATGCAAAGCTTTTCACTTAGGGTTTGTATTCATAAATTTATTTCATCTTCTTTGACTGGAGTAAATAATCACTAAACTAATCATTAGCTCTCAATTTCTATTCATATTTGGGATGATTTGAAAAGTCTGGTTTGGATCTTAAATTTCACATCTGCTTTTCTCATTTCATTAACCAACATTTTTTGAAATACACACTAGCTGTGGGAGAGACTCCTTTCCAACTGCCATGCTTCCCACTGGCTTGTGCTCCTGATTTGGCATCATTCTTCAAAGGTGGCATGGGCGATTAGCTTAATGGGTGGGATGCTTACACAAGCCCAGGAATATGAGACATTTCTTGGTAGAATATAGGGCAGGGCTAGACAGAGTAGTCTAATGTTGATGGGATTTAAGATCTTCCCTGCCCATTAATAGGTCTCATGTGGAGTCCATTAAGGGAAATTTACTTAAGGGAGACTTGCTTGTAGGAAAGCTTTCACACCTTTTATTAATTTCTAATTAGCCACTGAGTCAGGAGGGTTGTGATGCTTCCCAGCTCTGAGAAGTGATATATATACTCTAAGTTGTTATTTTGCTTTGGGGGCTCACTTACAGGAAGGATCTTGTGATTCCTTGGTTGAGATTCTGAGTGGCCATGTGTTCAGAACTCACCAACTGCTCAGATGTAAAGGATCTCTTGATCCAGGGATGTATGTAAAGTGTATAAAAATGTTGCTTTGATTAGGGCAGAGTCCTGTCTGCTGGTCTTTATTTCTCTGCTTGTGTTTCTCTGTATTTTCTCTGAAGTTTAGGATGCTGACTTTTCCCCTGAGCTAGTGAATGTAATTTAAAAAGATTGTTGACCCCTTAAACAGCTATCTTTCCTAGTAAAGCAGACCTAAGAACCTGTGCTAGCAGCCATCCTGGGTATGCTAGTGTGATTGCCACTACAAGTAGCTTCGTTGTATCACAGAAGAGATGACAACATGGAATGATATGGAGTTGGAAGCTTCATAAGCTCACAAGTTCATAGATATAGAGCTTGGAGAGATTTGAAAGACCTCTAGTTCAACCTCCTTAACTTATAGTAAAGAAAACTGGGGCACAGAGGGATTAATTGACTCTCCCTTGAGTAGACTAATTGAGTGGTAAGGCAGAACAAGTCATTCACTCAGTAGACATTAAAAGGAGGGATGACACCCTCTGGTATACTCTCCTTCCTTGGATATGTGTTACCATATCCATCCTGAAATATTTCCTTCATATCCAATTATATAAAGGAAATTTTTATGCTTGTTCTCTGTGACAAACTTTCCCATCATGCAACTGTGTCAGAAGACATGTCATTAGAATTATAGAATCTCAGATTTAGAAGAGGTTTTAAAGACACTGTAATTCAACCCCCCCTAAGAATACCTTCTATAGCAGAAGTGGTCATTGAAGACATTGGGGGGAAGGATGGGTTAGGGGGACTGGGGGAAGAGAGTATCTATTTACCTCCTGAAGTAGATTATTGCACTGTCGGATTATTCTAATTTTTTTAGAATTATAAAATACTCAAATTTGTCCCTACAATTTTTACTGGCTGCTCTTAGTTCTGCTCTCTGGACCTATGTAGAACATATGAATGGTTTTCATATGAAAACCATTTAGATACTTGAAGATAGGATTCATGCCCCATATCTTCTTCCCTCAACTCCTAGGTTTCCTTTTCACCAGACTCAACATTCCCAGTTCCTTCAATAAGTCCTTGTATGGTTTGGCCACCATGACCCTCACCATCTTGGTCACTCTCCTCTAGACACAGTAGAGACTGACATCTTTCCTAAAATGTGGTGCCTGGAACTGAGTACCAGGTATGGTATGACCAGAGCAGAATACAGCAAGACCATAATCTCCTTTGTTCTGGACAATATGTCTAATGTGGCCTAACATCAAGGTTCTTGGCTGCCATGTCACACCTGACTCATTTTGAGAAAGGGAGCAAATGAGCATTTATTAAGCATCATACTATGTGTCACATACTATGCTAAGTGCTTTGCCAGTATTATCTCTTTTGGTCCTCACAACAAACCTGGGAGGTGGGTGCTATTACTATCCCCATTTTATAGTTGAGGAAACTGAGGCAGCCTGAATTTAAGTGACTTGCCTAGAATCACACAGCTAATGAACATCTGAAGTCAGCTTTGAACTCAAGTCTTTCTGACTCCTGGCCTGGTGCTCTATCCAATGTGCCCCCTAGTCACCTTTAGTCCATTCAAACCCCTAGATGTTTTCAACTGAAATATTGTCAAGAAATGCTTCCCCCATTCTGTATTTGTGAAATTCATTTCTAAACCCATATAGAACTTGACATTTATTCCAATTAGATTTCACCTTATTAGATTGAATCAATTGTTCTATAACCTGTCAAGATCTTTTCAAATCTTCTCTTTGTCATCAACTGTTGTTCAGTTATTTCACTTGTATCTGACTCTTTGTGATCTCATTTGGGGGTTTCTTGGTAAGGATACTGGAGTGGTTTGTCATTTTTTTCTCTAGCTGATTTTCTAGATGAGGAAACTGAGGCAAATGGAGTCAAATGACTTTCCCAGGGTCACACAGCTAGTAAGCATCTGAGGCCAGATTTGAATCATGAAGATGAGTCTTCCTGACACCAGGCCCAGCACTCTATGGACTGTGGCACCACCTAGCTGGCCGGGTCCCTGTCCTTCTTTGCTTTGTGTTATCTGCAAATCTGATAACGGTCTCCTTTCATTCATTCAAGTCATAGATCTAGAGAGTTTTAAAAAGCATAAGGCCAAGCTTGGATAGACCTCTGAGGAACTCTTTTAAAGACCTTCCTCTTTGTTGACATAGACTCATAACTTTGGTTACTCAAACACTCCAAAAGGCATCTAGCTGTACTATCAATTAGCCTATGTATATCCATCTGGTTCATAAAGTTATCATGAAGGACTTTGCTTATTTTTGAAATCTATTTTTATTTTTCCTTATTTCATATTTTTTAAAATATTTATTTATTTTTAGTTTTCAGTTTTCATTTCCACAGATTTTGAATTCCACGTTTTCTCCCCATCTCTCCCCAACCCCTCCCCAAGATGACAAGCATACTGATTTTCCCTTCCCCCAGTCTGCCTTCTCTTCTATCCCTCCTATTCCCCCCTCTTCTCCCCTTACCCCTTACTTTCTTATAGGGCAAGAAGGATTTCTGTACCCCACTGCCTGTATATCTTATTTCTTGGTTGCATGTGAAAACACTTTTTTTAACATTTGCTTTTAAAACTTTGAGTTCCAGATTCTCTCCCTTCATACCTCCTCACAACCCCCCCCCACTCCATTGAGAAGACAAGCAATTCAATATAGGTTATACATGTGTAGTTATGCAAAGCATTTCCATAGTAGACATATTGTGAAAGACTAACTGTATTTCCCTCTGTCCTATACTGCACCCATTTCTTCTGTTTTCTCCTTTAACCCTGTCCCTTTTCAAAAGTGTTTGCATCTGACTATCCCCTCCCCCAGTCTGCCCTCCCTTCTATCATTCCCCCCCCCATTCTCCTGTAGGGTAAGATACCCAACTGGGCCTCTTTGAAATCTAAGCATGCTATATGTACAGCACTTGCCTTTCCAGTTGCTCTGTCAGAAAAGGAGATAACCTTTTCTTGAAGAAGCCATGCTGATACTTTACGATCACTGCTTCCCTTTCTAAATGTCCATGTCATCCCTTTAACAAAAGACACTAGAATGTTGACAGGAACCAAAGTCAGGTTCACTGACCTGGGGTTTGCAGGTGCCATCATCTTCTTTAAAAAATGGGGAACAGTTGTCTTTCAGAACCTCCCCTATTACCCACAATTTTTCAGGGGTCCCCATCAGTGACTCAAGAATCATACCTGCTGGTTCTTTCAATAGCCTAGGATATAGCATCTGGACATGATGATTTGAATTCATTGAAGGCAACTAGGAAATTTGTTGGGGGTGGAAGGGAAGAGGGCAATCTGAAACATAGGGAACTGCCCAGGGAGATCAGACAGGAGTGGAGTTCTGAGCCTGGACAAACAAAAGGCATCATGAGGACACTCAGCACCTGGAGTGCGGTGCTGAAAGGTGAGTACATAGATTGGTGAGTTAAAAAGACAAACTTTCTCCTACACAATTTTCCTCCTATGGTGAGCCCTGATGATATATCCAATTTCTTCAATAACATTCCTATTGCAAATTAAAATTTTTGGTAGCATAGAAACATAATGTCTTCTTGGAATTTGTGTATCTCTTGGAGAAATATTTTTTTCTTACCCAGGAGAATTTCTCAGATTTTTCCCCCTTGTGCCAGTGGCTGGAGTTTCGCCCATGTTATTTCTCAGGAACCCTTTGCACGTTTTCGCACTGTGTGAAAATCAAAATGTGTTGTGCTGTTCATTGGCTATGTACCAGCCTGCTGTTATCTGCATACCATCAGCAATGCTGTAGAGTGAAACCATATTTAAGCAGCTTTCTAAGAATCTTCAAGTTTCTGACCATTAGAGTCAGAGATGTCAATCTCTGACCATCAATGAAAGTGCTTGTGTTTCAAGGGTTAAGGAAGCTGCCTTCTTGGTATAGTGTGCCCAGACCCTTATAAAAATCACCTGAATCAGTTGTGAAGTATCTTCAAAATGTCATACCAAGATAACTTCTTGACTGTCAGCTTGACAACACTTGAATTTGCAAGGATAGTATTATCTGTGAAACAAGAAGTAAAGAAATCAAATAATATTTACAGAGAAGATAGAAGTCATCTGCTATTAATTCCTTCACGTCTCTTTTGCCATACTTCTAAAATTCTCTAGCCCTTACCCACGTGCTCAAGTGTCAGAGGAATGGCATGATCCTTCTGCTTGCCCAAGGTTAATTCCTATTCCTGTGCCTTAGGTTACAATTCTTCCCATCTGAGTCCAAAGGCTACTCCATCAATTATCCTCTGTTGATTTTTAATCTCCCCCATCTACTAGTTTCTTCCTGATACCTTTAAACATTGTCCTAAAATAAGAAGAAAAAGGAAGAGGAAGAGGAGGGGGAGGAGGAGAAGTAGGAGGAGTAAGAGAAGGGGCAGGAGGAAGAGGAGGAGGAGGAGAAGAGGAAGGAGGAGGAGGAGGAAGAGAAGAAGAAGAAGGAGAAGAAGAAGAAGAAGAAGAAGAAGAAGAAGAAGAAGAAGAAGAAGAAGAAGAAGAAGAAGGAAGGAAGGAGAAGAAGAAGAAGGAGAAGAAGAAGAAGAAGAAGGAGAAGAAGAAGAAGAAGAAGAAGAAGAAGAAGAAGAAGAAGAAGAAGAAGAAGAAGAAGAAGGAGAAGGAGAAGGAGAAGAAGAAGGAGAAACAAAGTAAAGCAAAAACCACTTTCCTTTGACCCCACCCCCCACTCAGGCTGCCATCCTATGATGGTTCTCTTCTTCACTGTTCATTCTGGAAAAAGCCTTCTAGACACTTGCTGCCTCCACCTCCTTGTCTCCTATCCAACAGGGCAACTTCCCTCACTCTGGCTTCTGCCCCCACTACTTTACTAAACCACTTGCTTACCCTTGATTGCCCCCAGACAATGGTGTTTTATCAGTTCTTATCTAAAATTATTGTCTATCCCTTCCATGAAATTCTCTCCTTACTTGCTTTTTATGATTTTCTTCTCTCTTTGTGTTTCTCTTACCTCTCTTGTCACTTCTGTCTCTGTCAAGTTGTTTTCCTTTCCTTACTCCCTAAATGTAAGCATTGCCCATTTTATCCTCATCTCTTTTCTCTATATTCTTCCTTGGTGTCTTCATCAATTCTCATTTCTTTAATTATTACCTCTATACAGAATAGCTAACATTTATATAGTGCTTATTATGTGCCTAGCATTGTGCTAAGCGCTTTATAATCATCATCTCACTTGTATTCACAACAACCTTGGAAGGTAGGTGCTATTACAGAGGGGAAGTGACTTGCCCAGGATCACACAGCTAGTAAACCTCTGAGGCCTCAGGTCTTCCTGACTCCTAGCTGCAGAAGATTCCACAGTCTTTATACCTGTCTCCAGTCTGTTCCCTGATCTCTAGTCCCACACCTCCTCTTGAACACCTGCCCCTAGAGGTACCATAGGAATCCTAGACTCAGGATGTCCAAACTGGAACTTATCTTTCCTTCCAAACCTTCTCTAGTCATCCCTATTTCTGTCATACAGGGTTGAAGCCTCATCTTTGACTCCTTCCTCTTTCTCCATGGACACATCTACTCAGCTGCAATGCCCTGCTGTTTTACTTCTGAAATATTTCTACAATCTATTCCCTCTTTTTCATTCACACAGACACCACCCTACTCATCGCCTCTCAGATTGCCTGTTATAATAACCTCCTAACTGGTCTCCCAGGCTCTAGTTTTTCCTTTCTCCAAATTCAATTGATCTTTCTCACAAATGAAGAATGAATCTGTACAATGCCAAGGATCTAACCACCGTACTCCACCCTGTTAAAAAACTGTCTCTTGTTCTCTCTCTATGGGGGTAACATGCAAACTCTTTAGCCTTGGCTTTCAAGGCCCTTTATAACCTGCCTAAAGCATCTTTCCTCTGTTTTCAATGGACTATAAGAAGTCCCCCAATTTCTATCTGCCCTCTCCCACATCCATGCTTTTGTGTAACCCATCTCCTGGGACTATAATGGATCAGGGGGTTTGGAGAAAGAAGCTCAATGTGAATGATGTGTGGTGCGGCAGCCAGAAATGTTAATGCAATCTCAGGTTGCATCAAGAGGGGCACAGCTTCCAGAGAAGTACTCTGCCCTTGTCAAATCACATCTGGAGCTTTGTGTTTAGTTATGGGTACCACAGGTTAAGGAGCACATTGAAAAGTTGGATGGTGTCCAGAAAGGAGCAATCTGGGTATTGAATTCATTACAGGTGAGGATGGGTTGAAGGAACTTGGCATATTTAGCCTGGAGAAGAAAAGACTTGGGAGGTGGGGGTAGGAGGGAGACACATGATATCTGGATTCGGGTATCTGAGGGACTGTCAGATGAAGGAGGGATCAGGCTTATTCTGTATGGCCCCAGATGGCAGAACCAAGGATGTGGAAATTGCAACGTGACCAATTCTGGCTTGATGTCAGGAAAATTTTTTCTAAAAATTAAAATGGTCCCAAAGGGGAATAACTTGCCTTGAGAGATTGTGGGCTCTCCTTCCTTAGAGGTCTTCAAGTAGAGGGGGGAATGCCCACTTGTTAGACATGCTAAAATAAAGATTCCTTCATCTGTGAGTTGGATTTGATGGCCACCGAAGTCCTGTCCTTTTCTCAAATTCTTTTATTCTATGATTCCCTGAATTTCTTTTTTTATTTATTTATTAAAATTTTAATTTATGGAATAAAACAAGCATTTCCATAATATTGCATAGTAAAAAATTATTGCATATGAGACTGCAAATCTACTATGTACAATTTGCTATTCCTTTTAAATATATAATAAAGTTCTTGGCCTGTTGAAATCCTTTTCTACTTTCAAGGTCCTCAGCTCATGGACCACCTTTTCCATGAAACTTCCTGATCTTTCCCGAGGAAAGTGATATCTCCCTCTTTGAACTTTGTCAGATGGCTGTGTCTGTGCTTCCTCTATCCTTATCATACTCTACAATATACTGTAGTTATCTGTGAATGTGTCTCACAGTTGAAGAGACTTCAGAAGCTTCCTAGTCTAACCATGCTTGACCAAGAGTCCTTTCTACACGTACTCAATAGTGGTCATCCAGTTTTTATCTGAAGACTTTCAGTGAGGAAAAACCCACTTTTTTCCAAGGCAGACCAGTCCACTTTTGGACAGCTCTAATTAAATGTTTTCAAAGTTACATTGAGCCCAAAGCTTATTGCTCTTCAGTCATTTTCAGTCATGTCTGACTCTTTGTGACCCCATTTGGGGTTTTCTTGGCAGAGATACTGGAGTGGTGTACCATTTCTTTCTCCAGATCATTTTACAGATGAGGAAACTGAGGCAAAAAGGATTAAGTGACTTGCTCAAAGTTACACAGTAAGTGTCTGTGGTCAGATTTGAACTCAAGAAGATGATTCATCCTGCCTCCAGACCCAGTGCTCCATCTACTGTGCCACCGAACTGCTCCCATTGCTCCTGTTATAGAAATTGTTCCTATTACTGCTCTCTGCAGTAATAGTAACAAGTAGAAAAAGTCTAAGACTTCTTCTATATGACATCCCTTCAAATCCTTGAAGAATGCCCTCCTCCGCACCCCAATTCTCCTCTTCAGGTTAGACATTCCTAGTTCCTTCAACAGATCTTCATGTGGCTTACTCACCAGTCCTCATATCACCCTAGCTGATTTCTCCTGTTCCATCTTGTTTTCATATTTTCTAACATGTGATGCCCAGAATAGAGCAAAGCTATTACCATTCTGGCCACTATACCAGCTTTGATGTAGTCTAGTATAATAACAGATTTTTGGCTGCCATGTCCCATTGTTGACTCACATTCAGCTTAAAGTCCATTACAAACTCCAGAACTTATGTTTCATGGGATCTGTTGTCTGATCATACTATCTCTTGTCCTGTACTTATGAAATTGGTTTGATGGTTGAATAAGTGAATTAATTAATCAATGAGTATTGTACTCTGCCTGAAATTAGCTAATAGAATTCACATTCTGCTTGTCATTTCATCCATACACTGAAGCCTTGGTTAAGTAGCTATTTTTATAGAATCATGTCCCTGCAAAATTTGGCTGCATATCAATGATAAACCTTTGCCCAAACCTGCAGAGATGCTTGGACTCCAAATTCTGCCCTTGCCCAATCTGGCCTGTCTTCATCACCACTGGAGTTCTGGTTATAATAAGAACTGCATTAATTGTGCACATCAACCCCGAGCAGAAATGAATCGTGTTTAATGTGAAATTAAGCAAAACTATGGTGCTTATAATTATGTCCTCCTATAAAATAATAGTAAATATATTTATCCCGAGTGAAGAGTATCTCAGTTGTTTAAATGTTCATTATTGCTTACTATGGGACAACTAGGTGATGCAGTAGATAGAAGGCCTGGAGTCAAGAAGACTTGTCTTCCTGAGTTCAAATCTTACCTCAGACATTTACTAACTATGTGACTGTGGGCAAATCACTTAGTCCTGTTTGTCTCAGTTTCCTCATCTGTAGAAATGAGCTGGAGAAGAAAATGGCAAACCACTCCAGTATCTTTGCCAAGAAAACCCCAAATGGGGCCATAAATAGTCAGACATGACTGAACAACAACAAATGCCTACTATGTGAACAGTACTATATTAGATCCTGGAGAAATTCAAAGCAAAATATAGTTCCCACCCTCATGGAGCTCAGTATATCAGACAGATACAACACATACACAGATAATGAATACACAACATTACATAAGTGTATCAGAGGGGAGCAAAACAAAGCATTAAATAAATCCAAGGGGTGAGATTGTGGGGGGGGGGGTGTTACCGACTAGGGGAAACATTGGAGAGGGACTACTTCATGGAGGAGATAACTGCAATGAGCTTGAAAGGGAAGATAAGGATACAGACAAAGAGGGAGAAAGAGTGCATTACAGGCAGAGGGACCAGCATGAGAAAATGCACAGAGACAGCAAGTGTGAGGTATGTTCAGGAGGCAGAGTGGTCTCCATAAGATATGTGGAGGGTATAGTAGGAGATAAGACATGACAAGGAGGACTGTATCATATTTGGAGGGCCCTGAATGTCAAGAAAATAGACTTTACTTCAGAGGCAATTGGGAACTAGGGAAGCTTCTTTGAGCAGAGCTGTGGCATAAGCATGTTTATTTAGTGTCCATGCTGCATAAAAGTATTTGATAATCAAAGATGATACTATAGACTTCTGTCAAAAAAAAATTAGCCACAAGGGGCAGCTAGGTGGTGCAGTGAATGGAGCACTGGCCCTGGAGTCAGGAGGACGTGAGTTCAAATCCAACCTCAGACACATAACACCTACTAGCTGTGTGACCTTGGGCAAGTCACTTAACCCCAATTGCCCTGCCTTCCCCCCTCCAAAAAGCAAAAAAAAAAAAAATAGCCATATTATTCTGTAAGACAGTGATCTAATCATGAAATGGAGCGTTCAAAGAGGGCATGGCCTCAGAGTTTTTGAAAAATTTGAGGAAAGATAGTACTTCTTCAAAAAAGGAAACTGTGGGTAAGATTTTCCCATGAAACATCCCTATCCTAGGGCCTTGAAGGGTCCCATTACACTTTCATTCTACTGCTCCAGAACATGGAGGTCTAAACTGTGGGTCACCACCCCATAGGGGGTTGCAAAAAACTTGGCAGTAATAAAAGGTTTCTGAACATGCAAAGACCAAAAATTAATTCAAAGTCAAATGTGTGATGAGTTTGAGGTGTTTCTGGCAGCACTCACCCATGTTGCATCAGGCAACTTCACTGCAGCCTTGGTTCTGAACACAAAACATGCACACTTTGCCCTGTGCATGCCCAGAGGTCATGTGATGCCAATGATTGCTGCCTAGATGTGAAAAGGCTTCATGAGTGGAAAAAGTTTACAAAGTCCTGCTCTACACAAACCCATCAAGTCTGTGTGTCTTGCCCTATTTTGAATCCCTAGGATTGCTTACATAATGCAGGTGTAATGGGATTGGACTCCTCTGCTATGATTGTTTAACCTTCATGACCTGTACAACAATGCCTTGGTGCTATGAACACACTACATGCTATCATAGTGCTTACTGTAGGAAAAAAAACATCACATCCCTCCTTCTCTCCCTCCACCTTAACACCCCATTTTATTTCTGGGTTGCCACAGTCTAAAGCTGTGGGTTTCAAGCATGCACAGATTGGTTCAAGTAACATTTAGACCCCTACACAGCCCAGAACTTGGGATTTCCAGGACCTCATGATGACAATGCTGGGAAAAAAAAAAAAAAAATATATATATATATATATATATATATAGTTTCTATATGGATTCTTTACCTCATAAACAGCTGGTTTCATCCATTAACAAGTAATATAGCAGCATGTTCCTTGGCTCAACCTAATAAACCTGAAAGAATCTTTTAGTTCAGCCGTCTTCGCTGAAGCAGTCAGAATACAGTTGGCAGTGCCAGACAGCTATATTTCCTGTATACATGCCCCAGAAAGAGGGTTTTTTTAATCATATTTTAACAGAGGGCTCTGTGAGCTAAAAAGCTGTTGAAAATTGATGGGCCCATTTCAGCACAGGGATAAAGAATCTACAAATGAACTGTGCTTTTAGATATAAGTTCCCACAAAAATAGTATTTGATTTTAAATAGTATTTGATTTTTCCTGGAAAGGCAATTTTTAATATAAAAATTTGGGTTCCAAATTCTATCCCTTCCTCCCTCCTTCCCCTCCCCCCTCTCCCAGATGGTAAGTAATTTTATATAGGTTATATATGCGCAATTATGTAAAACATATTTCTGTATTAGTTACCAGAAGAAATTTGCAATTAAATTTGTGAAGTTTTTCTGCTGGCATTTTCACAACATTGTGTGTATGTATACGTATATAGTGTATATGTATATACATACATATACATGCTGTGTGTATATTTTTAGAGGCAAAATGCAGTAGTAGATAGATAGTAAGCTGGCCTTCAATTCAGGACAGGCTCAATTCCTGTCTCTGACAAATCCTGGCTGTGAGACTCTGGGCAAGTCACTTAATCTGAGTGTCCCAGGTAACTCTCTCAAACTATAAATTGCAGAACAGGTATTGGTAGAGGAATTTCTTTATCAGGAGTTCCCTTTACCAACTAAATTTCAGGTCCAACCGAATAACGTAAAACATAGGTCCATACAATAACAGCTAGCATTAATATAATGCTTTAAGGTTTGCAAAAGGGTTTGCCTGTGTTCTCTCCTTTGATCCTCACAACAGTCCTGTGAGATAGGGGCTATTTTATTATTATTACCACTTTATAGATGAGAAAACTAAGACTGAGAGAGGCTAAATGACTTGTGTGTAGGGTCACACAATGTCTGAGGGAGAACTTGAACTCATGTCTTCCTCCTTTATCCACTATGGCACCTAGTCAGAGAGAGAGAGACAGAGAGAAGGGGGGAGGAGGGGTGGGGTAGGGAGAGGAAGAAGGAGGGAGGGAGGGGGAGAGAGAGAGACAGAGGGAGACAGAGAGAGAGACAAAGAGAGACAGAGAAAGAGACAGTGAGAGAAAGAGAGAGAGAGAGAGAGAGAGAGAGAGAGAGAGAGAGAGAGAGAGAGAGAAGGGAGAGGGAGATGGAGAGAAAGAGAGAGAGAGTCAGAGAGAGACAGATGGGGGGAGAAAAGGAGGAGGGCTTAGGAGAAGGACAAAGAAAGGGCAAAGGAGAGAGCAGAAGGATTGTGTCTATTGTTTTCTGACAGATAAGAGAAAACTCTGGCTATAGAAAGAAATAGGTAAGATTATATATCTCTTCCCAAAGCAGAATTAACTAACTTTTATTTTGTCAATAAAAATGTGCCTGTTAGGGATTTTGAGTGCCAACGGGGTGTCTGCTCAGTATGAAAGATATTATTGACATGGTGTAGCAGAAGAAAGGCTAGTGTGGGGAAAATACCACAGAATGTACCCAACACAAGCCAGTTTATAAAATTAAGCAATGTTGGTTGGGCAGGGCTCAGCCCTGAGACATTTAAAAAATGTAGGGAAGAGCCAATCTCCTATCAGGAAAGGGCACTTAGGAGTGATAAAGAATAATGGGTATGGGTATAAATCCTCCACTCAGGTCCTCCTCTGATTCCTAATCAGGGTCTGGAATTCACCTTGGGCTCTAGAAGGCTGTGCCAATGTTCTGGCAGATTCTACCAATGTGGAAAGGTTTCTACTATGGTCCTGGCAATGGAGCACATGTCTGCTGTCTGAGAACACAGTCTAAGTAAGTTCAAAGAAACTCATCTCTAGAAGTCTGGCCACAAATTATTTTCACCCATAGGAACTCATGGAGACTATCTACTAAGGCATGAAGGAGACATTGGGCTCTGCATTAGTGGAGGGAGGGCTCATGATGATTAAAAAAATATCACGGACCCTTAAAGCATTGTAGAATTTGAGAAAAGAAGTCAAGGTCTTGGGTTTAGAGCACCTCAATCCAGAACCAAAAGCCCACCAACACCCAAACCTAAGCCATTCTCATGTTTATCAACTACCTTGAAGACTAAATAAAATATGAGAAAAAATATTTGACAGCCTGAAGGAGAATTTTTTTTAGTTGAGAAAGAAAAATCAGAGTCAGGCGTTAAAAGAGATGGGTTCTAGTCTGGTATTAATTAGTTACGTGATCTTGAGAAAGTCAATCTTTCTAGACCTCAACTACTTCATCTACAAAATGAGGGAGTTGGATAATTTTAGGTTCCTGCAAGTTTGAAAATAACATGATTGGATAAATGTTACTGTATAACTAGGACTTTATCAATAAAGAATGTTCCATCCTCTCATCTATTTTTCAAGAACCATTTATAGCTCTTTAATTACTCTGACCAAACCTGCTCTCTGCTCTGAGGAGAATAAACACAGCATACTGCCTAAGGGGATTTATTTTGGAGGATACCAGAATCGCAGAACTTCAGAGTTAGAAATGACCTTGCAGGTTATCTAGTCCAATTTTTAAATGAATAGGGATTTTCTCTACAATATCCCAGAAAATGAGGTGAGCCCAGGTTTAAATAGGAGGAGAATGAGCTTAATTATATCTGGAAAATGGCATAATACTTTCTGTGATCCCAAGCTATTCTCTGCCACAAGAGCCCATCTTTTTTAACATCAGTATTCTCCTGGGGATGCTCCATGACTGTGAATCATGGAACAATATGATCTCAGAAAAGACAAAATTGCAGGGGACACAAAGTACCATGGAAAGGCACATGGTGGGTATAAGTAGACAGCAGCATATCATCAACATTGACACCCATGAGAAATGGTGTAAAAGACATCACCATCAAGGGCCTCAAAGACACAAATGACCCCTGGTCAGGAATGGAGTCTATCTAATAAGGGCTGGTAAGAAAGCGTTTGGACAGCTAGGTACTGAGTACTGGGCTTGGAATCAGGAAGACTCATCTTCATGAGTTCAAATCTAGCCTTAGACACTTACCAGCTGTGTGACCCTGGGCAAGTCACTTAACCCAGTTTGCCTCAGTTTTCTCATTTGTGAAATGAACTGAAGAAGGAAATGGCAAACCACTCCAGTATCTTTGCCAAGAAAACCCTTCCAAAGGCACCACAAAGAGTCAGACATGAGTGAAACAACCTAACAACAACAAGAACAAAGAGAATGCATTTGCCTGCAGTCTAATCAGAAGGGCTTTAAAGTGAAAAGGAAGGAGAAGAAGAAAACTGCTGAGAGACAGAGACAGAGAGACAAAAAGAAACAGAGAGACAAAGAGACAGAGACAGAGAGACACAGTAGAAAATAGTTGCAATGTAGGAAGAATAGCAGTAGGACAAAATCTGAGAAAGGAACCAGAAATAGTCACGTTTATTTAGAAATGCATTAAGTATGTGGGTTAAAAGCAAGGCATAACTACAGATCCTAACATAAGGAGGTAAATGTGGTCTATTAAGACCCATGAAGGGAATGTAGCTTTCAAATAGTACATACATTTTAATAGTTTAATTATTTTATTTTGAATTCAATTCCCAAAAAGAATATTTCCACATACACAGCAGAGTGCAAAAAGGGGATTCTTTAGGAAATCATGACTCTTTTTCATATCACTAACTTTAAATAAGTATGTGTGTGAGTGTGTGTGCATATGTATATTATGTATATGTGAATACACACATACACACACACGCATATTCCACACTACTTTCAAAACTTGCCCAGCTTGTCTGAACTTTCTTGTGTTTTCTTCTGTGCATTTAAAAAATGTTTCAATCCTTTTTTTTTCATCCCTATTGGTTCCCCCCCACTATCCCTCAACCCCTCTATTAATCAAAACCAAGGCAAAATAAGAAAGAGAAAACTATCCTAACAAATAAGCAGTTCGCTTTCCCTCCTCCCTTGATCTTTGAGTTTCAGAGTACTGGAATTTCCAGACTCGTTATAGCATCTCCTTAGAAAGGTGCTAAAGACCGTGCAATTCTTGGACACCTGGGCTCTCTCCTTCCCCTTAAGTACATGATGATTTATCATGAGGAAGAATGATTCAAATTGTCCTACTTGGCCCCAGAGGGCACAATGGGTAGAAGTTCCAAATAGGCAGATTGAGACTGGATGTCAGGAAAAAACTTGCTAAAAATTAAAATCATCCCAAAGGGGAATGTCTTAGGAGGTAGTGGATTTGTCCTCACTGGTGGTCAAGGAAATACTTAACTGGGCATGAGTTCAACTAAGACAGTTCTAAGTGAAGTGTCTCAGTGAATCTCTGAGTACTGGACTTGGAGCCAGGAGGGCTTGAATTCAACTCTAACCTGTTTACTAGCTGTGTGATCATAGGTAAGTCACTTAACCTATTTGCCTCAGTTTACTCATTTGGAAAAATAAGATTAATAATAGCACCTAGTACACAGAATTGTTGTGAAGATAGAATGAGATATTTGTAAAGCACTTAAAGCATCACTCTGTAAGCAGTGAAGTACTAAATAAATGCTAGCTATTATTCAACTAGAAAGTTCCAAGGTGCCTTCCATCTCTGCAGTTCTATTATTCTATGTATGACTGGGATGAGAGCTAGGTTGGTCAGATAATGATAGCAAAGAGTAGCAGATGAGCAGACAAGCAAAGTGTTTCCTAGTACCTGTAAAATACCAAAAAGCCTGAGGAAAGGTATCCAACATATTGGGTGAATTCTCTCTGAAGGATTTAGAGAAGGACATAGAAAATAGTCACAGAAGAGAAACTATTGATGGATTGTTATTAGGACCAGTAGTGAGAATACTAACAGTTATAAAGATTACTGACACATGACACCACTTTGTGATAAGGACTAACATCCCCAGCATTCCATTCCTACTCTAGTAAAGAGTTCTTTATTTGTCAGAATGAGGTCCAAAATAGCAGTTCTCACTACTTTGGAAGAATGAAACTATTTCAGTGCCCTTTTTTTTTTTTTTTTTTTTAAGCAATTGGGGTTAAGTAACTTGCTCAAGGTTACACAGCTAGTCATTATTTGTGTGTGGGTGCTCATTTTCTGAGGCCGGATTTGATCTCAGGTCATCCCAACTCCGAGGCCGGCGCTCTTACTCACCGCGCCACCTAGCCGCCCCTTTTTTAGGGCAATTGGGGTTAAGTAACTTGCCTAAGGTCACACGGCTAGGTTTTTTGTTTGTGTGAATTAAGTGTCTGAGACCAGATCCGAACTCAGGTCCTTCTGACTCCCGGGCCGGCGCTCTACTCACTGCGCCACCTAGCTGCCCCTCAGTGCCCTTTTAATATTAATTAACTTAAGCCTCCTACCTTCTCTGAACATTGGTTTCTTCACCTGTAAGATGAAGATAACAATCTTATGGGGCTATTGTGAGTATGAATTGAAATAACACATAAAGTGCTTCAAAAACCTTAAAGCATCACTATTATTTTAATAATGTTTTGTTTTTCCCCAATTACATGTTAGAACAATTTTTAACATTTGGGGTTTTTTATGTTTTGAGTTCTGTTATTATTAATATAGAATCTTTCTATTAGGACTGTACACTAGACATCATCCCTATCAATAGCAAAGACCTCTGTCTTATACTTTCCTTGATATTAATAATCAGGTCATTGAGCAAAATTATCTCTGTTGTTTTATCTTTCAAGGAATCATATTATTTTGATGTGTACATTGGAGACACTTTGTTGAAGGAGACCCTTTTAGGTGGTATTTTGCTCTTAGAATCAGATTTTTTTTTAAATTTACAAACAGTAGGTATAGTAGGACCTTCTATTATTTGAACCTTTCAGTCAATTTTGTTACTGTAAAGATGTTGTCCGGTGGATGATATTCTTTGCAAAAGCTTGCTTCTCCCTTTTTATACTTCCATCAAATTTATTTTTAACATATGCTTAGACTGTTGTCATGAAGATTTTTAAGGGTTGGGAAAGTAGACCGGTGGGTAGTTAATTACTGACATTTGAATGGTCACCTCTTTTTTGGTGATAGTAAGGCCAATGACTTTTTTTTCAAGTGTTAAACCTTTTCTCCTCTTTCATGGTTCTGTTTTCCAATCCCTTTAGGATGGAAGCATCTCTAGAGTACCTCCATGTCTCTCTAGTCTAGTTGAGCCTCTCCTCCTATTTTTACTTTCTTTAAAGAGAGTTCCATATCCTTATGCAGCACATAGGCTTGATGTTGGAGTTTTCAATGGTTTGGGGCCATTGCCAGTGGTGGATAAAAAAAGTTATTAGAGAAGTTTTTATGGATATGTTTTCGCTTTTTGTCTATTGTCATCCTACTTTTGACCTTACATGCCCTTAGGATGCTCTGGATTTGGGGGTTACTTCACAAACTGTCTCTAAACTTGTCTTTCCATCTACTGCTTTTGCTGTTTTATGAGGTGATACTGTTCATAATCTTTCACCATCTTCCTCTGTAAGATTTTATGAATGAGTTTATATTGTAAACCAGTGTTGCCCTTGGCTTCTAGATTTCTCTGCTGGCAAGGAGATCTGATGTCTGCTGGCTTAGGCAGTGTCTGGGCTTCTTGGGTCTCCACATTGTGGCAACTACTTTTCTAGCCATTAAATTCCTTTAGGAAATGGTGACAGCCTGTATTCATGTCTTCTCCTTTATCTGTTTCCCATTTTCTGGCATCAAAGGCTTGTTTAAATAGGTCAGATTAGAACTGTTTTAATTGCTTAATATCTTCTCTTCATTTTTAAATTCTTTCTTCTAATTTAATACTGATTTTATCTTTGCTTTAGCAAGTTGATAGTCTGACTAATCACAGACAGCTTACTTAGAAACAATTTCTATTTTGCTAGCCAGTTGCTTCCTAGCTGTCAAAATGTAGTTAATTCCAATTTTGTGATTCTATTTGGTGTTTCCATGTCTAGACTTTCTGTCTCTCTTTTTGAAGAAAATATTAATGGTATATAGGCATGAGGCTATTGTGTAATCTCTAAGTCTTTAACTTCTCTCATTTCTTTTTCCAGAATAGTGCTTTCCAGTGTATTTCCCCATCTATTTCACTATGCACACTTTTGCATTGAAATCACTGAGTGTTAAAGTACATGCTGATTTTAAATGAGTCTCTCAAATTGTTCATAAAGTTTTTCTATATTTTCATGTTCTACAACAGATGAATCCCATTTTGTTTTTTTTGCAAGTGCTTAATACAATATCAGCTGACCAAGTATCCCATGAATTACATTTCTTATTGGCTTTAGATGCATAATAAAGACAACTTACCAACTCCTTTTTTTTTTCTTTTTCATCTCTTCAAGGATGACCTATGAGCCATTTAGCTGCAAAGTCCTTTTGTCTTCTGGTTTCATTTATAAGAAGAATATTAAGATTGATGTGATTGATTTTTTTTTCCAGTAGTTTGTTCACTCACTAGTCATTGGACATTGATCTCATATTTAGACTACCAACTATGAAATGAATGTTTATTAATGCCTTAAAAACTGCTCCCATTCCCACCACTCTGGCATCATCATTGTAGTAGAAGAGGGGCCTGAGTGTCTCAAGGTCATTCATTGTTTCAGAAATTGTCATGGCCAAGTACTTCACCACCAATTGGCCATTCTACTGGTGATGAGTCTCTCCAACTCAACAAACCTGATCCTCAAAAAGCAGATTATCGCCAGAACAATGCTCAAAGCCTTTCTAGGATGGTAGAACTAGCCAGGTCTTGGCCTCTACTAGTATAGCCTTTGAGTACCCCATATCACTTCCATGTCATGTTGAGAAATCCCATTTTAATATGTCTTTATTCTAGCTTGCTGAGAACTTTTTGGCAATGTGTCATATTCAATTTTGATAATCATGCCATCTCTTCTTTCATCCTGATAAAAATTGTGAAGCAAAAGGTCAAGGCCACTGAACTTGAAGACCTCTCAGTAGGTTGACATCAATATATTAACTATGATTCTTTGAATCTATGCATTCTAAATCACTGGACTTGGAGCTGGAAGGGATCTGAAAAGCCAACCAGTTTTGAATCCACTTGATTATACTATTATCTAATATACATCTGTCCCTTTTATTCATAAGGAGAGAATGAGAGAGTTTGTCACATGTCTTACTGACATGTGGGCGAATGAACTCTATGGCGTTTTCCTTATTTAGTTTAGTAAGCCTGTCCAGAAAAAAAAAAGGGAAATGAGGTTAATCTGACATGACCCATTCTTGGTAAGTCCATGCTGACTCTTAATTTCTTCCCTCTTAACTGCTCACAAACTTCCCTTTAATAATTTATTCTAGGATTTTTTCAATAATCAAAATCAAGCTAATGACCCATCATTTGAAGAATCTATACATTCTCTGCATTTCTGTGTCTTTCTCCATGCCCCTCTGTCTCCATTTCTATCTCAATCTCTTTTTCTATCTTTCTATCTTGGTCTCTTTTTCTTTTCGAAAATTGGGGCATTTTTCATCTTCAATACTGTGCCACCTCCCTGGTTCGGTACAATTTTGATGAGATCATCGATTCACAGGCCTAGATCTGAAAGGGACCTTACAGATCATCTAATCTGACCCCTTGTTTTATATGTGGAAACTGAGGCTTGGGTGGATTAGGTGACTTGTTCAAGGTCACTCAGGAAAGATCATTGACGAATCCTTTCATAAGCTAAGGGCCCAGGGATTCCACCACTCCCTGAGGGTAGGTAGGTGTGCTCTTACCAACTCATTTAAGATCAATTAATAAACATTTAACTAAGCACTTGCTAGGCACTATGCTAAACACTGGGGATACAAAAAGAGGCAAAAGACAGTCCTTGAACTCAAAAAGTTTACAATATAATGGGGAACACAAAGTGTAAACAAATATATGCAAGACAAGTATAGCAGAATAAATAAGAAATAATTAAGAGAGGGTAAGCACTGGAATTAAGAGAGTTGGGGAAGGCTTCCTTCAGAAGGTGGAATTTTAGTTGGGATTTAAAGGAAGCCAGGGTGATTGTTAGTCAGAGCAGAGGAGAGGGACATTCCAGGCATGGGGGACAGCCAGAGAGAATGCTTGGAGCTGAGAGATTGAGTGTCTTGCTCATGGAACAACCAGGAGCCCAGTGTCATTGAATCAAAGAGTATATGTTAGGGAGGAAGGTGTAAGAGGACTTGAAAGGCAGGGTGAGGTTAGGTTATAAAGGGTTTTGAATGCCAAACAGAGCTTTTTTTAATCTGATGCTAGAGTCAATAGGGAGCCACTGGAGTTTATTGAGTAGAGAGTTTATATGATTGAACCTGTGCTTTGGGAAAATCACTCTAGTGGCTTAATGAAGAAAGGGTTAGAGTGAGAAGAGACCTGAGGCATGTAGACCCACTAGTGGGTTACTGTAGTAATCAAGGTAAGAAGTGATGAAAGCCTGCACTAAAGTGATGGCAGAAGAGGAGAGAAGGAGGCTTATTCATGAGATGTTGCAATGGTGAAATGGAAAGGTGGGATATGGGGTGTGAGGGATAGTGAGGAGTTGAGGATGACACCCAGCTTCCAAGCCTGGGGGCCTGGGAGGATAATGTTGCCTTCTACAATAATAGGGAACATAAGAAAGAATTGGGCATGAGGTAGGAGGAAAGATAATAAGTTCTGTTTTGGACAAATTGAGTCCAAGATGTCTATTGGACATTCATTTCAAGATGTTTGAAAGGAATTTGGAGATTAGAGGTCACCAGAGAGATTGGATAGAATATGATCACTTGAATAAGTAGAGGGGTTAGCTTTGGTAAGGAGTAAGGTCACATCATCATGTGAGACAGGGGTGAAAGAGGAGAGGGTGGCAGAAAGTATCTGAATCATGGGAGATGAGGAAGAGAGGAGAAGAGGGAGTTCATGGTGAATGGCCTCAATTTTCTCTGTAAAATATGAGACAAGGTTTTCAGCTGAGAAAACAGAGAAAGAGAGAGTCATGGGAAATTTGAGGAGGGATGAAAAGCTTTAGAAGAGCCACTGTAGAAGTGGGATAGTGAGTTGACAAGGCAGGGTATAGTAGGATTGCCTAGCAGAGAGGACACAGGTAAGGTTATGTAGCATAAGTCTGTAGTGCTCCCAGTCAGAACAGTTGCATGATTTTCTTCACCTTGGTTTAGCAGCTTATATGTAGGCAGGTAGGTGACAAATAGTGGGAGTGACCCAAGGCTGAGGTTTGGCAGCACATAATTGGCGATAAGGGGGATGATAAGGAAACTAAGGATTCAAGAGAGGAAGATAGCACAGAGTTGAATTGGTTCACCAAGGGGTCAGAATGAGGAGAAGAGGAGAGAATGGCAAGGGCAGCCGGGATGACCTGGGAGAGAATTGAGAGGTCAAGGTATTAGAGGTCAGAGTGTGGATGGAGTGTAGGGTTTTGTAAGGTAAGGCAGAGGAAGAGGTGGACAACCAATAGATTGTGATCAGATAAGGGGATTTTAGAATTCCTGAACATGGAGGTAGAACATTTGTGGGTCTGGCAAGATCAAGACTATGTGTGTGGCTGAGGTAGGGTGGGAGAATAGCTCACCAGAGGGGAGCAGGAGGAATTGAGTAATTAGGGTAGTTGAAAGAGAATCTATATGATGTAGAGGACTGAGAACTGACTTAAGAATCAGGAAAACCTAGGTTCAAATCTTGAGTTTGACACATGAGATCACATGTGTGATCATGGACAAGACACTTAACCATTTAACACTCCACATAACACATTCCGGACTTTAATCAGTGAAGTAGTTGTGGTTTGCCCTGATAGATGGAGCTCCCTCGTGGGAATTTCCCTACATGGATGAGATCATATGTCTGAATAAAATAAGATCTAAGATGAGCAATGAATGTATGTATGTTGTTCTCCTTAGAGAGCTCCCCATTCCATTCCCTTTCATCATTTCAATGCTCAAATAAATCTGTAAACTCATTGATTTGTGAATTCCCTCCAATGATACAGATGAAGCACTGTCCTGTGAGAGACTTTTTATCCTTGACTTCCAGCCATTGAAGACATACCTATGCTTTCTCCTTCCATTGCAAAGCATTACTATGCTCCGCTGGAGCATGCTGGCCATCTCTGTTTTCCCTCTTTCTTGCCATGTGACCATCCCATCTTTTCCTATGGTACAATTCCTTGATGATATGTTTTATCCCTGTTCTTCTTCCATGCTCCTCATTGGCTATCTGTTATGGCCTACTCACACCCACCATGTTGTGCTCTGTGTAATTCTCATGTTTAATTCTTTAGAGGTCATTATATTCCATGTCTTGCTGACAAATGGCAACACTGAAAGAATATTAGTATTTTTCTAAACTGGGCCTTTGTATTCGAGACGTCTGTGCAATTTCCCGAAGACAAAACAGCCTGCTCTCTTCCTGGCAAACTCAAGGCCCACGTCATCATCCATCCATTCTACCTGCTCCAGATCTACACACTGATATGTCCATTCAAATGCATGTCAAAATCTAGGCAATAGAATATTCTTGGATGGTTAGTCTTTCCTGTGTGGTACTATAAGACCAAGCTCCTTTGAGAGATTACAGATCCCTTCCAGGAGGCTCCTCAATGTTCTGGAGCTGGTTGTAATAAGCATGATTTCATCTGCAAACAAGAGCATCTGAAAGACTTCTCCATTAGTAGGGATTCCCTCCTAGACTTATGGTCTGATGGATTTCCTCCATCACAGCAGCAGACACTTTCAGTGCAAATACATCTCCTTGCTTTATGCCCTACCAGATGTTTAATATCAGAGAGGCACTGAACAGGGTTGTTTCCGTTATTATATATGAGAAGGGATCTGAGTGATTTTAATATATTTTGATGTAATGACACTTTGTTTTAAAAGAGCCTGTAAGGCAGTATAGTCTAAGAAAAAATATTATCAAATACCTTTTCAAAATCAACAAGCCATAAAAAAATGAGATCTTATGTCTTTTATATCTTTCAGTCAATTGTGATATGGTAAAGATATGGTCTGTTGCTGAATACCTCTTGTGAAAGCCTGCTTGTTTCCTACCAATGTCCTTACTTAGGATTCCCTCCATTCATGAGCAGCCAGGTAGGTGGTGCTGTGAATAGAGGCTGGGCCTGGAGTCAAGGAGACATAAGTTCAAGTCTGACCTCAGACACTTCCTAGCTGTGTGACCCTGAACAAGTCATTTAACCTCTATTTGCCTCAGTTTCCTCATCTGTAAATTAGAAATAATAATAGTATCTACCTCCTAAGGTTGTTGTAAGGATCAAAAGAGATAAAAATTCTAAGGCTTTTAGCCCAGTGCCTGGCACATAGTGAGGGCTACATAAATGTTAGCTATTATTAATTATATAACTCACATAAAGACTTTGCATAGATAAAAGAGTAGGCACATGGGTTAGTAGTTGTTGATGTTCTCTCAGCCATCCTTTTTTGGTATTAACAAGGTCCAAGAATTTTTCTCACACTTTTGGTATCTTCCCCAACTTCAGATACCTCATATAAGTCCCTCAACACTTTCATAACTGCATGGCCCCTGGCATGGACATCCTGGGCATACACTTGGTCCAATCTAACTGTTTTCCTGTATTTGCTTCTTTAGTGACATTATGCCTCCTCTATGAGGACATATGGAATATTAAGGTTCAAGCATGGTGGTTCCACTGCCTTGGATGGAGGAAACCGTTTTCTATAATGATTTTTATAAATCTTTTCCATTTTTCTTCTTTATGTTTTCTTTCCATTTTCATCTTTGGATGGTCTTAGGATGACTTTGGTTAGTTGACTATTTTACCAATTTTTCTTTAAACTGGTTTTGCCATCAACTGCTCCTCTTTGCTTTGTGAAATGATAATGCTCATAATCATCTATTCTTCCTCGTAAGATTTTAAAAACTACTTTATAATTCTATCTCACTATAACCTTTGGTAGTATCTCTCTCCATTTGGAAGAAAACCAGATATTTGCTGACATCATCACTTTCTGGGTATTTGGGGGCTTCTCATTGCACTCATTTATTGACCTTGAGGAAACTTCTCTATAAAATTATTTTAGTCAATGTCGAGTCAATTCTATTGTCTATTTCCCATTTTTAATAACTTGTTTAAAGAGTTCAGGGTTAAATTGTTTCAGTTATGTACCACATCTCTTTTTTAATTTGTCTTTTGTGTTTTTTCTAATTCTTATCTTAGTTCTAAGACCCTTTCCCCACTGGGTTGGGCTCCTCTCAACGTCTTTTTCACGCCCTTTTTATAAGTACTGTATTTCACTACATAATCATTACAGATTTTCTCACAAAAATAGTGGGTTATGACCATTATATGAAGCTTTAAAATTTTGTGCCAGTATTACTTTAAAATCCTTTATTACTGAATTGTCTTTGGTGCAAGATTAGGATACACAGAATACTCATGAATATACGTTAAGATTGGGAAGATGCAAGTCTTACCACATCACATTACTTATTCATGGCAGCTTGGCCTATCAGTCTGCTCCCCTTGCAGATGGCTTTTCATTGGCTTGTGTGACAATAGCATTAGTACTGAAGTGCTCTAAACAAGCCCCACAAGTGGGAAATATACTGGCAATGCACATGCACTGAGAATTCTAGACTCACAGCTCGAAAAGCAGGAGAGAGAAATGCAGATCCATATGCCCCTGGTGAATGCATTGTTGCTCTGTTTACCTTTTAAGCAGTGTGATGAATGGAATTCTTCCATGGGATGATTACAAGATGAAAAGTCATAAACCAATTTTTGGACTAAAAAACAAAACAAAACAGCACCAGTGCATAATGATTTTGCTGTAAAATACAGTACCTTCCCTTTCTCACCCATTATCTCCCTTTTCAATTTCCTCTTCTGTGTTGTCTTCCCTAAGGGGAGGGGTTGCCTTTCCTTGTATCCCCAGTCCCTAAACCAGTGCCTGGCACATAGCAAGTGCTTAATAAACATTTATTGACTGATAAGTCAATGGTCTTACCAGGTATAGTTGACTCAAGAATAACTCTCACATTAATAATGAGGGTTTTTCCTGTCTATTAATATATAATCTATTTTTGTTTTTGCAGTATTATTTGATGTTTGCCATTTATTTAGCAGAATAAATCTAATCCCTTTTTAATAGATTTAAAGAGCACAATATGTCCTCTCCTCCACCCTGCCTCTTCCAAATCTTGTTTTCTTTAGGGTTCTTTCAACTGATCCTTGTATAGTTTGAGTCCCCTGGCTATTGTGATTGCCTTCCTGTGGACTCGATTCAGCTTGTCCATGTCAGACTTAAAAAGTGATATCAAGACTTGAACAGACTCCTCCAGACATGGTCACACATGTAGAATGCCACAGGATTACAATGTCCCTTATTCTACTAATACAGTCTAAGATTAGATGAGGATTTGGGGCTGCCATATCATTCTGCTAATGAACATCAATCTTGGAGTCTCCTAAAATCATCAGGTCTTTTATTTTTACATGACTTTATCCACATTTTTCCATCCTTTACTTATATGTTTGAGTTTTTAAATCAATGTATAAGACTTTATGTATAAGATTTATCCTTAGTAAATCTTTACCTGATTAAACTTAGCCAATAATTCTAGCCACTCAATAATGTTTGAGATTGTATGGCATCCTATAGAATGATTATCCTTCCAAGTTTCATGTCAATCCCATATTTGATAAGCATGTCATCTAAATTGTCATCTATGTACAGATATTACCTATACTTGCAAAAATGCTCCCTGAATGTTTGCTTCTGAGGGCTTTCACAAGATCTTACTCATAACTTAATGCTTCACTTTTTTCAGGGAAAAAAATCAACCCTCAAGCTTAAAAAATAAAGTCAACATTGACAAAAATTGCTATTTCAAAAGGATATTTTGCATTTGACCTAAATTTTAGAAGCACAGGTATTTTTGAAGTCCTCATTTCGCCTTCTTTTAAATGAAGGGGAAAAAACTGTTAGTTTCTGCTCCGGAAAGTTGGCAACATCTTATCTCATTTTCCAGAAAAACAGTCACATTCACAGAATAACATCAATTGATAAGCATTCATTGAGCACTTTCTATGTGGAAACTATTGTGGAGAAAGGATACAACCTGTATTTAATACAAGAAAGGATACAACCTGCTCCTTGACCTTTGGCACCAGTCAGTAGGGCATGTCAGGGTCCTGTCTCTAACACAAGTGAAAGAGAGAATAGAAAAGGGCTCAAAAGGTATTATAAAAGAAAAAGTAGTACTGCTCTGATTAAACAGAGTTTCCATTACCTTGCCATTTCATGTTCTCTATGCAAAAGACCTTAGGTATTTTAGAGCATAGGCTGGAGGAAAAAAAAAAACTTTCCAAGGACAAGTAGCCCAGGGAAGCACCAACATAACCTCAGCAGCTGGCCAAGGACATCAGACTAATTCTGCAGCCCTGTGACCCAGGAAAGAAGTTCTGTCCAGCTTCCTCTCTCTTTCCTTCCATTGATAAGCAGCTCTTCAGATAGCAGGTAATAGCCTAGCTTGGAACACTAATCCAAGTATGATTTAGACATAAAGGGGGATATTATAAGCAAATTAGGGAAGCGTGGAAAATGTTGCCTGTCAGATTTATGGATAAGGGAAGAATTTATGATCAAACAAGAGACCCAGGAGATCATGGAAAGTAAAATGGGTAATTTGATTACATTAAATTTTTAAAAAATTTGCACAAAGAAAACTAATGCAGCCCAGATTAGAAGGCAAGAAGAAAACTGGGGGTGGAGAAGTGGGAACTTTATGGAAATTTCTCTAAGTCCTCCTTTCTTAAATATATAGGGAACTGAATCAAATTTATAAGAAATGAGTCATTCCCCAATTAACAAATGGTCAAAGGATATAAACAGTTTTCAGAAGAAGAAATCAAAATCATCTGTAGTCATATGAAAAGAGGCTTTAAATCACTATTGATTAGAGAAATGCAAATTAAAACAACTCTGAGGTACCACATCACACCTATCAGATCAGCTACTATAAAGAAAAGGAAAATGACAAATGCTGGAGGGGATGTGGAAAAATTGGGACACTAATGCACTGTTGGTGGAGTTGTGAACTGGTTCAACCATTCTGTAGAACAATTTGGGACTATATTCAGAGGGCTATAAAACTGCATACCCTTTAATCCAGCAATATCACTACTAGGTCTGTAAACCAAAGAGAACAAAGGAAAAGAATCTAAGTAAAAAAAATATTTATGGCAGTTCTTTTTGTGGTAGCAAAGAATGGGAAATCGAGGGGATGCCTATCAATCAGGGAATGTTTGAACAAGTTGTGCTATATGATCATGATGGAATACTATTGTGCTATAAGATACTATTGTGCTATTCAGAAAAATCTTGGAAGATTTATATGAACTGATACAAAGTGAAGTGAGCAAAAGTAGGAGAGCATTGTGCACAGTAACAACAATATTATAAGGATGATCAAATGTAAAAGACTTAGCTACTCTGATGGATACAATAATTCAAGATAACTCCAAAGGACTTAAGATGAAAAATGCTTTCCATCCCCAGAGAAGGAACTGATGGGGTCTGAGAGCAGACTGAAGCATAATTTTTTTTTAACATTCTTGATTTTTCTTGCTTTTTTCTGTAACATGGATAATATGGAAATAGTTTTGCATGATTTCACATGTATAATTGATATCACATTTCTTGCCTTCTCAATGAGTGGGAAGGAAGAATTCAGAACTCAATTTTTTTAATTAAAGTTAAAAATAAATATTGAGCTTAGAAGAAAAAAAAATAAATACCAACCCAAAAATTTACCATCTTTTAACCTTTTATGTACAGTCTGTAAATAGCCTCAACATGTACAGGAGGCTAATATAGTCCTCAGAATTACTGCCTGAAAAAGCTATTTTTCATCCCAGTTCAGCTGTTATGGCTTCTCCCCTATTAGAATGTAAACTCCATGAGGGTAAGGACCACATTTCCTTTTATTTGTAGCTTTTCTGCTTAGCACAGTACCCAGTACAAAGTAAGTGTTCAATAAATACTTGTTGGTTGTTGACTTATTGGAAGCTACAGGTTTGTATTTGTAGTTATCTGGGGAGCAACAAGTAAAATTCATGCTCCTTAGAGGAGTGATCACCATTTGTGGGCAAGTTATAACCTCTAGACATCTAGCCTCTGCCACCTTCAAGGTTTAAAACCCAGTCTGGATAACACATACACAGGATTTTGTAAGACCTGAATATGGACAACTACAAAATTCTGAGAAGTGAAGAGTTAAATAATTGGAGGAAATTGAGTATTCATGGGTTTTTCTGATTAATAGAATGAAAAGTACTTCTCAAAATAATTTTAAAATTTCATAGAATATTCATCAAAATACCAAAAATTTCTTAGCTCTTCAAACCTTTTGACTCAGTTGTCTAAATACTGGACATGTGCCAAGATCACTAGAAAAAAATAAAGGTCCCATGTTCTTGTTCACTATAAGCCAATATGTAAATGAATATAAGCAATAAGCAAGAGAGTAAGAAACTACAGAGGGTAAGGGGAAAATAGCTTTAGGCAAGGGTTATCCCCAGAGTCTTCACTAAAGAGATATTATCTAGTCCTTAAAGAATGAATTGGATTTAGAGGGAGAGAGAGGATAATGGGCAAGGACATTGTAGACAAGGTCATGGAAGCAAGAAAGCATAAGGAGTGTTTGGGATAAAGTAACCAGACCACAATGGAGCTGGAGTTGAGTGATATTGCTAAATAAACCTGGAAGGGCAAATTAGCACCAGTTTATATAAGACCTTGAATATTAGATTTAGGAGTTTTAATTTAATCTGTTAGGTAATGGGGAGCTCTCAATGGCTTTTTAGTAGCACATCTGTCTTAAGACCTTTCAGAGTCAGGTTGCATTTTCACAACTCTATGTAGAAATTGTATCTCTTCTTGGTTTCTCTCCACCCCCCTCCACTGGTAAAATTAAATTTAACCCAGGACTAGATCCAGTCCATAGATGGAGGCTTTCTATACCTGCTCTAGTTACTTCTTAGAGTCAATCAATCAATAAACATTTAAGCACCTTCTATATATCTGGTACAGTGCTAAGCCCTGGTGATACCAAAAGAGGGGAATTACAGCACTGGACCTCAAGGAATTGATAATCTAAGGTGTCAGTCTGCCAGTTTCAAAGAAACTTCAGGAAAAGTAGTTCTGAAGTTGGAGTCAGAGAGAGTTCAAATCCCATCTCTTCTCTTTGCTACCTATTTAATTGTGGGTGTTTGTTATTTTTTACCTCTTTCTTTTTTTAAACTTTGAGCTCCAAATTCTTTCCCTCCCTCCAGCCCCTCCCCCACCCACTGAGAAGCAAGCAATGTGATACCCATCATGCAGGTGAAGACATGCAAAACATGTTTCCATATTAGCTGGGCAAGTCATTTAATTTCACCTCATAAAGTGAGGGTGTTGGGCTAGATGACCTCTGAGTGCCTTTCCAGCTTTAAAATACATGATCTTTGAACATCATTTTACTTCCATCGGTACCTTGGGTATGTGAAGTAAGATTGGGATGAGGATAAGAAAAAGGAGAGAGAGGCAGAGACTAGGCAACTGGGTTTCCCAATTTCATCTTTCTGACCACATGGTTTCTCT
This sequence comes from Gymnobelideus leadbeateri, assembly GCA_011680675.1. Lineage (NCBI taxonomy): Eukaryota > Metazoa > Chordata > Mammalia > Diprotodontia > Petauridae > Gymnobelideus > Gymnobelideus leadbeateri. The sequence continues at coordinate 350,338 of WOXC01005287.1, forward strand.
TATCTTATCCTGAGCATGGAACTCCTCTAAATAAGAATCCTTTCCTCATTTTTGGATTTTTTTGTTTTTCCTGTTGTAGCCAAAAGGGAGGCATGCCCAGGTCCTTCCTTGGAGGCTAGTGATGATTCCCCATAAGACCATACTGCAGCTCACAACCCAGGTTGTAAATACCCACCGGTACTGTTCAGAGTCTGGAATCTCTCCTTTTCTTTTTTTTCTCCATTGACCACATTGCTTAATGGATTCTGCAGCTTACTGAAAAATTCCAACCACAAAATCATGGAAAACTCAAAATCTTTCCTCAGTTTTCACTGCCTTTTGAAATGGATTTCCCGGAGAAGAACTTGTTATGAAGTATTGAATTTCCAGTGGCAAGGACAATGAGGTATGGGCACAGATCCAAGCAAAAATCAGGGATCCAGCTAAACAGGGCGAGCACAGCAATGGTCATGTGGTTAGGAGTAAAAAGTATGCCTTTATATCAATGCCAGGAGCTTAAAACCAAGACCCAGAGAGCGAGGATATTTGGTTTGGCAAAAGAAGAGTACTGACATAATTGGTGCCTCAGAAATGAGATAATGCACCCTCTACATCAATGGGGAACAGCAATGGTTGGCTGCAAACAGAGGCTGGGTCACTGAGACAGGGGGCTGATGGGAAGGAGGGCCCTCCCCCTCTGGCTTGTATAGGGAGGTGAGACAAATACAAGCTTCAAATTTTCAATATTGCCTAGTTTTCTAGACTTTGGTTTAGGCCCAGCTTTCTTCCAAACTCTTCTCTCCTTTTTGTCTCCTTGATGTCAAAGTGAGGATCTGGGCTTTATCCCAGGGAGATTTTAAATGGATAATGGTTTCATTAGACCCTTCCCACCCCCATTTCCATGGAAGTCTCCCAGGAAATTCTCTTCTTCTCCACCCCCCAACACACTCTGCTTGCTGGTCGACCCAGCCAAATTCTTGTCCGAAGATAGATCACGACATATGGTTTTTGTTTAGCTTCCCCAGTTTGTGGGCTCAGTTGTTTTAGGTAACTGGAATTGGTTGAGGTTAATAGACAAGGATCTGCATTTTTTAACTCCATTTTAATAAATGTCACAAATACAGACAACAAATTGAGAAGACTGTAAATACCAAGGAAAGGTCATTCTAGTACAGGAGAAAAATTTAAATTAGAATCCATATGGTTACTGATCACAGGTAGCAAGCACATATAATTGAAAAGGTAAGAGCCACAGGCCCTTGGGACAATGTAATGTCCTGAAAGAGGGAGGTGGAAGGACGCCAAAGATATTTTTGCAGTTTTGCCCAGGGCTCTGGTGGCAGGCAGCCTGTGTGCCACTGAAAATCATCTCCTGTCCTGCCTTTGGCATTCAGCCCTAGGTTGCTGAGGCTTTTTCTATTGTATAAGTGGAGAAAGCAAAAGCTCTGTCAGATAACAATAATTCTGCTGAGTTAGGTTTGGAATCTTCTATTTAAAAGTTCCCAGAAAGTGGGTTAAAGTAGCGAACTGATGGCCAAATCCAGCCATTCAAGCCCCAAACTGTATTTGGAGGCTAATTAATAAGTGGCACCCATGAACCAAACTGCAAAGACAGAAATAGGAAAATGGAACATTTGGACGCTATTTTAGAGGGAGATTTTTTTTTCTCTCTCTAAAGCAGAGGTTCTTAACCATTTAGTGCCATGGGCCCCTTTGGCAGTCTGATGAAGCCAATGGATGCTCCTCAGAATCATGTTTTACATAAAGGGAAAGCTAAACCCCCACTCTAAAAGGCAAGCTATGCTGAACAAAAGTGTAAAGGGCACCTGCCTTGCCCTCAGCATGGCAAAGTCAAGAGAGGAGGATCTGGGCTTTAGCTCAGATAAGTCACTCATCATAGGAGCATAGATTTGAAGCTTGGATGAAGGGACTGAGACCCAGAGAGGCTGTTATTTTCCTAAGACATGGGCAGTCAGCAGCTGAGGTGGAATCTGAACCCAGCTTTTGTCTCCTCCATGAATATTTGCTAAATGAATGAATGAATGACATAAAGGAAACATAACCTTAATGTCAAGTTTATGGGGGAGAGCAACAAAACAGGAGAGAATATTTATGGAAGGGAGGTAAAAAGTTGTTGTTCAGTCTTGTCTGACTCTTCATGACCCCATTTGGGGTTTTCTTGGCAAAGATACTGGTTAAGTGGCTATGTGAGTAATAGAGATAAGGAGATGCATGTAAGAGGTATGGATACAGAAAGAGCAGAATTTAGTAATTGTTCGAATATGTGGGACTAATGAGAGTAAGGAGGTGAGGATGACACTGAGATTGTGAACCTGAGTGACTGAAGGATGACAGTGTTCTTGACAGTAATGAGGGAGAGAAGGAAGGAAGGAAGGAAGGAAGGAAGGAAGGAAGGAAGGAAGGAAGGAAGGAAGGAAGGAAGGCATTTCCTTCTCCAGCTCATTTTTACAGATGAGGAACCGAGGCAAACAGAGTAAAGTGATTTCCTAAGCCCTAGGGTCACACAGCTAATAAGTGCTTGAGGCCAGATTTAAACTCATGACGGTGAGTCTTCCTGACTCCAGTCCCAGCCACATATCCACTGCTCCACCTCCCTTTCCCTAGGTAAAAGAGAAGAGATTAAAATAAATTTGGATAGAAAAGAAACTTTTGGGAAAATTCTTCTTTCAGAGGTATTATGTTGGGGACAGAAGGCAGGCAGATTTGAAAACCTCACAGTAAGGTTACAAGGCAATTTGAGAAATTTGAATGTATGACTCATCAGCCTAGACAGAACTCATTGGAAGTTTGGAAAAGAAATAAAGTGTGATATTCTTCTCCCCCCCGCCCAATCCTAACATAGAGATTTAAATAGGTCCTTTTAAAGATGGGAAAAGCATCTGGGACACATTATTTTAAAAATTACCGGAATTTGAACCAAGGAGACCAGCAAGAATCTGAACTATTAACTTACTTTAAAATATCTTGATGAGGCAGCTGGCAAGTGTTGATGACCCCATTTTGTGGGTGAGATACAGAGTAGCAGAGAGTTTGGGATCTGTGTCTAAAATTGCACAAAACATATGCCAGGAATATGTCCTGATGTCCCATGTTACCCAGAAGGCAAAATGCACAGTGAGGACAACACCCCATGTGCAGGGTGGAAGGATGAAGGAAGATGTTTCTAGGCATCTGCAAGACCATGTATGAGATTGGAAGACCCAAATGGGAATGAAGTGCCAAAGGTTTCTCCAGAAGGTTTTTCTCTTTCTTGACCTTGAAAATGTCAAATCTTCCCCAAGCTAAATCAAGGCAAGTTAACAAGCATTTACAAACTCCCTATAATGTACCAGGCTAAGCTAAATGCTGGGGATATAAAAGAAGGCAAAAAGGAACCCCTGCCTTCAAGGAACTCCCAGTCTACTTGGGGAAATAATGCATAAACAACTATGTACAAACAAGATATGTATAGGAAAAATTGGAGATAATCTCATCAGAAAGGAACTGTTATTAAAAGAAGGGGGAAGACTTCTTTTAGAAAGTGGGATCTTCTCTGAGACTTGAAAGAAGCTGAGGCAGAGACAAGGAGGGAGGGCATTCCTGGCAGAGGAAACGCTAGTGAAAATGCCTACGGTCTGAAGATAGAGGGTCTTATTGAGGAATGGTACAGAGGCCAGATTCACTGGATTACAGAGTATTGGGGCAGGAGGACAGAGTAAGGTTTAAAAGATCTGGAGAGGTAGGAGGGGACCACATGGGCATAGCTTTTCTGCTCTATTATGGGTACTGTTGTAAGCAGGGAGAGTGTTCTAGAGATGCCCAGTTTCAGTTCTGAAAAGGACATTTTTGATAGTTTCTGTGGGAAATGGAGACTGGAAGGTTATGAATGGGATGCTAATTAGACTAGAAAATATTTGAAGCATAGAATTTTATAGTATTTGTGCTGTCAGACACATTGTGGAGTCTATGCATCCATTTTCAACTCTGTCAGGTCTGGAAATGGAACTGAAAAAATGAACTTATTTTCCAGAATGTGAAACTAGAGAGGGTCAGTCATATACCCTGAACAGAATAAAAAACCCCAAAGTAAGAAAGGAGTGAATGGGCTTAGTTGACTATAAACAAAAAATTGGATTATTTCAATCTCTAGAATTAATCAGTCGGTCAATAAACATTTAAGTGCCTACTATGTGCCAGGCACTGTGCTCAATGCTGGGGATACAAAAAGAGGCAAAAGGCAACCCCTGTCTTCGAGTTCACAATCTAATCAGGGAGACAAAAAACAAACAAATACATACAACCAAGCTATGTACAGGAAAAGTAAGAAATAAGAAAGAAGGGACAGCTAGGTGGTACAGTGACTAGAACACCAGCCCTGGAATCAGGAGGAACTAAGTTCAAATCAGGCCTCAGACACTTAACACTTACTAGCTATGTGACCTTGGGCAAGTCACTTAACCCCAATTTCCCTGCCTTCTCCCCTCCAAAAAAAAAAGAAGAAGAAGAAAGAAGGCATTAGAATTAAGAGGCTTTTTCCCTTTTGGGAAAACTTCTTATAGAATATAAAGTCTCCTTTCAATATTTAACTCTCTTTACAAAAGATCATCCCCTTTCTACCTTTCTTTCTTATATCTTACTCTCCTCATTGCACTATGTAATTCATGCTTTAAAAAAGTGTAAGGTTACCTACAAATCTGGGTATGTTTTACTCCAGATAGATACTCCTTAATCAGGAGTATCACAAAAGAGAAAAAAAAGCCTTCCAGGCCAAGGCACAAATTCACCCAAGTAAGGCTCCTGCACTGAGGACCAAGGGGGCAAGATCTCTATGATGCTAGATCGGAGAGAGCCAGCCTTTCCCCAACTCTCACTGGAAGTCCATGTGTTACAGGAAGCAACCTAGAGGGAAGCAAAGGAAGAAAGATTGAGCCAGAAGCTAGTTCCTCGTTTAACTGACATAGCAAAAAGAGAGAGAGAGAGAGAGAGAGAGAGAGAGAGAGAGAGATTAATAAAGAAATGAATAAATTTAAAACTTTTTAAAACTGATTCAATAATCCTGTCAAGGGGTAGGAGAAGACTTTAGTCTACCTTGGACTATCCAGGTTTGCTATGTCAAACCAGAAGCCTAGTCCTTTAAGTACTGGGTTATCATCTGGCCAGAAGGTGGTCCCAAAAGTCTCATATGGTCAACCAGTTGTGGGAAAGGCAACTTAGTGTGCTCCATGGACTGGCCCTATATGCTAATTCAATATTGCAAAACTTTTTTCCTTCCTCCCTTCCTTCTTTCCTTCCTTCCTTCCTTCCTTCCTTCCTTCCTTCCTTCCTTCCTTCCTTCCTTCCTTCTTGACTCCCTTTCTCCTTCCTTCTTGACTCCCTTTCTCCCTCCTCCTCCTCCTCCTCCTTTCTTCTTCTCTCTCTGCCCCTCTCTCTCAGTCTCTGTCTCACTGTAGGAAGGCAGGGAGAAAAGCAAACGAAGCACAAAAGACTCCTTATTTTGTTTCGGGAGAAAATGGGGGAAAGAGACAGAGAAAAGGTATCATTTTGTCTTTCCCTTGCAAAAGGCTTTGGTCTGCAACAACAAGTACTGTTAATTATGGCCAGTAGCCATAGCTCCAGCTGAAGGGATCCAGGCCACATTAAAGGTTGGGGAATTTGAAATTGCTGTGTTTGTGGTGATCTTCAGATTTCCACTGGCAATTTCTTTAAAGGCAGACAAAGAGTTACAATTCAAATAGAAATGGATCCAATTATTTCCGCCTTCTGTCTGAAAAGATCTAGCTGACTAACGAGAATCACATGTATAACCTTCTGTGGCTTTCAGCTCCATGCAAGTTGACTGGAGAGAAATTCCTTCTTTTCAGTAAGCCTTCAATACTCTGTATTTCTTAAAACTCCAGCAGCTCCCTGGACTTCACCGCTATCATTGTTTTATTCTACTTTCAAATCTGGCAATAAGCAGCCTAATCAGTACAGCCCAGTCACCACTACAGCTTTCATTCGTTTCCTCTTTTGACACTTCAGTGGATTTGTGAGGGCATGAAGACAGGCATTTCCCCTCAATGGATTGCAAACCATTCATGCCTTCTTATCCTGTGTGACATTTGTCCATGTCCTATCATAAATCTCCCACTGGTGATTCACTCAGCCTGATGGAAGACTTCCTCTGGGTCTCTTGATATGACATGGACACGAATGGAGTCCAATGGTGATACCTTGTTCCCCTTACCTAACTGGCCTGCCTCTTTTTCCAGTCATACATTTCTTTGATATCTTTTTTAAAATGTTGTATTTGAGATCTTATTTTTTTTACAACTCCATCACTCCTTTAGGTAGTTGGTGGCACAGTTGATAGAGAGTGCTAACCCTAGAGTCAGGAGGACCTGAGTTCAAATCCAGCCTCAGAGATTTCTTAGCTGTCTGAACCTGAGCAAGTCACTTTACTGTTTGCCTCAGTTCCTCATCTGTAAAAATAAGCTGGAGAAGGAAATGGCAAATCACTCTAGTATTTTTGCCAAGAAAGCCCCAAATGGGGTCACAAAGAGTAAGAAATGACTGAAACAATTCAACAACATCATTCCTCTTCTTCCTTTTTCTGCTCCCTCCTCTACCATGACCCAGAACCTTTCCTTGTAACATAGGCAAATAATAATAATAAATAAAAATTTTAAAATAATCAACAGATTATTTGTAATCTATCACCTCTTTGTGACAGACCAATCAGTCGGTCAATAAGAATTTATTAAGCACCAACTATGTGCCAGACACTGTGCTAACCACTGGGCATACAAAAAAAGGCAAAGGTAGTTCCTGCCCTCAAGAAGTTCATAGCCTACATCACCTTCCCCACCCCCACACCCCACTCCCAATAAGCTGCAGTGATTCCCTTTTACCTCCAGGATCAAATACTAGATCCTCTCTGGCTTTTAAAGCAACCTAACTCCTTCCTACCTTTCCCAGTCTTCTTACCCTTTATTCCTTCCCTTGTTCTTGGCAATCAGAACATTTGATGCTCCTCCCACGTGAAACTCCTTCTCCTGATGCTATGTCTTTTCTCTGGCTATCTATCCCTCATGCCTGGGATGCTCTCTTTTCTTATCTCTATCTCCTGCCTTTTTGGTTTCCTTTAAGATTTAGCTCAAATCTCACCATTTGCAAAAGGCATTCCCTAGTCCATTTCCCCAAAACCTCCTCCTACCCTCCAGTGCCTTCCCTTTGATATTATCTTCTTTCTCCTCTGTATAGATCTTATATGTCCATCCGTAGCTCTTACAAACCATCTCCCTCATTAGGATATGGTCTTCTTGAGGACAGGGAACACATCTCTCTCCCTCTCTCTCTCTCTCTCTCTCTCTCTCTCTCTCTCTCTCTCTCTCTCTCTCTCTCTCTCTCTTCTCCTCGTCCTTGTCCTCCTCTTCCTCCTCCTCCTCCTCCTCCTTCTTTTTCTTCTTCTTCTCTCTCTCTCTCACTTAATTAAGTTCCTGGCACATAATAAGTATATAATTAGCCTTTATTGATTGATGAGGCACGCTTCACCATCAGTTTTTTGAAGTCATTGATAATGATCACTGTATTGATCACAGTTCAGACCACCGTCATTTTCCTCTACGTTATTAAGGATGTTGTATAGATTGTCTTCATGGTTCTGCTTATTCACTTTGTATCAGACCATACAACTATTCCTAGATTTCTGTGAATTCTTCATATTTATCATTTCTTACAGTACAATGATATTCCATTATATTCATATGACACATTATTTATTCTCCTATTTATGGGCACTCAATTGATTTCCGTTTTCCATTTCTTTGCTACTACAAAAAAAAACACTGCTATATATATATTCTTTTAATATTTGAAAGATTTTTCTTTTTCATTGAGCTCCTTGGGAGTATTTTTTTTTTTTAAGCAATTGGGGTTAAGTAACTTGCTCAAGGTTACACGGCTAGTCATTATTTATGCGTGGGTGCTCATTTTCTGAGGCCGGATCTGATCTCGGGTCATCCCAACTCCGAGGCCGGACGCTCTTACTCACTGCGCCACCTAGCCGCCCCTTTAGGGCAATTGGGGTTAAGTAACTTGCCCAAGGTCACACGGCTAGGTTTTTGTTTGTGTGGATTAAGTGTCGGAGGCCGGCTCGGAACTCAGGTCCTTCTGATTCCAGGGCCGGCGCTCTATTCACTGTGCTACCTAGCCGCCCCGGGAGTATTTTTCTAGCCGTAGTAGCATTGGAGCAAATGGTATGTAATGTTAGTGACTTCTTTTGGGACAGTTAGGTGGTGCAAGGGATAGAGTGCTGGGCCAAGAGTCAGGACAACCTGAGTTCAAACCCAGCCTCAGACATTTTGTGACCCTGGGCAAATCTGTCTCAGTTTCTTCATCTGTAAAATCGGGAGAACGCTAGCACTTACCTTCTAGGAGTGCTATGAACGTAGAGTGAGATAACGATTGCAAAGCACTTAGCACAGTGCCTGGCACATAGTAGCACTATATAAATATATGTTATTGTTATTATTATTTTGGTAAAAATTCAAATTGTTTTCTAGGATAGTCAGACCATTTCACAGCTGCACCAACTGGGATGATACTGACAGACACACACACATATGTATATGCACACACACATATACTGCAAGGATTCTTTTTTTTTTCTTTTTGGAGAGCAGTTGGGTTAAGTAACTTGCCCAAGGTCACACAGCTAGGTTTTTGTTTGTGTGTGTTAAGTGTCTGAGGCCGAATCCGAACTCAGGTCCTTCTGACTCCAGGGCCGACGCTCTACTCATGAGCCACCTAGCCGCCCCTTACTGCAAGGAGTCTTAACTTGAAGTCAGTGAATTTTTAACACTATTTTGATAACTTGATTTCACTGATAGATTCTCTTTATAATGCATTTACAAGTATGATTCTGAGAAGGTTCCTAGGCTTCACCAGACTGCCCATGACATGAAAAAGAACAAGAACCTTTAAAAAGTTAAAACTTAGAACGTTAAGAATTTATAAAACAAACTTTTAGAAGTTTAGAACTTCTGGAATAGCTACAGAGCTGGCCTTGAATCCAGGAAGACCTAAGTTTAAGTCTCACATCTGACAAATATGGTTTTGTGTGACTTTGGACACAAAGTCTTGAGGTGTCTCCATGCTCTAGGTAACTCTCAATGACTATAAATTGCAGAGAAAGTGCTGACCTACAGTGGTAGTGGGAATTTCCTCACATGATAACTCCCTATCCCAGTGAAATCACAAATTCAGTATCTATCCCTCTCTAGGTATATACATATGTAAGTATCAATTCTCTCTATATCCTGGATATCAGACCTTCATCAGAGATATTTGCTACATTGATTTCTGCAGTGAAATGAACGTTTCTTTTCTAATTCTATCTGCATTGATTTTGTTCATGCAAATGTTTTTCTATTTTATGTAATCAGAGTAATCATTTTATTTTCTATGTCTAGTCATCTTTTTGCTCTGCTTTTTTAGTGCACTTTTGTTGGTAATACACCACAGTCTGCTTACATCTCCCATATGCCAAAAGAGTCTTTGTTGCCCTTTGGGCAACCTGTATCTTTAATTCTTCAGAGATCAAATTATTCCATACCCTAGATATAATTGTCAAAGAATCGTATACCTTGTTTTTGAAAGAGTGAGGAACAAAATTAATGCCTGGAGGATGAGAAAGGAAGCAGTTAAATTGAAAAAAAAAACACTTTATATTAAATTTCCCAAATAAGGATTTAGCATTGAAAGTATATAAACAACTAACATATATATGTATTTGTATTTGTATATGTATATATGCCTGTGTATAAGAACAAAAGCAACCAAAAGATAAGTGAATAAACAGTTCTCAAAAGAATTTAAATTGTTAACCATATAAAACAATGCTCCAGATCAATAATAAAAATAAAAATTCAAACTAAAACAAGCTAAAACTTCTACCTCATACCCAAAATATTGACAAAGATGACAAGAGATGGACATAGGCAATGTTAAAAGATTGTAGAAAGAGAGGCATATTAATTCATTGTTGGTGGATCTATTATAAATCAATACAATCAATAATTTTGGAAAGCAACATAAAAGTATGTAAATAAAGTTACTAAAATGTCCATACTCTTTGACCCAGAGATTCAACTACCAGTTATATAACTCATTGATAAGAAGAAAGTTCCCACATATACCAAAATATTCATAGCAACATTTTTTGTAGTAGCCAATAACTGGAAATGAAGTAAATGTCCATCAATTGGATAATGCCTAATAAATTGTGGTACATGAATAGAATAGACTATTACCATGATATCAGAAATGATGAATATGATGACTACAGAGAAGCATGGAATGATCTACCTGAATTGATGCAGAATGAAGTAAGCAGAGCAAGGAAAAGAAAATATACAATGACTATAACCAAAAAAACAACCCAAAGTGAATGTTGCATAATTATAAATAAAATGCATGGCCCCAGAGAAGAGATATGAGAAGATAATTCTTCTCACTCCTTCGCAGAGAAGAATGATCCACAGGTGTGGAATATTGCATTTATTTTCAGACTTTTTCCATGGATTAATCAGTGTTGTTTATTTTTTCTTTTTTTTTTCCTGAGAAATATTATTTGTTATAGGGGATGACTTTCTGGGAGGGAACAGAAAGGAATGCTGGGAGAAATTTGGGGAATGAAAAAAAACCAGAAGATACCAATAAAATTTATTTGAAAAAAAGTTTAAAGGGGGGACCAAAAGAGGAGAAGGTCAAAGCAAGAATTAGTTGAGAGACAAAAAAAAGATTATTAATCTATAAGTCAATATTAATAACTGGCTGAACAGACATTTTCTCAAAGGCTCAACTGAAGCATGAAGCAAAGCAAATAATCATTACCAGTACCAGTCTAAGGGGGAGCCTGTGTCACTCACAGACAGTCACCATTCAATTCAGTTCAAAGTAGAAAAAGTGTTGTACTGAAAGTTAAGAACCTTGGGTTCTAATCCCAGCTCTGTTACAACCAGTTGTGTGACCTTGTACAAGTCATTAAATTTCTCCAGGCTACAGTTTTTTTTATTTGTAAACTGAGGGGGGTTGAAATAAATGATCTCTAAGATTCCTTCCAATTTTAAAATCATATAATTCTATGTTTCTAAAAAAAATCCAGTTCTAGATTTTAATATGTACAAGGGATACAAAAATGTATAATGATTGGAAAATATAAAGGTGAAACACTTGCTATTCCCAAAGAGATTATAATCTAATATGGGGGGCAAGGGATAGGGGAGAGAAAATACAAGCAAATCATTTTAATGCAAAGTATAATGTGGCAAGTGCCAAAAGAGAGATCTAAGCTAAATCTGGTTGGGGAGAGGGATAAAGAAACCATGCCCAGCTGGGGGACTCTGAAAAAAAGTTTTATGAAAAAGAAAGTGTTTTAAATAGACCTTGAAAGATGGTTAAGATCTGAGCAGACAGAGATGTAGAATGTTTTCTAGTGAGTGTGAGAGGAACATGTGCCCAGAAATGGGAAAGCAGAGTGTGTGTATTCAGGGAATGGTGAGCATTATAGTTTGACTAGAGCTTAGGATACATATGGGGGATAATGAAAGATAAAATGGGAAATATTGGGAAGGGCCATATTGCAGAGTGCTTTAAATGCCAAAGTAAGAAGTCTGGACATGATCTGGTAAAAATGAGAAGCCAAGGGTGCAGTGAGTAGAGCACCGGCCCTGGAGTCAGAAGGACCTGAATTCAGAACCGGCCTCAGATACTTAACGCACACAAACAAACAAAAAAAAAACCTAGCCATGTGACTTTGGGCAAGTTACTTAACCCCAATTACCCTCCAAAAAGAAAAAAAAGTTTTAAAAAAATTAAAAATAATAAAAATTTTTTAAAAAATGAGAAGCCAATGAAAGCTTTGGGGTGTGAGAAGGGTGCCATAATCAGAATTCTGCTTTGGAAAGGTTAATCTGGTAACAGCCTGTATAGTGATTTAGAGATGAGAAGAAAGCAGTGAGATTGGAGGTGGGGAGTCTAGGGAGGGGTTTTGGAACAGGAGAATCTTTGTCCCCATGAATCTGGCCAGAGAATCCCTCCATCCTTTCCTGGAGCAGGAGCCTTGGCAGGAGGACAAACTAACAATTTCAGTGCCTTTTTCTCCTGGAATTTCTTCTGCAGGAAGAGGTCAGGTCACTATTGTACATGTTAGATATGATGATGGACATTTCACAGTGGGGTGGTTGGAAGGAAACAGCTGCTACTCCTGAGTCTGTATGAAAAGGACAACCCAGCTTTCTAGTCTTTCCTGAGAACTATTCAGTTTGCCTGACTGCTTGCTGTGGCATATAAAATAACAAGGTCAGTAAGCAAAAAGAAAACTTACATATATTTTAGAGGCTGGGTTGGACATTAAGTTACATATATTTTTTAAAGGTTCATGTGAATACTGCCCAAGGTAAAAGCTTGGGAGTTTGATTTCTGAGCCTCCATTTTTTGTCATCACAGCTGATAGGAAGCTGAACCAAATTATAGGTGACTTAAGGTGTCATTATTAGGATAATTGCTAGTAATTATCAAATATCAACCAGTCAAGATGGTGGCATAGAAGTAGGAAATTCTGTGAGCTCCCCCCCCCAACCACCTCAAATACCTATAAAATATGACTGTAAACAAATTTTAAAGCTACAGAACCCACAAAGTGACAGAGAGAAACAAACCTCCCACTGAGGGCAGCCCAGCAGGCTGACAGGAAGGGTCCATTGCAGCATACTTGTAGCAGAGTGCAGTCCCAAGGGAGCTGCCCAGTTTTGGCTTCAGGGTGATTCTGACCATCGGAAGCTGGAGCAGACTTCAGGAGAGTGAATCACCAGCAGCTATGGTGGTTTCCAGACTTCTCAACTGGTAAACACAAAAGAACAAGTAAAAGGTCAGTCAGGAACTCTGTTGGAAAGGAAGGATGCAGTCCCCTGTCCCCAGGGTGAGAGGTGGCAGAGTTGCAGCAGATACAGCTGCTTCCCTGAATGGCTGCCTCTGGAGCTTCTGGCCTGCAGATTGTGGGGGGACCAAGTGACCATTCAGAGTGTAATCGCTCTTGTTTTAGCCTGCTTGGATCTGGTTCACTGTATTGGGTGGTGGTACTGGGGTGTGGGGCCAGTGGGCCAGAACTTCTGGGGGCTGCAGAGAGGGTGCCCTCCTAATAGCTCCAGCAGCTGTGAAAATGCCAGTGATTTGAGACAAAGCTCTTCTCTCTGGAAGCAGAGTTCTACTGTGGCAAAGAGCTCAAAAGTCAAGTAACTGACTAGCAACATGAGCAAGGAGAGGAAGCAAAGCAAGCAGAGCAATCAAACCTTGGATTTTTTTAGGGACAAAAAATATCAAAGCATGGAACAGAAGGAAGACAATGAAGTAAGAACTCCTGCACCAAAAGCTTCCAAGAAAAATATGAATTGATTACAGGCCATGGAGGAGCTCAAGAAGGATTTTGAAAATCAAGTAAGAGATATGGAGGAAAAATTGGGAAGAGAAATGAGAATGATGCAAGAAAATCATGAAAAGAAAGTCAACAAACTGACTGAAGAAAATAACACCTTAAAAATAGACTAATTCAAATGGCAAAGGAGGCCCAAAAAGCCAATGAGGAGAAGAATGCCCTAAAAAGCTGAATTTGCCAGATGGAAAAAGAATTTTAAAAACTCACTGAAGAGAATAATTCCTTCAGAATTAGACTGGAGCAAATGGAAGCTAATGGCTTTATGAGGAATCAAGATGCTACAAAACAGATCCAAACAAATGAAAAAATAGAAGGCAATATGAAATAACTCCTTAGAAAAACCACTGACCTGGAAAATAGATCCAGGAGAGATAATTTAAAAATTATTGGACTACCTGAAAGCCACAATAAAAAAAAGACCCTAGAAATCATCCTTTAAGAAATCCTCAAGGAAAATTGCCCTGATATTCTAGAACTAGAGGGCAAAATAGAAATTGAAAGAATTCAGTGATTACCTCTTGAAAAAGATCCCAAAAAGAAAACTCCTAGGAATATTATAGCCAAATTCCAGAGTCCCCAGGTCAAGGAGAAAATACTGCAAGCAGTCAGGAAGAAACAATTTGAATATTGTAGAAACACAATCAGGATAACACAAGATGTAGCAGCTTTTACATTAAGGCATCAAAGGGCTTAGAATATTGATATTCTAGAGATCAAAGGAGCTAGGATTAAAACCCAGAATCACCTACCCAGCAAAACTGAATATAATGCTTCAGGGGAAAATATGGCCATTCAATGAAATAGAGGACTTTCGAGCATTCTTTTTTTTATAAACAATTGGGGTTAAGTAACTTGCTCAATGTTACATGGCCAGTCATTATTTATGTGTGGGTGCTCATTTTCTGAGGCCAGAACTGATCCCAGGTCCTCCCAACTCCAGGGCCAGCGCCCTTACTCACCGCACCACCTAGCCACTCCTTACTTTCAAGCATTCTTTTTTTTTTTTTTTTTTTTTTTTAAGCAATTGGGGTTAAGTAACTTGCTCAAGGTTACACGGCTAGTCATTATTTATGCGTGGGTGCTCACTTTCTGAGGCCGGATCTGATCTCGGGTCATCCAAACTCCGAGGCCGGCGCTCTTACTCACTGCGCCACCTAGCCGCCCCTTTAGGGCAATTGGGGTTAAGTAACTTGCCCAAGGTTACACGGCTAGGTTTTTGTTTGTGCGGATTAGGTGTCGGAGGCCGGCTCGGAACTCAGGTCCTTCTGATTCCAGGGCCGGCGCTCTATTCACTGCGCCACCTAGCCGCCCCTTACTTTCAAGCATTCTTGATAAAAAACCAGAGCTAAACAGAAAATCTGACTTTCAAATACAAGAAGCAAGAGAAGCATGAGAAGGTAAACAGGAAAAAGTCATAAGAAACTTGTTAAAGTTGAACTATTTACATTCCTACATGGAAAAATGATAAGTGTAACTCATGAGACTTTTTTCAGTATGAGGATAGTTGAAGGGAATATATATGTGTGTATATATATGTATATATATATATATATATATGTTTAAATAGGAAGGTATATGTGTGTATGAATACATATGTGTGTGTGTGTGTAAATGTGTTTATGTATATATAGACAGAGGGCACAGGATCAGTTGAATAGGAAGGGATGATACATAAAAAATAAAATTAAGAGGTGAGAGAGGAATATAATGAGGGAAGGAGATAGGGAGAGATAGAATAGGGTAAATTATCTCATATAAAAGAGGCAAGAGAAAACTGTTACAATGGAGGGGAAGAACAGGAAGGTGAAAGGGAATGGGTCAACCTTACTTTCATTGAATTTGGCTTAAAGAAGGAATAATGTACACACTCGTTTGGGTATCTTACTCTACAGGAAAATAGGGGGGAAGGGAATAACAGGGGGGATGCTAGAAGGGAGGGCAGATTTGGGGGTGGGTAGTTAGAAGCAAACACTTTTGAAAAGGGACAGGGTCAAAGTAGAAAATAGAATAAGTGGGGGACAGTATAGAATGGAGGGAAATATAGTCAGTCTTTCACAATATATCTACTATGGAAATGTTTTGCATAACTACACATGTAAAACCTATATTGAATTGCTTATCTTCCCAGTAGGGGTGGGTGATGAGGAAAGAAGGGAAAGTATTTGGAAATCAAAGTTTTAAGATCAAATGTTTAAAAAAATTATTATTATTATTTTTACATGCAACTGGGGAATAATATAAACAGGCACTGGGTTATAGAAATCCATCTTGCCCTACTAGAAAGTCAGAGGAGGCATGGGGGAGGATATAAGAGAGAGCAGACTGGGGGAAGGGGTATTCAGTAGGATCGCTAATTTGGGGTGGTGGGTAGGGGATAGATGGGGAGAAAATTTGTAACTCAAAATCTTGTGGAAATGAATGTTAAAAACTAAAAATAAACAAAAAAATGTATTAAAAAATAAAACAAATATCAACGACTTAGTCTAATGGGTCATCTAGGAACTAGAAGAAAAACTGAGACCAAACATCATGCTAATAATGTCATCATCATGGCACTTGTTAAAAGCTCACCTCTGCATGATGTTACACCAAGCTAAAGTCCTTGCCTCATCATATGTAACAGCATAACTTGTTTTTTAAAATACATTTTATTGTAACCAGCCTGTCCCCTGTTACACATGGATGCCTCTTGCCTTTATTTCTCAGTAATAGTAATTTCTGGGAAAACAAAACAAAACAAGAAAAAATCATGTCCAACATTGCAGATCAAGCTCTCCCTTTGTGACAAAGGAAAACAAGTAAGTTCTGTCCTAATAGACCCTTTACTCTTCTGCCAGAGAGTTGAAAAATACGTTTCATTATCAGTCTCATTATCAGTTCAACTTACTTTTAGGGATAATCTCATTTACAGTGTTCTAGCAATTGTCTATATTGTTCTTTTGGTTCTAAACTGATCATTTAACTCTGAGGCTTTTCTTTGGATTTAAAGATACAGAGCTAGAATTATGTTAATTGTTATGAGATGAAAATTTGTTCCAAGATTGAAATGGAGGCAGGAGAGTCCTGGGAAACCCATCTAATTGTTTGAGTCCTGTAAAGAATACAGCATATAGGGGAGGGGGGAGGGAGAAAGGGAGGCAGGGGGAGAGAGAGAGAGAGAGAGAGAGAGAGAGAGAGAGAGAGAGAGAGAGAGAGAGAGAGAAGTGGTCAAAGGATAGAAACACTTCTCAAATGAAGACTTGCAAAATATTGATAACATATGAAAGCTTGCTCCAAATAATTAATAATAAAAGAAATGCAAATGAAAACAACTCTTGGGTTTCACCCAGCAAATTGGCAACTTGATAAAAAAGGATATTCAATGTTGGTGTGTGTGTGTGTGTGTGTGTGTGAAGTTAAACATACTAATTAATACACTATTGAATTAACCCTAGACATTGTAGAAAGTAATTTGGAATTATGCTTTAAAAATTTCTAAAATGACCTTACCCTTTGGTCCAGAGATCACACTGCTAGGCATATAGAACATAGAGATCAAAGGCGGAAAGTTTCAATTGATAGCAAAACATTTATAAGCAGCATTTCTTGTGGTAGCAAAAAATTGTAAACAAAGTTAACACATCAGTAAGGGAATGGTTCAACAAATTGTGGTACATTAATGTAATGGAATATTATTTTTTCTTAAAGAATGAGGAATATGAAGAATTTTTTTAAAAGAATAGGAAGAGTTACATGAGCTGCTGTAGAATGAAGTAAGCAGAAGGGGGAAAGAATAAATATGACTACATTAATGTGAATGGGAAAAAAACAAAACTGTGTATAGTCCTCAAATAAGACATGAGAAAATTCAGCTCCCTTACCTCACTGGTAAGGTAGAGAGCTGCAAGTATGGAACCTTGCATATTCTATCAGTCAGTGGATATATTGGTTAGCTTTGCTGAACAGTTTTCTTTTTTTCTTTTTTTTTGCCACAAAGTTTGGCTTCTTGGTAGAGGTGTATTTGGAAATTAAAATGATATAAAAACAAAATATATCAATAAAAATAAATTCTTTTTAAAAAAAGAAAACAAGAACTATCATTCTGAAAGAAAGGAGGAGGGGCTTTGCTGGGGAGAAGGACAAGCATTTATTGAGCTCCTACTATGTGCCAGACACTGTGCTAAGCACTTTCCAAATACTATTTTGTTTTATCACCAATACAGTATACATTAAAAAGGACAAGATAATATTCTTGAAACTTATTAAACACCGTAGCTGAAATACTCAGCCCTAAGTCAAATGGTCACTAATATGGGGGTTAGGGAAGGAGAATAATTCAATTAGTTCTTAAACATCTATAAAATGCCAGGCATAGCTCTTGTTGCAATGAAATAGTCCTCTCCTCAAAAAGATTACATTTTCTGTTTCTTTATGAGCAAAGAGGAGCCAAACATACTTAATGAATACCAATGGGAGACAATGGGAACCAGTTTGAGTTAGGAAAAAACTGAGTTATTGACAAAAAAAAAAGCCTGATACATATTTATAAATTGAGACATAAATAAATGTCAACAAGTGAAATGGGCTGTTAAGAAAAATTGATATTTATAATAGAGTTATATCACCTAATAAGGCATCAGAAACAACATAAAAATTTAAACCAAGTTAGAAGAATCTTCAAGTTATTAAATCCTCGATCTGAAAAGACTGCTGATCTACCTATGCTAGCAAAACCTAAAGTTTACAGATAAATTATTTTAAGCATTTTACTCAGTAACAACCATATGCATCAATACACATTCATAATTAAAGGGGTAGAAACTATTCCAAAACCCTGAGTTCTTACAAAGGAGTGATTTGCTTTTTATCTCTGGTGTAGCCAGGAATGTTTCTCAGGGCAAGGTTTGTATTTATGCCCCTTTGTCTTGTGGGGAACACATAAGAAAGAGCTAGGATTCCTGCTAGGCCCCCTGAATACCTGAAATTGACAGCATATGATGGGAGGAGCCCTTAGGGGATACTTGAGGAAAAAGGCATTTAAAGACATTACCCTGGCTTAAGAAAAATGGGCGTTGGGAAAGTATAAAGCTGGATGCAGCTAGCCCTTTTCCTCAGACAGCACCAGGATTTGTTGTAATACTCTGTGATTGCCTCTAGAGGGACTCAATTGTGAATGGAAATGAGCAAGGGACAAAGGGAAAAATTAGGTTATGTTGTGAATAGCAAGCTAACTGCAAGAGGAAACTACTGGCAATCCTAGAATTTCAAAGTTGGAATAGACCTTAAAAAAAAAATCAAGCCCAGCCCACTCTACTTGAGGGAGTGGGGAGTGGGACTACTGGGAAGAGAATGGGGTCCCTGGAGACTGTGGGCTGTGGCAGAGAAGCTTACTCTTTGAGCAGCTGTTGTTGTTGGGAATCAGGAGGGTGATGTCTTGACTTGCAAGTGAATTGCATTGATGTGAGGCAGAGCCATACAAAGTCCTCAGCCTCACTCTGTCCTCCAGAGTCATCGGGGTCCAGCAGCAGGACATAAGTCAGAATGACTGGCGAGCAGCTTGCAAAGGGGAGACATTATAGCAACATGGTGTGATTTTTCTGGGGAGCAGTTCTCCTACTTTTTGACTGCATCTTGTTTCTTTTTAAACTGAGGAGTTTGGAATCCAAAATAGTACCCCAAGAGGACCCCTCCTTCCCCATAGACACCATCTGGTCCAATCTACTTATTTTATAAATGGGATACTGAGGCCCAGGGAAGCTAAGTGATTTGCCTAAGGTCAGACATAGATTGTAAATGTTGGAATTGAGATTTGAACATAAGGCTTCTGACTCTGGATTCAGTCATCTTTTTGCAACACCAAGATGCTTCCCTGACTGTTGTACTTTCCTAGTTCTTTTCCCACTCCTCTGATTCTTCTTCCTCTGTTTCCTTGGAGAAATCTTCTTCATCCTCCTATCCCATAAATTGGAGGAGGGAAGTATCCTCCAAGGCTCTGAGGTATTGGCAGTACTCTGCCGATATACTCATCTCCCTGGAGAACTCCTTTAATCTTCTGGCTTCAACTATTACCCCTTTGCTGATGACTTCTTTTTAAAATGTCTTGATAATTTTTTATATTACCTTCATTTCCATATATATCCCTCTTCCCCTCTCCTACCTGGAGAACTCTTCCATGTAATAAATTGTGGATGAGTTCCTAACATATATTTCCAAATCTGAACTTTCTTTACATCAGTCCTATATTTCCACTTACCCAGGATATATCAGATTGTATGTCCCTCAAACATAGCACATACAAAATAGATACCATCTTTCCCTAATCTCAAAATCAATTTCCCTCATTGATTATCTCATTTTTATCTATTGGTACCATCCTTCTAGTAGCTCAGACTACAAATTTTGACTGACTCTTCACTAGTCTCTATCCCCTTTATCCAATTGGTCACCAAGTTCTGTAGTTTCTTCATTCATATCTTTCTTTTGGCTTTTCAGTTCATTCTCAATGCCACCACCTCATCACCTCATGCCAAGCCTCTGAGATCCAGGCAACAAATTCTGCCTACCAACAAATTCAACTCCACAAACATTTCTTAGGTACTTACTGTGACTAAGGTGCTGCATTAGGCACTGGAGATACAATGGAAAATTACATAGTCCCTTCTCTCAAGTAGGTTATATTCTTTTGGGAGATGGGAAGTGAAGAAGAAGAATGTTATAAGTATAATTTAAGGCAGACCAATGGGGAAAATAACAGATCTGTGTAAAAAAATTCTAGGAAACTTTGTGAAATAGAATGGTTTTTATTTGGGGACAATCAGGGTCCCACTTTCATGATGTCACTTAATATTCTAGAACAGGAGATCTAGACTTGAGGTTCACAGACTCCTAATGACTTCATGGGTAGATTTTAGAGGGTCTGTGTACTTGAATGAGGAAAATGTATCTTTATTTTCACTAACCTATGACTCAAATTTGGATTTCCTTCAATTATTTAAAACCTTTATTCTAAGAAGAGGTCCATAGGTTTATCAAGACTTCCAAAGGGGCAGTCCATCAGAGAGAGAGAGAGAGAGAGAGAGAGAGACCCCTTACTCTAGAGCATATCACAAAGAATTCTCTACTTGAGTTTCAAGGACTTCAGTAACCTTATTTCAACCTGTCTAGTCAAACTTATTTCCAATTACAAAAGTATTATTGAAAGAAAAATCAAGGATTTAATGATTGGATGCCTATGGGGGACAAGTAGTAAGAGGAAAGCAAATATGTTGTAAGTTGTCCTTATACCATTAATAGAAGCTGACTAGTTCTTTAGGAACTTAAGAAATTTAACTTCCTTACATCAATTTTAAGGAATTAAGTGCTCAAAGCATATCATTTGACAATCCTTTATTGAGATTCTAAGTTTCAAAACTTTCCAAGGGGTAAATATAACACTAAAAAGGGCTCTATGGTAATAATAGTAGTACTACTTTTATATAGTACTTTATGGTACAAGAGATGGCCATTATTTTAACTGATTTCACAAGAGCCCCCATGAGGTTGCTAAAATATTTTATTATTTATTATTATTCCTCTTTTATAGTTTAGGAAATTGAAGCTCAGAAGAGTAATATGGCCAAATGATAGCAGACCTCGGGACTCCAAGCCAGGTCCCGTGTCTCTCTAGATCTTGTTCTCTTACCACTACAATCACAGGTCTCACAATAATATGCTGACAATCCCTCAGAGGCATGGTGTAAGGTGATCTTATCACAAGACAGTTTGCAACTACAGCTGACATGAAGTTTAAGGCAGATTTTGCCAAATATTCAACTAACTCATCAGTGTGTTCGCTACAGTAGATCTCCCAGTTTTGTTCAGTCATTTCAGTCCTGTCCGAATCTTTGTGATCCTATTTGGGGTTTTCTTGGCAAAGATACTGGAGTGGTTTGCCATTTCCTTCTCCAGCTCATTTTACAGATGAAGAAACTGAGGCAAACAGAGTTAAGTGACTTACCCAGGGTAACACAGTCAGTGTCTGAGGCTGTCTTTGAACTCAGGTTGTCCTGACTCCAGGCTGAGTATTCTATCTACTGCATCACCTAGCTGCTTCCAGCTTAGGGTCCTTATTCCTGACTTCCTTCAACATTCCCATGAATGGTAGCATTGGTCCTCTTGACACTTTCTTTTTTCCCCGAGAAATTATTCAGTCAATTCTCCACTGTGTAAGCAAACTTTGGGAAGCAGAAATAGTTTTAAACCTCAAATTTAAAAGAGGAAGCCTTTTCATTATTTCCAACAACTTCTTATACTTAGCATCTGGTACAATCGAGCAGACAATAGCTTTTCATGCTTTCTAATGAAACACAGCTGTTACTTTTGCTCATGAGAGGTGTGATGAAAAGACTGTTACTGGTGATGGAAAATGCCCAGTATTAGTACCATATGTGTAAAGTACATTTGATAGTACTTAATAATAATAATAGGAATCTGAAAAGATATCATGGGAGGACACCTGAGTTACCAGAAAGAACCAGAGTAGGGGACTTGAGTTGGAAAATGTATGAGCAGTCATTGAGGTTGGGGACTGTCAGTCATCTGAACTCAGCAAATGAGCCAAGAGTTGGAGACATCCGGTCTACTTGAACAGGAGCTTGGTGGGGGGTCCAGAATGGAGTTCAAGCACTGAAAAAGAAGAGATGGCAGTTTGCTCCTGGTGGTGGAAAGAAGCTGTTGTAATACAGACTCCTAGTCATGGTGGGGCTTATGACTGAGCCTAGGTGACCACTTAGGAAAAAGACTCACACCTCAGGGGATGAGGCAGCGTTCTAGGGGAGGTTCCAATTCAATTCAAGCCAGTTTGTGGTTATGCCGTGGCTACTTTAGTATAAGAACCAGCAGTGATTTGAGTCTAGATCAGGAAAGGATCTTAAGGGCCATCTAGCTCAATCTCCTCATTTTACAGAGAAACGGAATCTCATGGTAGTTAAATGACTTGCCCAAGGTCACAAAGCAGTGCCTGTCAGGGATGGGATTTGAACCCAGGCTTTCTGACTCCAGAGTCAGTATTCACTTCACTACAGTACATTGTCTCCTTGATAACACTATGTACCATACATTCATTTCTATGCTTTTGAAATTTATTTTGTTTTGCTTTTCCTTACTTACCCAATAATGTTCCTCTCAAATAATCCCCCATATCCAAATCCCAAACATTTGAAGGGCTTGTTACATGGAAAAAGGCTAAGATATGTATGTTTTTCTTAGGTCCAGGGGGCAGAACAGACAACAAAGATTAGATGTTTCAAAGAGGAAGATTTCAGCTCAATGTAAGGAAAACTCCTTAACAATTAGATCTATCCAAACAGTAGAATAGACTGCCTTAGGAAAAAGTGAGTTTGCCTCCACATGACATCTAAGAGCAAGCGTTTAGGGTAGTAGTATAGACTAGTAATATAGTAGAATAATTGCTGGATGAAGATTCTGGTGGAGGGTACTCCAATCAGGCACAGGTTGGACTAGATGACATCTGAGTCTTTTCTATTTCTGAGATCCCGCGATTCTGTGAACTTTGTCTCAGATAAACAAGTGGCACCATATTTCCTGTCATGTAGTCTATTCCTTCAAGGAGCTTATGGAAGGAGCCTTATATTCATAAAGTACTTTGAGAGGCAATATGAACAGTAAAGAAGGAACTAGGTTTGGAATCAGAATGACATAAGATCAAGTCATTCCACTAACTTTTTCACCTATATAGAGAAGAGTCAAACTCTTTTTCTTATATCCTCTGACTCTTTAAATCCCTGCTTAAAAACCTAAAGGAAAAATCACTTCAAGCTTGGGTTCATATCTAAGGATACCTTCAAAGGGTTTTTTAAAAGTACTTTAGTATAGGAGGTAGATCAGGTATGGGACAGCTATTTATTCCTTCAACAATAAAAAAGAATGCTTAATATACATGTACTAGGCTTCCACACAAGCCTGAGGCACCTTGTGCACAGCTCAGTTTTCCTAGGATGATATGATTTGTAATTGGTTGAGAGAATGTTAAGGTGGTGCTGGATGCTTGTATGAAAGGCAAATTTGGCGCCAGAGCCTCTTGGGAGAGAGACACGTGTAGTTGTAGAGATTCTTTGGGAGAGATACATGGGAAGAAAGACTTTTAAAGCTATAGACATGTATAAGAAGCGGGCTATTCAATATGTCCCTATTTCCAGCTTACCTTCCTAGAGACTTTGGAAAGAAAATTGCCACTTGGGGGAGCTCAGGGCCTCTTCCTTGTTTAAGTTAAGAGACTATATTTCTATCTGATTCATTCTTGTATTCTCTGGTAATATTTGATAAAAAATTGCTTTGATTTCTGTTTGTTTGGATAAATGTATTTATTGTTGTTGACCATTTGTAACCACAAGAAGCAGAAAGGAAATAACCAGTGAGGATAAATTAAAGGGACAGAGGAAGAAGCTTTTGTTTTTAATTCCTGTAAAATAGTACCCTAAACCAGAAATAATTGATGGGGACAGATAGATGCAATTTTAGTCCAATACTCATCTTGGAAATATGTGAGAGAAGGAGTAAGCTCCCAATCATAGTCCTTCTCCTGCTTCTCTTGAGACAAAAATTATGGTCTCCCTTGGGGGGAGTAGGCCAGATTCCAAAGATATTTATCCATCTGGTCCATGAGCTATGCATTGAAACATTTAGATAACCAAAGTGAATATATATTGATAGTGCCTGACACACAGTAGGCACTTAATAAATATTGATTGATTGATAAACAAAGACAAATTAGGGAAGAGTGGCCTGTGAATGTTATAATCTCCAATGAGGCTGACAGGACTGATGAACAGCCATTTCACCTTTATGTTGGCTTTTCACTGCTTGAACAAGTCCTTCAATGCCCATAACTTTTGGTAAAATTGTGTACAGTTTGGTCTCATCTTCCTGGTGAAGATCATCTCCTAAAAGAACTATAGGAATTTACTCCCACAGTGCCAATGAGCACTGACTGAGAGATTGTAGCGCTCTCTACTACTCAAACTCATGAAGTTGTCCTCAGGGCTGGAAATGTATATCTCAAGTTCACCCTTGGGTCATCTATGCATTTGAGATGGTGCACATCCTTCAGCAAGAGGTCGAATACAGGGTCAAAGCTCATGGGGGCAGTGTTGTTGCTTCTATTATATAGATGTATATTGTATCTATACACACACATATATCTATATACATATATGCATGTGTACAAACATATGTGTGTGCTAGTATGCCCAAAAATGTACACACATATATGTCTATGTGCCTATGATACATATGTACATATATACCCATGTATATCTACATATGCATGTATATTGTGCCTCAGGGTTTGCAAAGTATTTTCCTCACAACCATCCTGAGAAATTGGTAGCACAAACATCATTTTAAAAATGAGGAAATTGAGGGATGAAGAGACAAGGTCACATAACCACTAAGTAAATGTTAGGTCTGAAAGAGTTAGTCAAATTAGAATCTGACATAAAGACATGTTCCATGAAAGAGGCAGAAACAAAGTTCTCATCTGTCCTGTTCCCTCCCTGCCTCCTGCAGCTCAGTGGTAGATCCATCAGAACTGCCATGAATATCTTGAGACTAGAAAACTTGGTAAGCGAATGCAGGGTAGGCCAAGGCCAAGTCTGCCCACTGTTTTCCTAACACTCATCATTTGGGGCATCGTCCTCAAATGACAAGCTGTATATTAAGTTCCCTCTGTGTGTGGTTCTGTTGTAGCCTACAGGCTGCAGGCTTCAGTAACAGACGTTTCTTTGTGCCTAGCCACGTGCACACACACTCATGTATACACACCCTTGGAGACACACACCCAAACATCTGCAGGCTCAGACACTGCCCCCTCCCCACAAAGTGCCAATATACAGGCAGAGGCCAACTTAGCTCAACTTTGAACCTCCCCTGTGCCTAGCACAGAGCTCTGTCTATGCTAAATACTCAATATTTGTTGTACTGTGCTGTATTGTGGAGACTGACACACTGTTGAATCAACCAGAGTACAGTAAAAGGGTTGTATTATATGACCTCTAAATCCCCTTCCAGCTTACAAGTCCATGAGTCTATGACCTCTGGGGGGCAGGGGCAGGAATCACAGAGAACTAATGCTCAGACCACCCGGAGAGTATACATGTGTGTTTTAGTGCAAAATCTGGTCAAGATCCATAAGAGAGAAAAAGCTTCGAAGTGTTCAGAAGGAAGCAGGGCCCTAAGTTTACAGGCAAATCAGAATTACCCCAGACCTATACAGATCAAATACCAAATCAGAGCTATCTCTCAATGGAGAACCATTGCCAGGAAGTTTCAACACTCCCCCGTTTCCAAACTGACAAAGCAGAGACTTAGCCCAAGCTAGCTCCTCCCTCTCTCCCCACCAGGGCTCTGAGTCCCACTGCAGGCCCACTCCCCCACCCCCCAGGAAGAGGCAGCTTTGCAAATAGGATGGCAGGGTTCTGGTCAGAGACATTCTTAGAGCCCCAGTGGCAGAGGAAACAAGATCAGGCTATATTTCATGCTAAAAAGTGAAAACCAAATAAACACAGCCCCCCTTTCATGGCAACAGTCCAGGTCAGCTGTGTAAGTGAACAGCAAAAACATTCCTCTGTTCTTTGGAAACCTTTGGAGGAAATCCAAAACTGTATGGACTCAGCCCAGCTGTTTTTCTCTTATTACTTGAAAAATGCATTTACTTTTTAATTTGTCAGTATCTTTCAGTTTCTGTCACTTGCTTGTTATTTGGGCTGCTGGGGCAAGGGTGGGAACAAAAGACTGGACAATACTGTAAAATAATGCTTCAGTCAGACTTGAAATAGAAGTGCTTGTGACAGCCGTATTAATACCATATGGGTTCGCCCTGATTATTGTAGTGTTTCTTTCAAAAACACACCAGACTGAAAGAAATCCATCCAAGCATTTTTAACGAGTCATCCATCAGGATCCAATGACCTAAAAGGCCATCCCTCAGAAGTGCCCTTCTCATCCCTCACCAGCGGCCACGCCTGAACAAGTAAACATTCGAATTTTGGGTGGTGAAGACACTTTGATGGAAGATTTGGTAAGTCTGACCATTGTTTTTCCCCAAACTAGATCTCTTGTTATTCCACTTTCAGAGAAGTAACTTGTCAGGAATCATGTCAAACATCGGACACTGGGTCTGGTCCAGAATGAGAAGGTAAGGATTCTCCCTCATCTGCTGCCTAACTTCACTGATCTATGTTTGACCTGTTTTCCCTTGATGGCTGTGCTCCAGAGGGACACTACAGGACCCCTGGTTATTCAAAAGGTAGAGCTCAGGAGATTTGCTCTTTTTCTTATGACCCATGTCTCACCTGATCTCAGTAACATACTCTTACAGATCCCCAAAATTGCTATATTTGAATAGGCAATTTGGATGATAGGATTTTACTCCTGAAAGAGAATTATAGATCACCTAATCTCTCATTTATAGGTAAGAAAATTAAAATCAAGAAAGGTGGAAGGACTTACCCAAGGTCACACAGGTAATAAGCAGAACAGCCAAGATTTAAAACCAGTCTTCTGATTCCAAATTCAGTGCCTTATCCAGTATCCCACACAGGAAAGACATATGAAGTTCCCCCATGTGCAGCTTAAGAGACAGATCTTACTAGAAACTTAAGTTCAGAGTCATTTTTTCTAACCAGTTCCTAACTGCTTCAAAGAAGTCTGTGTTCTCTTACTTTATATTAGTATATTAGGAAAGAATGCTCCAAAGGAGTCTGAAGACCTGAATTCAAATCTCAGCTTTACTACATACTGCCTTGAGCAAGTCACTTCCAGCCCTGAGTTTCCTTATCTGCAAAATGAATGGGTTGTATTATATGACCTATCATTCCTCTTCCAGTTCTACATCTGTGTCCAGACTGGCATCTCTCCCTTGGCTTCTTGTCTATAAGCATCTGCTCCCAGATGAACACCTCTGGTTACCAGAGAAACCTGTTCCTTCTAATCCCTGTTTGCACTGAACTAAAAATCTTTTCTGTTTTTCTCACCTTCTTCCTAGTTGTCCAGGTTCCTCTTTGATCTTTTATTTTTCTAATTTGAACCTGTCTTCTCCTCTGGGAGCCGAACAGGCATCATATTTATCTAGTAATAAAAATTAACCATTTACATATACAAACAGAGAAGACATCATATACTCATACAAAATATAATTTCAGGCATAGGAAAAGGAGTCAATGTACTCTCTTGAAGATTTAGTTTTCAGAGATTTTGCGGACACTTCAGGCAAATCTATCTCACTCGATGTACAGGGTAGAGAAGACAATAGTAATAGACATGGGAAGAGATGTCATTCCTCAACTCTTATATTGCTTCTATCTTTCCTTCCAATGAAGATGATTTTTAGAAGAAGAAGATGAAACAAAATCAGTTAATGGAGTTGAAACTCAGAGTCAGTGAGTATATAGTAAGAAAACATCAGGGGAAGCTAGGTGGCACAGCATATATAGTACAGATCCTGGAGTCTTCCTGAGTTCAAATCCGACCTCTGCCACTTAGCTATGTGACCCTGGGCAAGTCACTTAACCCTATTTGCCTTCGTTCCTCATCCTTAAAATGAGCTGGAGAAGGAAAGGGCAAACCACTCTAGTATCTTTGCCAAGAAAATCCCAAATGGGGTCAACAAAGAGATGGAAATGACTGAATGACTGAACAACAATAAAAAAGGGAACATCTGACTGCTTTGCACAAACAAAATCAATGCAGCTAAAAATAAGAGGGGAATCTGTCAGTTTGAAACAAATTTCACTTCAATTATCTCTGACAAAGGTCCAATATCCAGGATATGTAGAGAATGTAAGCAATATATAAGAACAAGAGACATTCCTCCACAGGTAAATGATCAAATGATATGAAGAAGCATTTTTTAAAAATGCAAACCATTGATAATCATACCAAAGAATGCTCCAAATCACTAAAATTAAAATGAAAACAACTCAGAGATTTCATTTCACCATATTAGATTGACAAAGGTGACAAAAGACAGAAATGGTAAAAGTCAGAAGGGTGATGGGAAAAGAGACCCACTAATATCCTGTTGTTAAATCTATGAATTGGTCCAACATTTTCTAAAAAAACAATTTGAAATTACTCAAGAAAAGTGACAAAATATGGGGGCAGCTAGGTGTCGCAGTGAATAGAGCACTGGCCCTAGAGTCAGGAGGACCTGGGTTCAGATCCAGACATAACACAAAAACTAGCCATGTGACCTTGGGCAAGTCACTTAACCCCAGCTGCCCTCCAAAAAAACAAAAAGCAAAATAAAAAGGAAAGTGACAAAATTAGCTGACCTGACCATCCCACTGATCGACATATGCCTCAAAGAGATCAAAGACAAAAAAAAAAAAGAAAGATCCAGAGATACAAAAACGCTACTAGCATCAATTTTCAGGATACTAGACTCCTGAGAACTAAGCAGGAACCCATTGACTGGGGATTGGCTAGACAAACTATGATATTTTAACATAATGGAAGGTTATTGAACTATATGAAATGACAAATATGATGAATTCAGAGAGACTTAGGAAGGTGGATGAATTGTTGCAGAATGAAATAAATAGGACCAGGACAATTCACACAGTGACCACAATACTGTAAGTGTAACAGGCTCCCCACAGGAGAGAATAATTCAAGAGATTTGGGAGGAGGCACTGAATGGCACTGTCAGAATAAGCCTGCCATGATGCCCAAACTACCTCACCCACCTTTTTGGGAGGGAAAGATTGGTGGGTAGAAGATAGGAGGGGCTGAATCATGTGAGCAGAGCGATTCAGAAAAGGGAACACAAGAGGTAAAGTATGGACATGGAAAGCCACTGAGAGCTCTGCCACAGAAGGGCTGGACTGTGTCAGGGCTGTGACAGCAGCCTGGGAGTGATGAGTGCATGGATCGGCAGCTCTGGGGGTGATAAGTGCCAGCCAAAGGACACTATTAATCCAGTGGCCCCTTTTACCTCTTAATAAAACTGCTTGTCTCCTTTCTAATTACCTGGGTGTCCCAACTTGTTTATTTCTTCTCTATTACTCTTAATTGAGGTTTCGTTTACCTGCTATAAAAATCCTGCTTACCATCCAAAATGCTAGGTTAGATTGTGTGGGTTTTATTTAAAGCTTATAAATTGCAAAGAGGTAAGAGAGTGTGTGTGCTCCTTCTTTTAGGGAGACAGGAAGTTTGGTTTGGACTGACCCTGGGGACTTGGAGCTATTTAGGACAGAGCAGTATTAACCTGTTAGGAGCCTGGGATTCATTTTCCAGATTGCAAGCTTGCAAAGGACAGGAGACAGCAAAGAGAATAAAGCATGGACGTTTTAACTATCACTTTCTGCAACATTGGCTGCAGGCATTTTGCTGTGCTAGGTTTTCAAAAGCAAGCCATGCCCTTGAAGAGAAAAGTGAGTTGCTTGGAAGGTGAAGAGCATGTCCCTGAAAGGGAGGGAGCTGCCAGGGGAGTGCCACCCACAAGAACAGAGGAGGAGCAATTTGTACAAAGCAGCTAGGTGGTACAGTGGATAGAACACTGGACCTGGGGTCAGGAAGCCCTGAGTTCAAATCCACCTTAGATACAAACTAACTGCCTGAGTAAGACTCCCAGTTCCGTTTGCCTTAGTTTTCTCATCTTTAAAATAGAGATGATAACAGCACCTACCTCATAGGGTTGTTATGAGATTCAAATGAGATACTTTAAATTGCTTTACAAACCTTAGGACACTATAGAAATGCTAGCTACAGCATATTCAGGAGGTCTGCTGGCTCAGTGGGTGACTGACTGTTCAGACCTACCTAATTTCTCAGGCCACTAGCTGCCTATATTTAAAAAGGTTGGGGCCAAGCACACTGAAGGATATCAGAATTCTCATTAATACAATGACCAATATATCATCAGAAAACTGATGATGAAACATCTCCTCTTAACCAAGGCAGTCAAAGATAGAAGCAGAATAAGACACACATTGTCAGACAATGACCCTATTCCATTTAACATTGTTACTCATGATTTGGATTAAGACTAGTTTATGACCCTCAATAGGAGTGCACTGAGTGCCACTATTGTGTGCCTAGGCTGTGCCCTTCTTAAATATGAGATGACAGGGAACTGAGAGGCGTAATAGATCATATGATAGAGTCAACAAGCTAAAAAGGATGAAATTTAGCAGGGAAAAAGGTAAACTACACTTTCAAAAATCAACTTCATAAATGCAAGATGGGGGGAAGCATGATTAGAGAGTAGTTCATTAGATAAAAAGGTTTTCCTAGCTTAGTTATAAGCTCAGTGTGATTCAATATGGCAACCAAAAAATGTATGGCTACTCTAGGCTGAATTAATAGAGGCATAGTTGACCAGAATTAAGAAGGTGATTGATTCAGCAAATATATTT
The DNA here is from genome assembly GCA_011680675.1 of Gymnobelideus leadbeateri. Classification (NCBI taxonomy): domain Eukaryota; kingdom Metazoa; phylum Chordata; class Mammalia; order Diprotodontia; family Petauridae; genus Gymnobelideus; species Gymnobelideus leadbeateri. The sequence goes on from WOXC01005287.1 coordinate 381,184, forward strand.
TGTACCTACTAAGTGCAGGGCAATGTGCTAAATAGTAGGAATTTTGTTGTTCAGTTATGTCTGACTCTTCTTGATCCCATTTGGGGTTTTCTTGGCAAAGATACTGGAATGGTTTGCCATTTCCTTCTACAACTCATTTGACAGATGAGGAAATTGAAGCAAGGGTCACACAGCTATTTGGACTCGATTTGAATTCAGGAAGATGAGTTTTCTTGACTTCAGATCCAGCACTCTAATCACTGTGTCACCAAATGAAACAGCCCTCGTCCCCAAGGAGCTTACATTCTACGGGGGAATACAACATGTATTGGGGTAGCTAAGTGGCTCAGTGGATAGAGCACTGGGCCTGGAGTCATGGAAACCTGACTTCAAATTCAGCCTCAGACACTCACTAGCTGTGTGACCCCGGGTGAATCATTTAATCTGTTTGCCTCAGTTTCCTCATCTGTAGAATGAGGATAATGATAGAACCTATTCTCATAGTTGTTGTGAGGATCAAATGAGATAATTGCAAAAAGGCTAGCACAACCTCCAGCACACAGTAAACACTATATGAATGTTAGCTATTTATTTTTGTTGTTACTGTTCACTTACCTATTGGGGGCTTTTGTGTCTTGATCTGCAATTTGAATCCATCACCCCTATATCAAGAAGTAGGTAGTAGCATGTTCCATCATTAGTACTCTTGAATCATCAATGATCATTATGCTGTTCAGAATTTCTAAATCTTTCAGAGTTGTTCATCTTTTTAGTATTTTATTAATTGCATAAATTGTTCTCCTGGCTCTGATCATTTCATTTTTTTTTCTTTTTGGAGGGCAGTTGGGGTTAAGTAACTTGCCCAAGGTCACACGGCTACGTTTTTTTGTTTGTGTGTGTTAAGTGTCTGAGGCTGGATCCCAAATCAGGTCCTTCTGACTCCGGGGCCAGCGCCACCTAGCCACCCCCGATCATTTCATTCTTTATCTGAATCCATCCCCTTCATTATTCCTTACAAAATGATAGTATTCTATCACATTTATATATTACAACTTGTCCAGTCATTCTACAACTGATAAGCAACCCCTATGTTTCCTATCTTTGCCACCACAAAAAGAGCTATAAATATTTTTGTACTTTCTTAGTTGGTATTTTGCTAATGATTAACCCCTTGTTAATCTTCCCTCCATATTACTTTCCCTTCTTCCTTTTCCTTCCTGTTTCCCTGTTGAGCAAAATATATTTCTGTACCTAATTTTATGTATACTTTTCCTTCTTTCAACCAGTTCAAGTGAAAGTGAGGTTCAAGTGCCAGCTTCGTCCTCATTTATATAGACTTGTGCACTCCAGTTATGTGAGATACTTTCCCCTAAACTTCCTTTCTCTCTCTCCCACCCTCACCCTTCACTCCAGTACATTTTTCTTCCCCTCCTTTTCTATTCTTCTTTTAGGGTCATTAAGATATTACAGAACTACTTTCAGGTCTTCTGTATAATTAGAATCTCCCTATGACTTCTGATGATAATAGGAATCAGGGGAGACATGTGTATGTGTGTGTATGTATATGTGTGTGTGTGTATATATGATGTGTGTGGACCTATATATGTGTGTGTATGTATATATGTGTGTATGTGTATAGGTATACACATATATATGTATACATACATATGTGTGTATGTGTATAGGTATACACACATACTGTTTATCTATACATATATGTATATGTGTATATACATATATATCCTTTCCCTATGTTAAAATATAAACAGTTTATATTTTTGTTTAGTTGATTATCATTCTCTATTCACATCTACCTTTTTATGTTTCTCTTGTCTCTTTTATTACACTTCAAAGTTTCTACCCAGCTCTGGTCTTTTCATTGGGAATTCTTGGAAGTCCTCTATTTTATTGAAGAAGGTCCATTTTTCCTCTCTATGTTTAGACTTGGTTTTTCTGGGTAAGTTATTCTTGGTTATAAGCCTATATCCTTTGCCTTCTGGAATTTTGTATTTTAAGCTCTCTGCTCCTTGGTTTTAGTAGCTGCTAAATCATATTTAACATCCTGGATAGTTTTTTTTTTCTTTTGAATCTCTTCCAACTGTCTCTTCTCATTCTTTCTTCCATAAAAGAGAGTCCAATTTGGGTTCTTCTTTGAAAAGAATGCAAACCTGTATTTTGTATTTAAGAATTAGAAAGCCTTCCTGTTTGTGTGGTAGTAGCACCTTCCTTGACTCAGGTAAATCTTGTATTCACTGAAGCTGCACTTCTCAATTTTCTTGACTTCAGGAAGGTGGCAAAGATCTTCCCCAGGTATACATGATGGTGCTCTATTGCTTCCTCCTCCTCCATCTCTACTCCCTCTGCAAGATCATCATACAGGTCTCACACCCCCTATACCTGAATGACCCAGGGCACTCCTGGGTCCTCTACTCTATACTTTCTTTTGATGACATCATCAACCGCCATGGATTCAATTATCGTCTCAATGCAGTTGAGAACTAAATGATAATCTACAATTATCTAGCCTTCATTCCTCTACTGAGCAGAAGATTATGAAGTGACTCTCTGACAATCTGAACTGCCTTTGCCATAGGTGGAGCAGGCAGGCAGTGCAGTGGATAGAGTGCCAGTCCTGGAGTCAGAAAGACCCAAGTTCAAATCTGACCTTAGAAACTTACCAGCTGTGTGACCCAGAACAAGTCACTTAACCCTGTTTGCCTCAGTTTCCTGATCTGTAAAATAAGGTGGAGAAAGAAATGGCAAACCATTCCAGTATCTTTGCCAAGAAAACCACAAGCGGGGTCAAGGAGAGTAAGACATAACTGAAATAACTCAACAACAATATCCATAGGCATCTCAAACAACACATTCAAAACAGAATTCATTCTCTTTCCCTCTAAATCTACCCTACCTCATAACTTCTTTATTTCTGTCGAGGGCATCACTATTATTCCAGTCTCCCAAGTTCACCGGAATTATTCATTCTCCCTATTCACCCCCCCCTTACCTATTCAGTCAATTGCCAAGTCTTATTTATTCCTTCTTCTCAAGATCTCTCACGTATACTGCCTTCTCACTTCTCACATTTGTACCATACTCATTACCTCTCACCTGAACTATTGTAATAATCTTCTAATTGGTTTCCCTGCTTCCAGTCTCTCCCCTATGTAATATACCCCCCCACAGCTGCCAAATTGATATTCTTAAAGTGTAGCTCTAACTGTATCGCTCTTCTTCTCAAGGAATAAAGGAAATAAACATTAATTTTAATTAAGGACCTGATATGTGCAAAGCAAAGTGTGTTAAGCACTTTACAAATATCCCATTTAATCCTTCCAACAACCCTGAGGTAGGTGAAACAGTTGAGGAAACTAAGGCAAGAAGAGATTAGGTGACTTCTCTAGGGTCACAGGGAAGAAGCTTCACTGGATTACCATGGTCTTTGGAATAAAGTAGAAACTGTGGGGCATTTAAAGTCCTTTATCACCTGACTGCGGCCTAATGACATAGTATTCTCCTTGCCTAATGCATTCTACTTCACCCAGCTTAGTCAAACTGTTCTCTGTATTCAATACGTCTTCTGCACAAACTTAGCCCCATGCCTAGAATGCTCTCTGTCCTTACCTCAAACTCTTGAAACCCCATCAAGGATTAATTCAAGCACAATCTCCTTCAAGAGACCTTTCCTGATTCCCTGAGTTATTAGTGTTTCCCCTCACCCCCATTACTATTCATTTTGTATTGCCCCATATTTACTTATCTAAGAACATGTTGTACCTGCCTAGCAGAACGGAAGTTCCTCAAAGGCAGGGACTATCCTGCGGCATTTGTACTCTATACACATAGTACGGTGTCTGGCATAGTAGTTACTTATTAGCCATTGATTGATTAGCTGACTAAATGGTGAAGATTTAAAGACTCTTATTTTTAACACCAATGTTCTTTGGGTGATGCTGAATATTGTGAGTCATGGAACACTACAGTCTCCAAAGAATTAAAATTGAGGATCATCCAAAAGGCAATGGAAAGGTGTTTGATGAACATGAACAGGCAGCAGCACTTCACAAATGAGGAATTACTCAGGAGTGGCATATAGGATGCCATTAGGGAAATGTATAACCTTGCCCATAAAGATGGACTAGTCCTATGCTCCACTGGGGTTTGCCAAGGGTTAAAGGATTTAAAAGAAGGTCCCCTAGCATGTTGGGTAGACCCCTTGTGGCAGATTCAAAGAGGAAAGGAACAAGAGTCACACAATTTGGGTAAGCATGGATGGGTACAAAGACCTATCACATTTCAGTTATAGTGTTGTAATGCTGTACATTGAAAGTCAATTCACCATAACCTAATAATTTGTTTACCTGAGGGCCTCTGCTGTCATTATGGTCTGTTGAACTGGCAAAGTGATGAATTGTTGTTTTGTTTTCTCTTTGTGCCCAAGGCTATTTTTAAAACATGAAACATCTTTTGATACGATAAGAAGCCCTAAAGAAGACAGTTTAACTGTGTAGATCATTAGGTTGAGAACTGAAGTGACAAAAGAAACACAATCTGTTTCTCCAGTGGCAGATAGATAGGCTTTACTTTCCAGTCATGCCTCAGTTTAATGTTTTTACTTGTTTTATGTGTGTTTCCATGGCATTGCGTCTGGCTTAAATTATATCTTCTAAAGACTGAGGACTATATTATTTTTTTTTTTGCTTTTTAGAGGGCAATTGGGGTTAAGTGACTTGCCCAATGTCACTCAGCTAGTAAGTGTTAAGTATATGAGGTCTGATTTGAACTCAGGTCCTCCTAAGTCTCGGGCCGGTGCTCTGTTCACTGCACCACCTAGCTGCCCCAAGGACTATGTTCTTGACACATCAAGCTATTCATTAGGAATAATAGGAAGAGTAATTAGAGGGGGCAGAGACTGAAGAGAAGGAGGCTGGTAATGAATAAATCAATAGAAATAAGGAAGAAAAGGAGGAAATAAACATTTATTAAGTGCTTATTATGTGTCAAGCACTGTGCTGGAAATAAAAATATAAGAAGAAAGAAAACAGTCCCTGCCCTCAAAGAGCTTACATTCTAATGGGGGAAAATAACACACAAAAAGAAGCTGAAAAGCTAAGAGTGGGAGAAATGAAGGTTCTTGTGAGCATTGTTTTGAATTCCAAAGGAAGTCAGGAACAGGATTAGAAGGAGAAATAAAATGAATGAAAGAACATTTATTAAGCACTTAATATAATATATATGAAGTATGAGAGTATCATAAAAACATCTTACATTTGTACATCTATTATCTCACAGGGTAGATAAAACAGAATCATTTTCCTCTTTACAGAAATAAACTAAGAATCACAAAACAATGAACTTCCCATATAATTCTTGACTCTTTTCTCCCATCAATCCTCTACAGAGAGTATGTCCAACATGTTAAAGGTCTAACTCAAGATTCATAGAATCCTTCATTAGATTATTAAAAAAAAAAGATTCATAGAATCCAGATCAAAATCCCCTCTTGTAACTTTGGGCAAGTCACTTACTCTCCCCAGACCTCATTTTTCTTCTTCATCATCATCATCATCATCATCATCATCATCACTAATTTTATATGGTACTTGAAGATGAGTTTTATAAATATCATCCCATTTTAGCCTTATAATGATCATAGGAGATAAGTGCTGCTATTTTCCCCATTTTGGAAGTGAAAAACAAAACAAAACAAAGATTAAGTGATTTACCCAGGGTCACAGAGCTAGTAGGCTAGATGTGAACTCAAGTCGTTCAGTGCTCTGTCCATTGTGCCACCTAGTTGCCTCTGTCAAATGAAGGGATTGAATGAAATACTGTCTGAGGTCCCTTCCAACTCTATATCTGTAATCCCATGATCCCCCGGGCCCTTTAATATTCATTGGTGTTACCTCAGCACTCAAAATTTCCATCTGTCATCTCTCTCTCTCACTCTCACTACATGACCACCTCACATCATTTTCCAATCATACATTTTCTTTGTGGCTTATGTTTACGTTTATATTCCAGGAAATGTAAAGCTTAAGGCTCTATAGAAACAGGAGATGCTTATTATTACACCATGAACTTTGGGGGAATTCTGTTCCCAAGGCCTTAACCACTAGAAAGAGGTGCTGGTGGCAAAAACTGAAGCCAGATGGTCTCAGTGCCGCCAGGCAAGCTGAAAACAGCGGAGCCGCCAGCGGCACAATCTATTCATGTGTTTATTGCTAATGGATATCACCCATGACATAGACAGCAAGTCCAGCGCCAAAGCAGGGGTGTAAACAGGGTGGAGACATGAGGGATGTGGGGAGAGTAGTTATAGAACTTTCACGTGCATCTTGGGTGGAGTGAAGCAATCAGCTTTTCTCTAAAACCATCCAGCAAGGGCAGAATTCTGAAGAATGTGGTGTGGGCCAGGGATAATCCCGTAACCTTTTAAAGATAACTAAGCAATCGCTCATGTGGAAATTGCTCAGAATTTGACTTTGTTCAAATGATGTTAACAATGATGATTTTAACAGTTAAAATATGGTATAAATCTGAAACTAAAGTTATTAGTGGGGATACAAAAAAAGCAATAGTCTATTAAATCAGGCCACACTGTTATTTGATTAGATTTATTGTATTACCAATTTTTGCTGCCTCTGTAGATCTTTACCACACTGAGTTTACAATTTCACAGAAGAGCATATTCTTTTTTTGCATATTCAGGTATTCTTAAATTCCCTCAGCTTAGATATACATATATATTCCCAGGCACTTTTTTTTTCTTTATCCTAAATGGCATTTCCAAAGAATCTACTGGCTTTCAAGTACAATGCTGTCATAGTATCAGCTGGGCTATTTGCAGCCAGAATGTTATGTATACTTCTTAAATGCATGGTTTGGATTTCTGGTCTTTGTACTCAATGAAGCTCAGGGGAATATGGACTTGAGTTTTTGTTCCTGATTTGCAAAGATGTAATGCCTATGGCCTGGCCACAAAGCTTCATTGCAAGGAGATGAAGGAAAAAAAAAGAAGGCACAGGCAATTTAAAAAACAAGATGAATGTGAAGGAGATTAATGTTGTGGTGCCCAGGAAGGTTTATAACACCCAGGCAGCTTGTGCCATGCAGGGAGAGGTCATTCCTTTACACTTGCCTTAGGTGAAAAGAGCAGATATGCAAATATAAGGAATGCCCCCAACTGAACATAGTAGCATAGTATTCCACCATTTGCCACAGTAAAGTCTAAATAGATATATGACTTAGATAAAAGGTCATATAGTAAAGATTATATCATAAAATTAGAGGAGAAGGGCTATACCTTTCAGAACTCTTGGTGATGGAGAGTTGTAGACCATACAAGGGATAGAAATGATCATAAAGGACAAAATGGATAGTTTGGATTATGTAAAGTTGAAAATATTTTGCACAAACAAAATGAATTGGAAGAGAAGCAATTCTTTTCTAGAAGATAAATTAACTGGGGAAAAAATCTTTGCAACAAATTTCTCTGGTAAGGTGCTGGTATCCAAGATATATAGGGAAGCGATACAAATATGTAGGAATATGAACCATTCCTTAGTAGATGAATGGTCAAATGCTATGAACAGGGAATTTTCCAAAGAAGAAATGCAAGCTACAACAACCACATGAAAAAAAATTTCTAAGTCACTTCTAGTAAGATAAATGCAAATCAAAACTACTCTGAGCCTCCCCTCATGCCCATCAGATTAGCAAAGATGACATATAAGTAAAAAAAATTATTGGAGAGACTAGGGAAGGATGAGCATATTAAAGTACTATTGGTGGAGTTGTGAATTGGTCCAACCATCTTGGAAAGCAATTTGCAACTACACCCTCAAAAGTCACTAAATTGTGCATACCTTTTAGCCCAGTGACACCAGTACTAAGCATATAACACCAAAGAGATCAAAGACTACCAGGCCCCTCTATATAAATTTGTTTAAAATAGTACTTTTTTGTTGTACCAAGAACTGGAAACAAAGAGGGTACCCATCAGTTGGAGAATTACTGAAGAAGTTATGACATATGAATGTAATGAATTATTATAGTGCCATAAGAAATTATGACTATAGGGGCAGCTAGGTGGCACAGTGAATAGAGCACTGGCCCTTAAGTCAGGAAGACCTGAGTTCAAACCCAGCCTCAGACACATAACACACTTACTAGCTGTGTGACCTTGGGCAAGTCACTTAAGCTCCATTGCCTTGGCTTCCCCACTCTGAAAAAAAAAGAGAGAAAGAAATTATGACTATAGCAAATTCAAAGAAACTTGAGAAAACTTGAATCAGTTGATGCAGAGTTTAGTGAGCACAAGAAGAACAGTTTATGCAATGACAATCTCAATGTAAAGGTAAATAACTGAAAGACTTGAGAATTCTGATCATTAAAATAACCAATAATGACTCCAGAAGATTGATGAGAAGCATGTTTCCTGCCACTTGGTAGAAAAATAATGGACTAAAATGCAAGGGTCCATACTTGATTTTTTAAAAATATATTGATAATGTTAAATATAATTGGTTTCCTATGTAATCCTGTGTATTTTATTCATTTCAAAAAACATTATTCTGAAAGTCTATAGGCTTTACCAGGCTCAGAGGAGTCCATGATACACAAAAAAGGTTAAGAGCTCCTGAACTAGAAGCACAAAATGAAGCATATACTTTTTGAGATGATTAATGTATGGATTTTTTTGTTTGGCTTGACTCTACTTATTTGTTACAATAGAGGCTGTGATGGGGTGATTATAGAGGCAGTTAGAGTGACAGTGATAATAACGCAAAGAAAATCAAGAAAAGAACATTGATCAAACATTAGAAAAATAAACTGAAGAAAACCAAAGGAAGCTCAAGAGACACAGACAAGCAGATACTTGTTGGTACTATAATTTTAAATTATATATATATGTATATATCTTAATTTAAATTATATATTTAATTTATTTAAATTATATATATAATTTCTTTTTAAAATCTATGTGTAATAGAGATGCATAGTTTCATATGCAATCTTTTTCTTTGGTTCATCTTTGGGTAGGGAAATATTGAAGCTTGTTATTGTTCTTCAAATTCATAATAGTCTAGTAAGGGCTGAATTGGAGCAAATTCCAGATAGTGCTGAGCCTTGACCCCTGACCACTCCCATTGAAACAGTTCGGTATTCCATGGGGTGTACTCCAACCCAACCCTTGATACAGTTCAAAAAGAAAAAAATTTTAATTAATTTTTAGAAAAAAAAAGTTAAAGCGACCCTGAAGATATTTGAAGATCCAGAAGTAGGGAAGGTAGCTACCTGAACAGCAATAAAATGCCTGGTGAGATCTAGCTATAGAACCTTTGTTTCTTCCAAAAAGACTTGCAGAAATGCTCTGAGTTCTCAAGTCACCCACATAAGCAGAAGAAACCCTCTCTCGAAATTTTGCCAGCTCCCCCATAGGAACTACTGAGTCAGGGATTGAGTTTCTCAGTTTTTGGTCTGATGCAGGGGCATCATTGCCTGGTCAGAGGAGAATCATGTGGCATGAGTGAACAGCAGTACTGGTCGTATCAATTTACTCATTTGTAATATTTATTTGTTATATATGACAGATTGTCTTAAATCAATGAAACAGAGCAAGTGACATAGCAAAAAAGACAAACAAGCAATATAGGAACTAAAACCATAAGATCTGATTGGGAAGTGCACAAATGTAAACATTAAACTAAGAGTATAAGGTATAAGTTTTATATATATATATATACATATATGTGTGTGTGTGTGTGTGTGTGTGTGTGTGTGTGTGTGTATAGTATAAGGTATAAATTAAGTATAACCTTAACTAGAAAGGGGTGGAGCTAAAGGAAGGCGCTGTTGTTAGTCCTTTTTGGAAGAGGACCAATGACATCACAGGGTGATGTCTTAACTGCATATGATTTTAATTTAAGTGAGGCAGAGTTGGAGAAAGTTGTCAGCCTTTCTCTGCCAGAATCATTAAAGTTCAGTGGCAGAACAAAAGTCAAGACAACTGGCCTGGTGATGGCTCAGATGAAGGGGATAACCATGGTATCTTCAATGTCTGACTAAGCTCTCAGGGCTCCACAGATCCTGCTTCAGCAGCTTTCATGACCATTGGCACAAATTGTTCTCATCCACTCATTCCACCCAGGAAGTCTCCGTGTGCTTGGGGTAGCCACCCCTATAACTCGCCAACAGTTTTGAGGCCTGTTGGTCACCCTTATCCTGGTTTATTAAAATTATTAATACATGGATTAACCACATGGATCCAATCTGGGATCCATTTCATAGAGAATCATGCAGAACTTGGTGATTGCCCTCAGAATTCCTTCTGCTGTTGGGCAGTTCATAAGACAGATAGAAATGAGCCTCTGGTCAGCAGCTCACCTTCTAAGGAAGCCTTCCCTAACACCTCTTAATTACAGTGCTGTCCCTCTTTTAATTATTTCCTATTTATTCTATCCATAGCTTGCTTTGAGTGCATTTGTTTGCATGTTGTCTTCCCCCATTAAACTGTAAGCTTCTTGAGTCCTTGGGGACTTTTTGTCTCTTTTTGTATCTCCAGTGTTTAGCACAGAGCCTGGCATATAGTAAGCACTTAATAAACGTTTTTTGAGTAGATTACAGTACCTCCTAGTAACTAATTATAAAATGAGATTATGGATATGAGCACTTTGAGTTAGTATGTGATATATACAAATGGTTATTTTTCTTTCTGTAGTTCTTATTACATACCCTAGATATGAAAGTGAAAAGGAGGGAGAAAACAGATTTGGGGTCAAAGTAACTGGACTGAAATCCTCATTCTGTTACTTATTGGGTGACTCAGAGGAATCCATTCTATATCTTGAGGAATGTCAAAGTTCAAAGCAATTCAACAAACATGAGTATGTACACAACATTGTGCTTGATTCTGAGTAAGATGCAATATTTTCTCTGCTTTCATAGAACTCACAGGCTAGTGCAAGTCTGCTGGGTGACAGTTTTGCTTGGTGTTTGCAATGGGGCAGAGGTGGGGCGGGAGGCAGGGGGGACTGGAAAACTGCTACCAAAATTTCAGACTATCTGGTAGAATTAGTATCCAAATTGTACTTTTGCCTAAAGGAACTCATGCCAAAAGCATAGCCAGTTCCAAAGAGTACTTCCTGCCCTCATGGGATCATAGGATCATTTATTTAAAGATAGAAGGGGCCCAAGAAGTCATGTAGTCTGGCCCCCTCATGTGACAGATGAAAAAACCATGCCCTACCACACAGTATTATAACAAAAACGCTAAGGTCCTCTAAAAGCTCTTTCCAAGTCAAGGCATTGGCTATGGCACCACTCCTGATGCCCTCATTCCCCCTCCCCCTCCAAAAAAAAGAACAGAAAAAGAAAAAAAGACTTTGGGTTGCTATCCAATATATTCCTACCAATCACACAGCAAACATTTATTAAGCACATACTATGTGCCAGGCATGTTGTCCTTCTGGAGAAGGAAATGGCAAGTCACTCCAGTATCTCTGCCAAAAAACAAAACAAAACAAAACAAACAAAAAAATGAAGACAGCTAGGTGGTGCAGTGAATAGAGTGCCAGCCCTGGAGCCAGGAGGACCTGAGTTCAAATCAGACCTCAGATACTTAACACTTACTAGCTGAGTGACCTTGGGCAAGTCACTTAACCCCAATTGCCCTGCCTTTCCCCCTCCAAAAAGACAAAATAAAAAATAAAATAAAAACCAAATGGGGTCACAAAGAATCGGGCAGGACTGAAATGACTCAACAACAACAAATGTGGCAGATGCAATTCCAGGTCCTAGGGACACCAAGGGAAAACTGGAAACAATCCCTACCCTTAAGTAGCTCGAAGACTGGCTAAGGGAGACAAGCACAACCTGATGAAAATAAGAAGCACCACTATGTGGCAAAAGGCACATTGGACCTGAAAGCTGAATCCTTGTCCCTCTTGCTGAGTCCCTACTTTGTGCCTTACTAGTCATGGGCTCATAAGCATCGTATTTAACCCATCTCTGAAAATGGAGAGGAGCTGGTCATAGTCAGAGAGAGAAAATAACGGGTGGGCAAGCTCACAAGCTAAATCTACTTAATGTCAAAAGGATTTCCAGGAGAGTATGGACAAGATTCACACAGGATAGGTTGAGAATTGTACCCCCTGAATAGGAGTATCAGTGAAATCACAGATTTATCTAAGTATAGAAGTAAAAAGAAGTGATACAGGGGGCAGAGTGCTAGACATGAAGGCAAACAGGAAGGAAGCAAGCATTTATTAAGCACCTACTATGTGCAAGGCACTTTGCACATAGTAGGTGTTCTTATTATCCCCATTTTACAATTGAGGCAGACAGAGGTTAAATGACTTGCCCAATAGTTAGTAAATGTCTGAGATTGTATTTGAACTCAGGCCAGTGTTCTCTCTACTGTGCATCCTAGTTACTTACCACATCACAGCTGATGAGGCCAAATAAAAAGTTGTGCCAAGTGAGAAAGACCTTTGTGGGCACAAAAGGCATCCCCCCCATCTGGCAGCCCATGATGTCCACACCATCTGCTACCCAGATTCTCTCATCAAAGTCAATGACACTATTCAGATTAACTTGAAGACTGGCAATATTACCAATTTAATAGAGTCTGATTCTGGGTAACCTGTGCATGGTGACTGGTAGAGTTAAGTTGGGTGGAAGTGGTATGATCACCAATGGGGAGAAATATTTGGGCTCCTTCCATGTGGTCCACATGAAGGATGCCAATGGCAAAAGCTTTGCCCCCAGGTTTTCAAACTTTTTTTTGTTACTACCAAAAGTAATAAGCCCTGGGTTTCCCTATCCAAGGAGAGGGCATCCATCTTACCACTGGCAAAGAAAGAGACAAGAGTTTGGCAGCCAAACAGACCTGTGGATGTGATTGCACATCACAAAAGGGTTTCTGTGGTCAAATAAAGACATTAGAATGTGCTTTTAAAAAAAAGTCAGTTTCATTATTTGGGACTAAAGGATTTGAATGAAGGCTGTCAGATTTTCAAGACCTAGCTATTCATGACTCTGGCTTTATGTTATACTTTTACTTTGAAGGATCTACCAATGTCTGCTCACTGAATTTACAGAATTACTCCACGTTACAGTTTGGAAAGAAAAAAATCAAGTGAGAAGGGATTGCACCCCTGGCCAAAAAATAAAGTATTATGATGTGTATGAGAATCTAAAATAGCTCTCGGGTTTGGGGGGCCTCTTGTGACTTGAGGCAAGCTGCCTCAGGTTCTATACAGGATTTCCTCACTTCCCCCCTTCCTACCCTTTTCTGGGAACACCTGAAAAATGGCACCACCAGGGTGGGGGCGGGGGGAGGATGGGAGGAATCATTACTGACCATTTATCAACTTCTTGCCTGTGACATCAGAAATGCAAAATCAGTCAGATATGCCTGAGCAAGACCCTGCCCCAACTGCTGGTAAAAACTCATGTCTTTCATCTACCTTTGACCCAGTCTGAATTCACCCCTTCCTTGTTTCTGGTTTGAAAGTGTCAGACATGCTGTTCAAAGTATAGCTTTCCCTTGTGATTCCAGGTCTAGGGTACCTCTTTATGCCATCCCTTGTATGGCTTAAAATCACCCAAACAAAGGACTAATTCTTTAAGCATTTGCTGGTCTATCTAATTCTTTTGTGAAGTCTCTTTTAGTTCTCCAGAATTTTGCAATATCTGGGACTGTGTGTCACTTAACCGAAATGGTCAAAGAATTCAGGAAATGAGGTGTTCTGGACAAGGTAATTTTCTGGATGACTGAAGATTAAATTCGAATTAGGCTTCTAATTGCCTTTTTAAAAAAAAATTAACTTTAAAGGAGTCTTTTTAAAATGTAGTACACAATTCTCCGCCTTAGAAAACAGCATATTATGGAAATAATTTAATTTTTCTTGATGATTCAGGTTCATCAATTATTGTGCTATTCTGCGAATGTAGATGGAGTGTGATAGAATTACATGTGAGCTGGCCTCAGAATAAACCAGAGAATTTGTTCCCTTGAAAAAGTCTCAGGCATCTTCTGCCTTTGGGGGAATTATTTGACTCTTTATCATGAGAGTAAAGCAAAGGACTTATAATCTCATGACCTCCAGGCAAGATGCTTTCTGCAAAATTAACTATTAAATCAGTAGCCAAGGTTTTATGAAAGGTGAAAAAACCTGTTTTTTCACCTTTCATAAAATCTTTACTACTAATAGCAACCCCTTACTTATTTAATTCTGTGCTGCCTTATATATATAAATATGTAGATATGTATATGTATACATACGTATGTGTGTGCATCCTATCTCTGCCACAAGATTGAAAACTGCTTAAGGGCTGTGAATGTTTGCAACCTGGAGTGTTCAAGATACCATGTCTTGAACAAAGATTAATAAATGTATATGTAATTTTTGTGATCAAATATGTAAAAAATTCACAAGTTTGTCTATTCCAAGGTTCAACTTCCTATAGGCCAGAAAAGGAAACAGGATAACTTTATTTTAAAACCTCAGTTACATAATTAGGCTGTTCTATTAAATAATGTAACATTCCTTTTTTAAAAATTTCACTTAAGGGGCGGCTAGGTGGCGCAGTGAGTAAGAGCGCCGGCCTCAGAGTTGGGATGACCCGAGATCAAATCCAGCCTCAGAAAATGAGCACCCACACATAAATAATGACTAGCCGTGTAACCTTGAGCAAGTTACTTAACCCCAATTGCTTAAAAAAAAAAAAATTCACTTAAAAATGATTCCCCTGGGGTGCCTAGGTGGAGCAGTGAGTGGAGTGCTGGCCCTGGAGTCAGAAGGACCTGAGTTCAGATCCGGCCTCAGACACTTAACACACACACACACACACAAAAAACCTAGCCGTGTGACCTTGGGCAAGTTACTTAACCCCAACTGCCCTCCAAAAAGCAAAAAAAAAAAAAAGATTCCCCTAAGATTGACTATGTTTACTATAATTCATAAAGTTAATCTTGTTTTTCTCTTCAACCTTAAATAATATCTAATACTTACATAGTTCCTCATAATGACAAATTGCTTTCATGTGTAGTATCTTACTTGAGCCTCACAAGAATCCTGTGAGGTAGTTAGTACAATTATTATTATTGGCATTTTAGTGACTGGAAAATTGAGGCCCAGCAAAGTTAATCATATACTTCATGCTGCAAAATCCTACCAAACTGTAGAGAAAATGCAATAGAAAATATGTCATTTTACCCTTTTACTTAATTTCACCCATAATTTACTTCACCCTAGAAATTAAAATGGACTTTGGGAAAATATATTATGAGCTACCTTAATTCCAAGATTTCCGAAAGCATTTGCCAACTGTTTTTCTATTTCTTTTATAATTCTAATAAAAGAACACTGTGCAAGATTTGCATAATTTGAAGGATGGTATCACAGCAACTTTGACCATGCTCCAAGATCAGTTCAGGTCCCACTTCCTATAAAAAAATCTTTCTCAAAAAAAAAGAAAAGAAAAGAAAAAATCTTTCTCACAGCTATTGATACCCCCCAAATTAAGTTGCTTTATGTTATATATGTTTTGTATTTACTTAAATGTGTATTTGTTGTTTCTCCCCAGTAGAATGTAAGCTCCTTGAGGGAAACGACTTTCATTTTTGCCTAGCACAGAGAAGGCACTTAAAAATGCTTGTTATATTGAATCTAATTTAAATGGTCAGATGTTATTGTTTTGTTGTGCAGTCATGTCTGACTCTTCATGACCCCATTTGGGGTTTTCTTGGCAAAGATCCTGGAATGGTTTGCCATTTCCTTCCCCAGCTCATTTTACAGATGAGGAAACTGAGGTAAACAGGGTTAAGTAACTTGCCCAGGGTCACACAGCTAATAAGCATGTGAGGCTGACTGTGAACTCAGGAAGATGAATTTTCCTGACTTCAGACCCAGTACTTTATAAACTGTACCATCTAGCTGCCCCCAATACTGAGGCTATATTTGCATGGTTCGTACCCCCCTCTGGGGGTTGGGGGGGGGGGCAAGTCCCGATTTTAATTAAACTTTAGGGAATTAGGTAAATCTATTTAGGTATAAAGGATGAAATGGGAGAGGAGGATGTATCTCCATCTTTTTTTGAAGGGAAGAGGAGGGCAGTATTTTTCCCCAAGCAAATCTGGGTCAAGACATGAAGCAGATACAAAAAAATCTGCAGTTTTCATTTCCCTTCAGAGTTCTGTGAGTTAGCTATATCTATAAGCTTCTTCATTTATTACCAAGACTCATGCACATCACAATTGTGTTGCACAGGCATGTTGGATTGTTTGCAAAAAAAGACAGCTATTTCTGGGAGCTTCTGAGAGGCATACTGTCAACCTAGATAGAAATAACCTTGTGGCATCTATCCATTACTGATTGTGAATCTGTTGTCATGTTAACTTTAAAAGTCACAGTAAATTGTCTGTGTTAATAATGGACCACTGATATGGCAGACTATTTAAATGTCAAGGGAAAAAAGAGTAACATGGGATGATTTTTCACTTAGCAGCTGTGACCAGCTTTCTTTATCACTACAATTTAATGCTAATACAGCTTCTCAGTGTGTTTCTCCAACCTTACTGTAAGTGTTCCTTGACAGTTGATACTTAATTCAATTCACCAAGTGTCTGCTACGTGCAAAGCATTGAAGGAGAAACAGAGGTGACTTAAGAAAAGCTCTATTTGGTGCTTGCCTTTAAGGAGCTTACGACCTAATAAAAAAGATAGGTTATTGTTCAGTAATTTCAGTCGTAACAAATTCTTCATGATTGTATTTAGGGTTTTCTTGGCATAGATAGTGGAGTGCTTTGCCATTTCCTTTTCCAGGTAATTTTATAGATGAGGGAACTGAGGCAAACAGGGTCAAGGAACTTGCCCAAGGTCACTCAGCTAGTAAGTGTCTGAGACCAGATTTGAACTAAAGAGATGTCTTCCTGACTTTAGGCCAAGTCACTCTATCCTTGTGCCACCTAATTGCCCAAAGGAGATAAGAAACTTACTCAAATAAGGATAATATTAAAAAAAAAAAAAAAAGAACCTGATGGATGCATGAGAGCTAATTACAAAAGGATACCAGAAAGTAGAATGTGAAGTCTTTTACATTCTCTGGGCTTCTAGACAGTGTTCTTTGCCTTGTGAGTAAATAAGATAATTATGCAAAACCACTTTTAAAAACAGTGAAGCAGGGGATGCTAGATGGTATAGAGGATAGAGAGTCAGACCTGGAGTCAGGCAGATTCATCTTCCTGATTTCAAATCTGGCCTCAGACACTTACTAGCTTGTGACCCTGGGCAAGTCACTTTACCTTATTTGCCTAAGTTTCCTCATTTGTAAAATAAACTCGAGAATGAAATGGCAAGACACTCTAGTATCTTTGCCAAGAAAACCCCGAAAGGTTCATGAGCAGTTGGAAGTGACTGAAAAACAAAAGCAACAAACTCTATGTTAACTATGACATGGATAGTCTTTAATAAAACATTATTTTAAAAAATGAAGACAGTGAAGCACTATCTATAAGCAGGATATTGTTGTTGATGGTGTTATTATTATAAAGTAAGAGATTAAGACTTCTGCTTTCCAGAGCAAGAGGCCATCCAGGCTCATTTCAATCTATCAGTTTCTCCAACAGAATGCTATCTATTCCTTAGACCTCATTCCACCTTAATCTCCTTATCTCCATAATCTCACTGTTCTGGTTGTATGGTTTCAGTTAGACTCATGGTTAGCTATACTGAGGGTCAGAAAAGCTTAAGGAGGAAAAGATTCCTTCAAATGATCGAGGATATCCATCCTTTCAGGGCTATAGATAAACAATGAAGGGCTGCTTCTTAAATGGTTTACAATTCTGGCTCCTTGATGAGAGAGAGAGAGAGAGAGAGAGAGAGAGAGAGAGAGAGAGAGAGAGAGAGAGAGAAAGAGAGAGAGAAGTAAAATTCTTCTTGTATCCCCCTAGAATATAGCTCAGTGCCTTGCACAAAGTAAAGATTCAATAAAGATTTGTTGAATGAATGAATGAGTGAATGAATTCATTACCCCAGACTTTCCCCAGGGCTGTCATTTAACATTATAAGGTTATAGTGGTAAATGAGTTTGGCCAGATGGTTTCCTCTTAGGTTCGAGCAATTCTCCCTAGAGAGATGGCCTGTGGTGGGGAAGCAGACATTCCAGCCCAGATTTTCTGTAGGAGACCAAAGCAGAATCACTGCCAACCTTAATAAGCAAATCTCCCCCAAATTATTATGTCAGCTGATGAACTTGCAGAAAATAATGTTCAGAAGATTACAAAATTGATTCCAGACCATCTGAGGGATCAGCGTGCAAATTAATAGGTGCACGTATTAACAATATATATAAATGAAGACATACCAAATTGGGTTTATCAGGAAATGAAATCAGGATTGCAAGGGAATGTGCTTTTGCTGACGGTAGCAAAAATCGTAGGGATTGATCAGCTCTCATCTCTACTGAAGTTATTTTGCCAGGTGTCTGAAAAGAGTGTCTGAAACCTTGGACATGGGGGAATTCATTTTCTAATAGCCAGGTCTTCTGTAGACAGATGTTAAAACCAGACAGGAAAGTTAGAAGATCAGCATCTTTACCTTTGCTTCCCCCTCCTGCCACACTGTAGGATAAAAATTTAGTTTCTATGAAAAAATAATAAGCATATTTTTCTGAGAAAAATACTTATAATAATAAAGAAATCAATCATTGGAACAATATAGAAATGCTAGATAGTCAACCAAAGACATACAAAAGATTAGTCAATAGATCCATAGAAAATAAAAAATGAGGAAAAGATTTATGATTTAACAAAGGTACTTGGAAAAAGTAAGTAGCAACATGACAAGAAATAGATTTAGATCCACATCTCACACCATATACTTCAATCAAGTCCATCTAGATACACTATAAAAAGATGGAAGAAATTGGAATTATAAATCTCAGTTATGGAGGGGAGATTACCAGGGCAATATAAATGTGCTAAATTACTTTAAAATAAAAATTTCTATACAAAAACCCAAATACTCAAGAAAAGACAACCAATTGGGGAAATGTTATGGCAAATTATGATAAATACAAACCTTAAATCGAAAATATATATTTTTTAAAACTACCAGGGTGGCTAGGTGGCGCAGTGAGTAGAGTGTTGGCCCTGGAGTCAGAAGGACCTGAGTTCGGTTCCGGCCTCAGACACTTAACGAACACACAAACAAAAACCTAGCCGTGTGACCTTGGGCAAGTTACTTAATCCCAATTGCCCTCCAAAAATAAAAAAAAAAACCTACCAAAAAAATTTACCAAGGCAACTCCCAGTTCTTGATAGATAAAATCAATCAATATGAATACAACACACACACACACAAGTTAGCAAGTCTATTAAACTCCTACTATGCAGCCACCACTGTGCTAAGCACTAAGAATCTAAAGAACTGTCGAAAATAAAAATTAGGCCTTGTTCTCAGGATGCCCACAATCTAATGCAAACAACATACAAACATAAATTGTAGATAATCAATGGAGGGAAGGGGTTGAGAGGATTTGGGAAGAACAATTTACAAAAGATAATTTACAAAAGAATTGTAATGTACCACATGATACCAAATTGGTAAATAATAATAACAATTAAAGAAATCCAGGGCTGACTTAGTTGTAGAGAAATGGGTGCCATCTTCATTGCTGATAAACTATAAACTAACAGAATCTTTTCAGTAAGGAGTTCAGCAGTGTGGAGTAAAAATTTTAAAAAACCATACCATTTGACCCAAAGCTCAAGATCATACAGAAGATAGTAATCAAAATTGGCAGTAACTCGAATCTGGGCATTCAGAGGATCTGTTGAAAGAGCATCATCCCCAAACACCTGGAAAAGAGGAGACTCAAGGGGCCCAGAACTCAATAGCTGTCTTCAAATATTTAAAAAGCTGTTACCAAGAAAAGGGATTAGATCATTCTGTTCCACTCTGAAGGACAATAATAGGATCATTAGCAGAAGATTCAAACTAGAAAATTTAGGATTGATTTTAACAAAAACTTGTAAACTAATTATTTGGAAGTAGAAATGAGAGGTAGTGAGTCTCTTGTCATAGGAGTTTTAAGCCAAGCTTAGATAGCCCCTTGCCTGGTTTATCGTGCACAGACTCATTTCTGCATAAGGGTTCATCCTGTATAGATCTTGTTCCTATATAGCTGTTTGCACACTGTCTTTCACCACTGCACTGTGAATTCCTTGAAAGGAGGTACAGGGGGGCGGCTAGGTGGCACAGTGAGTAGAGCGTTGGCCCTGGAGTCAGAAGGACCTGAGTTCGGATCCGGCCTCAGACACTTAACCCAAACAAACAAAAACCTAGCCGTGTGACCTTGGGCAAGTTACTTGACCCCAATTGCCCTCCAAAAAGCAAAAAAAAAAAAAAAAAAGAAAGGAGGTACTGGCATGTGCCTTTATTTGTATTCCCAGTGCCTACCACAATCCCTGGCACAGAGTAGGTGCTTGACAAATACTTGTTGGCTTGAGTAAATGACCACTGACTTGGAAATTGTTTTTAAAATGTTGAAATGAATCTTAGACTTAAATGAGCTAGGCCTTACCTATTATAGAATCATGCCATCCCAAGTCCCAAAAGGCAGATGGATGGATTTGCTTCAGAATGTGCTCATTTTTTATTTAAACGTGAATATAACCAATTACGCTTGTCTTACAAAAACTGAAATTCAAATTAACAAATGTCATTAGAGGCAGTATAACATAATAGATAGAGACCTCCACTTGGACTCAGAGAAACCTGGGTTGCAGTCAGGCCTCTGATTCGGTACTGACCAAGAAATCCTGGACAAATCACTTCAGCTCTGAATGCCCTCAGCAATTCCCTAAGACTTAAGATGCAAAGGGTACTGACCAGCACCAGTAAAGAAAGGTCACTGGGAGGGCTGTGTTGAGCACTAGTGATAGAAAAAGAGGCAAAAGACTGTCCCTGCCCTCAAGGAGCTTATCATCTGGGGGAAACTCGAGATGCAAACAAATATAAGCAAGCTACAAACAGGATGAATAGGACTTAAAGAATAGAGGGAAAATTAAGAGGAGTTGAGGAATTACAGATCACAGATGATGATTCTTTCAAGAGAGAATTCTTGTTCTTGTCGATAGCACCACGTCCTCCCTAGATGTGGGACCAGATTTCAACACCTGACTCTAGATGTGGTACTCCAGAATACAAGGGGACTATCATCTCCTTATTCCTAAAAACTATCATAATATAGACCAAGTTTGTTTTGACTTTTTAAACTTAAATATCATTCTGTTGATTTATATTCAGCTTGTAAACCACTATACCCCCAAAACGTTTTTAGACAAACTGCTATCAAAATATGCCTTTCCCAACTTGTATTTGTGAAGTGGAATTTCTTTTAACTGAAGTATAGAGACTTTCAATTTATCTCTGTTCAAATTCCTCTTATTAGATTTGATCCAGTGATCTGGCCTAGTAA
Organism: Gymnobelideus leadbeateri; assembly: GCA_011680675.1. NCBI lineage: Eukaryota > Metazoa > Chordata > Mammalia > Diprotodontia > Petauridae > Gymnobelideus > Gymnobelideus leadbeateri. The sequence continues at coordinate 402,652 of WOXC01005287.1, forward strand.
GATATTTTTGAATACTAGCTGTCATCCATATACTGGCTATCTCTCTCATCTTTGTTACCAATAGATTTGATAAGTATTCCAACTATGCCTGGGGCAGCTAGGTGGCACCATAGAGTGCTGGGCCTGGAGCCAGGAAGACTCATTTTCTTGAGTTCAAATCTGGCCTCAAATACTTACTAACTATGACCCTGGGTAAGGGATTAAGTCCCTTAATCCTCTTTGACTCAGTTTCCTCATCTGTAAAATGAGCCAGAGAAGGAAATGGCAAACCACTCTAGTATTTTCTTCAAGAAAACCCCCAAAAGAGTCACTAAGAATTGGACCTGACTGAAGATAACAAAACAACAGCCACCACTTGTGTCTTTTTCTGAGTTATTGGTAAAAACATTAACAACAGAGAGCTAATGACAGAGCCCTGATGCATTCTACTAGAGGCCTCCTAATTGATATCAATTATTAATAACTAGTATTTGAGTCCTGTCATTCAGTCAGCTCCAGATTCATCTAATTATATTTTCATCTAACCACATCTCTACATCATTTCCATGAGAAAGGCTTGAGGGACTTTATAAAATGGATAGTTAAAGTCTGGGTGAACTACTCCTATAGAGTTTTTCTCAACTTTAGTAAAACACTTCAGTAAACCTTTCACAAAAGGAAATAAGGTTCTTTATGATTATTGCTCCCTTTTCTGGTTCACCAACCTTCCCTTTAATAATACATTCCAGAATATATTATTTTGCCAAGAATCAAAGACACGTTTCCTGGCCTATAATTTTCAGATTCTATTCTCTTCCTCTTTTTGAAAACTGAGTCATTTACCTTTTCTCAATGTTCTTTATGCTGTTGTTGTTATTGGAGAGGAAAATGGCAAACCCCTCCAGTATCTTTGCCAAGAAAATCCCAATTTCTGAGTCTATTCTCTTCCCTTTTTTGAAAATTGAGTCAACATTTACCTTTCTTAAACGTCCTTCCCTTCTCCAATTCTCTACAGTCTTTCAAAAACCACTAAAGATGGTGATCTACCAGTTCTTTCAGTATCCAAGACTACAGTTTGTCTGGGTCAGGTGATTGGAATTTATCAAGGGCAGCCAGGTATCTCTTACAATCTCCTTACTTACCTTGGGTATCAACTCTCTATTAGGCATTTTAGTTCTGTCCTTTTCAGTCCAAATATCATTCTTCCCTGCAGAGAAAACGGGGCGGGGGGGGAAATCGAGCAGTTCTGCTTTCTCTCTGCCAACAGCTCTTATAGTCCTGTACACATTATGCAGTTATTTTATCCTCTGATCCCCTCTCATGTTTGTGCATCTCTTCAGTTTCCAAACCACAAAAAGAGCTGCTCTAAATATTTTATACAAACAAGTCCTTTGCCCTTTTTTGAATGTCTTTGGGATATAGTCTATCAATGATACCAGTGGTTTTGCTGGATCAAAGAGCATGCACAGTTTTACAACTCTTTGAGCATAGTTCCAAATTGCTCTCCAGAATGGTTGGATCAGTTCACAACTCCACCAACAATGCTTTAGTGTCCCAGTTTTCCCACATCCCCTCCAACATACAATATTTTCCTTTTTTGTCATATTAGCCAATCTGGTAGGTGTGAGGTGGCACCTCAGAGCTGTTTTAACTTGCATTTCTCTAGTCAGTAGTGATTTAGAGCATTTTTTTCATCTGATTATAGATAGCTTTGATTTCTTTTGCTTTTTTTTTTTGGAGGGGGAAGGTAGGGCAATTGGGTTAAGTGACTTGCCCAAGGTCACACAGCTAGTTTTGTGTTAAGTGTCTGAGGTCAGATTTGAACTCAAGGTCCTCCTGACTCCAGGGCCAGTGCTCTATTCACTGTGCCACCTAGCTGCCCCAATAGCTTTGGTTTATTTTTTTTATTTTTGCCTTTTTGGAGGGCAATTGAGGTTAAGTAACTTGCCCAAGGTCACACGGCTAGGTTTTTGTTTGCATGTGCATTAAGTGTCTGAGGACCAAACTCAGGTCCTTCTGACTCCAGGGCAGACCCTCTACTCACTGCCCCACCTAGCCACCCCAGCTTTGGTTTATTAATCTCAAAACTGCCTGTTCATATCTTTTGACCATTTGTCAATTTGGGAATGACTTGTATTTTTAGAAATTTAACTCAGTTCTCTATATATTTGAGAAATGAGAATTTTATCAGAAATACTTGTGGCAGAAATTTTCCCCCAGTTTTCTTCTGTCCTTGTAATTTTGGTTGCAATGGTTTTCTTTGTGCAAAACTTTTTAATTTTATATAATCAAAATTATCTATTGCACATTCTGTAATGCTCCCTATATCTTCTTTGCTCCTAAATTCTTTCCTTATCCACAAATCTGATAAACTATTCCATACTCTCTTAATTTGCTAATGGTATCACCCTTTATTTGAAAATCACGCACCCATTTTGACCTTATCTTGGTATATAATCTGAGATGTTGGTCTATACGTAGCTTCTGTAATACTGTTTTCCAATTTTTCCAGCAGTTTTTGTCAAATAATGAGTTTTTATTCAAAAACTTGGATCTTTGGGTTTATCACATACTACATTCCTATGGTTATTTGCTATAATATAGTTTGTACCTAATCTATTCCACTGATCCACCAATCAATTTCTTAGCCAGACCAGATTGTTTTGATAATTACTACTTTATAATATAGTTTGAGATCTGATATAACTAAACTACCTTCTTTCACATTTTTAAAAGATCAATTCCCTTAATATCCTTAAGCTTTTGTTCTTCCAGATGAATTTTATTATTTTTTCTAGCTCTATAAAATAATTTTGGTTTTTTGATTGATATGGCACTGAATGAATAGACTAATTTAGGTAGAATTGTCATTTTTATTATATTGGTTCATCTACCTATGAGCAATTAATATTTTTCCAATTGTTTATATCTGACTTTAATTTGTGTGAAAATTGTTTTCATAGTTGTGTTCATATAATTCCTGGGTTTGTCTTGGCAGATAGATTCCCAAGTATTTTATTCTGTCTACAGTTATTTTAAGTGGAATTTCTCTTTCTATCTCTTGCTGCTGGATTTTGTTTGTAATATATAGAAATGCTGATGATTTATATGGATTTATTTTACATCCTGCAACTTCGATGAAGTTGTTAATAATTTCAAGTAGTTTTTTGGTTGATTCCTAGGATTTTCTAAACATAATGCTAAGTCACTATTGATTAGGGAAATGAAAATTAAAACAACTCTGAGGTACCACCCCACACCTATCAGATTGGCTAACATAATAGAAAAGGAAAATGACAAATGGTGAAGGGGATGTGGAAAAATTGGGACACCAATGCACTATTGGTGGAGTAGTAAACTGGTCCAGCCATTGTGGAAAACAATTTAGAACAGTGCCCAAAGGACTGTAAAACTTCAGACTCTTTGATCCATCACTATCACTACTAGGTCTTATCTTAATGAGTTCAAAGAAAAGGGAAAGAGATCTTTATGTACAAAAATGTTTATAGTTGCTCTTTTTGTGGTGGTGGTTGTATTTTGTTCTTTATTCTCAAAGAGGACCAATGGCATCAGGAGATCAGGAAGGTGGTGTCTTGACTTACAAGTGAATTGGATTTAAGTGAGGCAGAGCTGTGCAAAGTCATTGGCCTCACTCTCTCCTCCAGAGTCATTGAGAGTTCAGTGGCAAGACATAAGTCAAGATGACTGGCAATGACCTAGCTCTTTCTGTGGTGGCAAAGAACTAGAAACTAAGGAAATACCCATCAATTGGAGAATGGCTCAGCAAGCTGTGGTATATGATTGTGATGAAAGACTATTAAACTATAAGAAATGATGAGCATGATGCTTTTAGAAAAGCCGAGAAGAGCTTACACAAACTGATGCAAAGAGAAATGAGTAGAACCAGGAGAACATTGTACACAGTAACAGCAATATTGTAACAGTGATCAACTGTGAAAGACTTAGCTACTCTGATCAATAGAATGATTTGAGACAATTCCAGAGTACCCATGATGAAAAACGTTATGTACCTACACAGAAAGAACTGACTCTGAGTACAGATTGAAGTATACTTTTTTCACTTTCTTGATTTTTCTTGGTTTTGTCTAGAGTCTAACTGAGACTGCTTGGCTTTCTTCTCCTCCTAAATCACAAATTCTTGAAAGGAATGTCCATTTACCCCTTCTATCATTCCCACCCAAAGAACCAATTTCTTCCTGTTTATGAAAATCAGAACTTTCTTAGCATTTTGCCTTGATAGTTCCTCCAGCTTTTGAAGGACAAAACTATGATTAAGTCAAACTAAGTTATGACCTGCTCCACTTTTGGCAAAAAGTTGGCATGATTGATGTCTTCCATCACTACTGTGGGGCATCAGGAGCGCAAATCTGCTCACTAGTTATGTGACAGTAGGTAAGTCATTTAACCCTGTTTGCCTCAGTTTCCTCATCTATAAAAAGAGCATTAAGTGAAAATGGCAAACCACTCCAGCATCTTTCCCAAGAAAGCCCCAAATGAGGTCATGAAAAGTCAGAAATGACTGTAACCATTGAACAGTCATTACTACATAATACATCTGTGCCAGTCTTGTTATCTGTTTACCAAATTATATAGTTTTTTTCTCTCTGTCCAATTCATCTTTAGAATATTTTGATAACAAAATTGCTTCTGTTTCTCTATCCATTGATCTCCACCCAAATATTATTCACCATGCTTCCCCGTTATGGTTCCTAGAAAGGCTTGTAAAATTTCTAATAATCTGTTATCCATTGGTATTTTATCTTTCTCTGACTACTCCATATGATCCCACAGAACTTAAGTGTTAGTAATTCTCCTTTGAAGGCATCCATTAATTTCATGAGACATTCTAACACTTCATTAGTCTCACCAACTTCTACACTCTGCCATCCCTATATTAAAGCTCCTATTCTGTGCTTCTCATTCTTTGTTTCTATTTCCCCAAGATTACAAAGAGTTTCATTTTGCTCCATCTTTGGGAATATTTTTGCTTTCCAGACCAAACAGTCTGAAGTCTCTACTATTTGGTTATATGTAATCAAACAAAAAATATATGTTGGCCATGCAGTTAGTAAAGTATCGGTGGATTAGCTCATCAACAATTTCTTCTGGTAGTATCATGTAGGCTTGGTCAAATGACCAGAATTCATCCATTTTGATAAGGCTTGAGTCTTTTGATGTCTTGAGAACTGCTTTTTTTTTTTTTTTGGTCTAGGATATGTCGCAGGAAGAAAGAGAACTTTTTCAAAAATTGTCATTATCAGGTTGACAGTAGCTGCCTCAGCTACCCCTCAGTGGGGAATCACCAATCTTCAGTATTCTTCTCTTCTTTCCTCTGATCCTCACTGGATGAGCCCTCTCCTATCAGCACCCATGGATCTACTTTATTATTACTTGGAAGACACACAACTTTCCTCCTAAGAGTATTCTATCCTCCTTCCTCTTCAGGAAGTCTCTATTTTATTTCTTTTTCTCTGTGTCTTCAATTTTTTTAAGTTAAATTTTATTTTTTCAATTATCTATAACATTTTTGTTCTCCCCCCAATTCCCTAATACTGAAGAGAGAGACAGAGTGACAGAGAAAGAGAGAAAGAGAGACAGAGACATAGAAAGAGAAACAGAGTGAGACAGAGAAAAAGAGAGACAGAGAGAGACAGAGACAGAGAGAGAAAAAGCGATAGAGACAGAGACACAAAACCCTTGTAACACCCATTCATAATAAAGATAAATTGACATATTGTCCATGTTCAAAAATGTGTATCTCAAAAAAAAAAATGTGTATCTCATTCTCACCCAGAGTCCATGATCTCTGCCAGGAAGCAGACAGAATGTTTTATTGATGGTCCTTTGGAATCAGTCAATCATTGTGTTGATCAGAGTTCTTTCACAACTGTTTGTTTATAGAGTGTTAAATGTATTAGGTTCCAATATATGCAAAGTAATATGCATATCTCTGGAGACCCAAAGATGAAAAATAAAATACAAGCCCTGACCTCAAGAAGCTTGCATTCTTTTGTAAAAGAGAGTTTCAAAGCCCTCAAAGAAAAGCTGAAAAGGAATACAATAGCCTTTGAACCTGAGAGAGGGGTGCATTGATACAGGAAGGCTTCCCTGAGGAGGTGATGGCTGAATTGAATCTTGAAGGAAAAGAAGGATTTCAGCTGGCAGAGATGGGAAAAAAGCATGTTCTAGGCATGGGGTACAGCCTACACAAATACATGGAGTCAGGAAAGGGTTGAATAAGGAGAATTGGAGAATAAGTACAGTTTGGTTAGAACAGAGTGTGTACAAAGGAGAATATAATATGAAATGAGACTAATAAGGTAGTTGGAGTCAATTTGTGAAAAGTTTTCATTGTCAGACTGAAATGTTTGTTTTTTTTCTAAGAAGCTGCTGCTGCTGAAGCATAATGCTCCAAATCCTTATGAAGAGGACCTTTATGAACTTCTAAGGAGGACTCAAAAAGGAGATAGCTCCAGAGAGACAGATTAACACAGCATGTATCATGAAGAGAATGCTAGACTTGGAGCCAATAAGACTAGGATTCTAATCCCACCTCTGACTCTGACTAGCTATCGACCTCAGTTTCTCCATCTGTGAAATGGGAATATTAGCCTTCCCCACAGGTTTATTATGACAAAATGAAATAATATGCACAAAGTGCTATACAAATGTGAATCTCGTCTTCCCAAAAGGATAGATGAAAACAGACTCTTCCATCCCCACTCCTGAGAATCTCTGTTTCAGCCGACAGCCACTTTCTAGACTGAGTCACAGATTCTCTTTACTCCCACTACATTGAGCTGAGTTTCAAAGATATAATAGGTGCAGAATAAATACATGTTGATGTTGCTGCATCTAAAAGCAACTACCTATTTGAGCATACCCTGAGGCTTGACATAGTAACTTACCTCAACCAGAACAAAACACAAAATCCTCTGTTTGACTTTTAAAGCTCTCCTTAATCTAGCTTCAACCTCTTTCTTTCCAGATTGATTTCAGGTGGCTAGGTGGTGCAGTGAATAGAGCATCAGCCCTGGAGTCAGGAGGACCTGAGTTCAAATAAGGCCTCAGACACCTAACAATTATTAGCCGTGTGACTTTGGGAAAGTCACTTAACCCCAATTGCCCTACCTTTTCCCCTCCAAAAAGCAAAAAAACAAACAAAAAACCAGATTGATTTCACCCCCACCCCTCCCATGCTTTCTGTTCTAGCCTGGCTGGCCTAGCCACAGCACAGGACAAAGAGAGCTAGATTGAGAATCAAAGGACCTGGGTTCAAATCAAGTCACTCTCTGGGCTTTAGTTTCCTTAACTGTAAAAATGTGGAACATTACCTCCATTCTCATTTCAGCATAGTTGCACAGGCTGTCAAGGCTAAGCTCAAGGACACTCTCCTACACAATGTGCTCCTGATTCTTTCAGTTTTAATACCCCCCCCCACCAAATTAATTTGCATTTAGTTATATATATTTATCTGAATATGTGTTGTATTCTCATCTCCTTAGTTGAAAAACAGACAAAAATAATAACATATTTAATAATATAAAAATAATACTATACCATACTAGAAAATATAATAATACTACATAGTCTTGCTTTCTAGTCTTTATACAAGGCTTTAGAATTTATAAATCACTTTAACAATATTATTTTATTTGATCATCACAACAACCTTAGGAAGTAGGTGCTATTATCACCCCCCATTTTACAGTTGAAGAAACTGAGGCAGACAGGAACAGAGATAGACTCATCCACAGCTATCAGGTCTTCCTGACTTCAGGTGCTGAGCTCTATTCACTCTCTCTGCCTAATTGAATGCATATATCTTGAGAGCAGGGACAGTTTTCTTTTTGCCCTTGTTTATCCAGGGCCTAGACAATGACTGACATAATACTAGGCACTTACTAATAATAAGGCATGTTGAGTTTTATTGAATTGAACCAACTTGAATCCAAGTTTTTCTAAAAAAGGAAGATGTTAGATAGAAGGTGACCATGACTAATCAGTAAATTTCCAGGTAAGATATGGACAATAAATGATAAAATTCCACTCAGCCAATTGGAAGATTTTTACAGGTCTGGATGATTGAGCTTGGGAACTCAGGGAGACAAAGAATTCAGTAATTACAAATGGGCCATTGTCTGGCAGGAACTTTGATGTGATTTGCCAGTCCTAATAAGGATTATTAAATAACAACACAAGCAGGGTGTTGTATGGATAAGAATGCAGAAGTGAAATTGGGAAAAACTTAGGCCAGAGATCTGGCCTCACCCAAAAGTCACCAAATGGGAAGACTGTCAGATTCTCAATAAGAGGATCTGAGTTCAAATCCAGTTTCTGCTACTTCTATGTGAATGAACTTGTGAAAGCCACCCTGCTTCTCTGAGCCTTTGTTTTCTCATTTGTAAAAGGAAGAAGGTGGTCTTATTAGATCAAGGATTCTTAAACAGAAGTCTGTGACTTGAGCTTTTTATTTTCAAACTTTGCTAATAGCAGTTCACTATAATGAATTTCCTTTGAAATCATATGTCATTTATTTTAATATTCTAAAACATGATTCTAATAAGGGATCCATAATCTTCACCAGTCTGCTGAAGAGGTCATACACACACACACACACACACACACACACACACACACACACACACACACACACACACGGTTAAGAACCTTTGGACTAGATGTTCCCCGTCCAAGGATCCTTCAAGCTTTAAATACCATGATCCTCTGTAGAGAGATTTTGATTCTTTTCCTTCACCCATCTTTTTACTGGAATAGTAGCCAAAGCTAGAATTAAAAGTCTAGTTTTAGTTTGCCTTCCAAGTTTGTATAGTCTTTTTTTTATTATTATTATAGCTTTCTATTAAAAGCTTGTGCAGAAACAAGGGACGCATTTCTAGTATGTCCTTATTTGTAGCCTTGTTTTCCACATGTGCTCACACATGGAAATTCCCCGGCGTTCTCCAGGATATCCTTTCCTTTTGCCTTGGCTCCTGTGAAGCCTCTGACCATCCTGTTCTCTTTATCTCGGTTGCAGATGGCCTGAACCACATTCTTCATTAGTGACTCACTGGCTTAGATCATTTGCCTTAGCTTCCTTTATACCAGCCTTTGGAACAGTCTACTATATATTCTTGCTTTTCTTGTTTGTCTCATTATTCTTTAAATCATGCAGAAAAAATGATTTGTTACTGTTGTCGAGATCGAATGACAATTGGTACCTAGGAAACATTGCCAGACTCCTTTGTCAGTCCTTTTCCTTTCTTTCTTCTTTTTGCCTACAAATTTAGCCTGTTAACCACTATATCTCTGATTTGCATTCATTTAATGAGTTTTCTGAGCCACGTTTTATGGCTGTCTCCCTGATGACAAAAGAAAAAAAAAGTTTGATTAAAATTTGAAAACACCATTTGCTCTTTTAACTCCATGATTCCAAATACTCTTATTTGCTATTACAGTTTTAATTCTTCTAACCCATTTATGTTCACCAGGCCACTTCCCAGCACCCTCTGGGGCAGTTTGAGGGGACTATAGCATGTTACCAAGAGTGATCCCAATGTGAGACACAATGTAAAAGATGTCAAGTATGACTATTTGAAGGAGAACTGATGGATGAATGGCCAAGTGTTGCTCTAATACCCAAAACCATGAAGACAACCAGGGTAAGGTGTCCAGCAGCAATGGGTTGCTTATCTGTAGAGGACTTAGAGATAGGAATGGATAAGAATTGTCCAGGACGAGCTGTGATCTGCACCACGGCAGGGAGTATGCCTTTAATGTGAGTGACCTCCTTCTGAGATGATGTCCAAGGTGTCTTGTATGTATCTTGTTTGTACATGTTGTTTGTATGTTCTCTCCCCCAACAGACCATGAGCTAATTGAAAGCAGGGACTGTTTCTGCCTTTCTTTGTATCCCTGGTGCTTGGTCCTATTAAGTGCTTAAACATTTATTGACTTGACTTGAGAATACTCACACTTATGTCGTCATGGATCCAATGTAGCACCTGAGTATTTTGCACTGACCCAGTGTTTGGACATTATATGGTGAGCCAAGTTCTCCTCCTCTATCTTTAAATTAGTCTGTGCGTTCTGTCTCACATCTGTATTCACTACTTCCACTGATACTACCATAGTTCAGATTCTTTCACTAAGAACAACAAACTATTCCTTAATGATTTTTCTTCTCTCCAGTCTCTCCCCTCTCCAATCTATCCTAGACATTAGATTTTCCTTATACAAAGACTTGATCATTTCATTCCTCTGCTCAAAAATCTTCAATGGCTCCCTGTTGCTTAACCAACAAAATTTAAACTCTTTAACCTGATATTCAAAGTGTGGGTCCAACTTATTTTCTTACCTCATACTACTTTCCTTCATAGTAGCACCATAGAAGGGGCAGCTAGGTGGAGCAGTAAATAGAGCACTGGCTCTGGAGTCTGGAGGACCTAAGTTCAAATCAGACCTCAGACACTTAACACTTACTAGCTGTGTGACCCTGGGCAAGTCACTTAACCCCAACTGCCCTACCTCCCCCCCTCCAAAAAGCAAAAAAAAAAAAAAAAGTCTAAAAAAAGTAAAAAATAGTGCACCATAGACAGGTGCTATTATTATCCCCATATTACAGATAAGAAAACTGAGACAAATTGAGGTTAAGTGACCTGGTCAAGGTTACACAACTATTAAGCTTCTGAGGCTAGATTTGAACTTCTTAACTGGACCCAGTGTTCTATCCACTGTGCCACCTAAAGACCATGTCTGTGTATCCTCCTAAGTGTCTAGCTAGCACATTGCATTGTGTGTATTAGGTAGGTAATAAATTATTGTGGGGGGGTTGGGTTTTTTTTAGGAAAAAATGTTGAATAAGTGATTTTCATTGTGTTGGTTTTAAGGCTGATGCAACAGTGATATTCCCTAATTTCAACATCAGCACAATTTGACTCCGCAAGTACTTATCAAGCATTGCCTGTGTTTGATTTCCTTTCTCTCTCCCCAACAAGACTGATTGCACTCCCCACAGAAACAAACTCACAATACCAAAAGGGAAGTCCCAGGGTATGAGAATGGGGCACCTTGTGAAGCTTCCCTCTGCATCTCACTGCTTCTCATCAGCTTCCCGAAGGGGTCTGCTCTATGATGTTTACTCAGTCTGTACTCACCCCTCATGCATGAATCCTCAGCATGGCATCAACAGATCAAATGTGGCTCCCACAGCTCCCAGCTTGACTCAGGAACTCCTCTTTCCATTCAGCATACTGACTTTACCCAGCATAACTCCTATAAGTCTGCACTCATTTCCCTTCTCTGGCTTCCTCCTCCCCTAAAAGCCCCTCTCTATACCCCTTTGCCCACAAGCCTGAGGCCCAGAGCATTATGGGGAAAGGGTTTCTGGGCTCCTTTCACAGAGAATTCAGTTCACTTTGAAACTTCTCAGGCCCTCTTCTATCAGCACATTTGCTGCCCAAATATGAATAAGACTCAATCCGTTCCCTCATGGGGCTTATTATTTAGTAGGAAAGAAGACACAGAGGGAGGAAAGATCTAAAACACAGGATTAAAGCATTATTTACCTAGAATTAGAAGGTAGGTCAAAAATTTTCTAGTACAACTACCTATTTTACAGACGTGGAAGCTAAGGTCTCGAGCACAACTGGGGAACCTGCAGCCACAGGTGGCCCTCTAGGTCCTCAAGTGCAGCCCTTTGACTGAATCCAAACTTCACAGAACAAATCCCCTTAATAAAAGGATTCATTCTGTAAAACTTGGACTCAGTCAAAAGACTGTAGCCAAGGACATAGAAGGTCACTTGTGGCCTCGAGGCTGCAGATTCCCCACCCCCGGTCTAGAGAAATGAGGTAATTTGCCCTAGGTCATACTGATAGCAAGTGGCAGAGCTCATCCTGGGCTGCCCACCCATTTGACCCTGAACTGACCCCTCTTATTCCTTGGGAACCCTCCTTTTCAAAGCTTCTCAGAGTGCATGCTCATTGTACTTTGCCCTCCTTAAAATAGTCTCTTATTTTCCAAATGTAGCTGCTAACCCATGTTTCAATTGAAAAACTTAACAGTGGTCAGTCAATGGACTTTCACTTTCAATAGCTTGTTATTTGTTGGGGGTCATTCAACTTCCAGCTCCTTCAGCTGCCTCTAATATCAACCACCTATGACTGTGGCTGAAGTAATCCAGATTATAAAATACAAAGGGCTTTTCAAGTCTAAACATTTTTACACAGCTTTCATTTGAGAAAAGATTAGGAAGAAAGTTGAGGCAAAAATCCTGCAGGAAGCACAAAGCAACTGGTTTTCTACCAGGGAAGGTATTTGGGAAGCAGAATGCAGCTATAGGATACCAGATTCTTATTTCTTCTTTCATGATCGGCTTTAAACATAGAATGTGAGAAGCTAATATAATGTTCAAAGTGTATTTTCATTTTCAGGAAACTTTTTAGGGGATCCAGGAAGGTCCTGTGCCCCCACAATAGCTCCTCTAGTCAGGTCCCATAATGTCTGAAATTCCACTATGATAAAGTAGTTTTTTCAAGGTCCTCTCCATTTAGTTCTATTGGAAAATGCAAATATTCTTGGGAAATGCAATCTTACAAATCACAGTACATGGCAACTGATTTTTTTTTAATAAAAGTCTGTCTAATACAATAGAAAAAACACTGGTCCTGGAATTAGGGAACCTGAGCCCAAACCTGGTTCCACCACTTACTAACTGTGATCTTCCACAAATCACTTAACCCGAGCCTTGTTCTCCTTATCCATAAAATAGACAGAACACAGTCCCTGCCAGCCCTGCCTAACAGGTTGTGCTGAGGATCAACTAAGATAATAAATGTGAAAGTCTTTTACAGGTAATAAAATGCTTTACATTTTTAAGGGAGTAGTTTGAGAGTCCAAGTTCTCTCAAAAGTCTCTAAGAGAGTGACTGGGGGGCAAGGAGGGGGAGAGGAGGGGAGGGGAGGAGAAGGGAAGGAAAGAACACCAAAAAAGAGAAGTGAAGGGTAACAAACACCAGTTCCACCATTTTGCCTGATTGAGCAACCCCTCCTTTTTACCCTGAGGAAAAGTAGTGACTTTGGGGACAATGATAGGAAGAGATCATAGAACATTTAGCATTCTAATGGACCTAGAGATCATATGGGTAAACCCTGTCATCTTCAGTAATAATATCCTCATTCATTTGAGTCGTTTTCAGAAGCTGAGAGGAAAAGGAGACAGTCCAATTAAATAGCGTCTAGCAAACATTACTGTCTCTGAGATACGAATAGGGCCAGAGTTGTGAGTTGTGTAGATTGTCTGTGAATGGGTTTATGGGGGCAAAAGATACGTATGAGAATTGCCCAAGAGAGGTTCATGTCATGGTGAAGAATAGCAAGACCAGGTTGACTGGGCTATGGAATGTATGAAGGGGAGTAATACATAAGGCTGAAAAAACATGTTGGGGCCAGGTTATGAAAGACTTTAAATGCTAAACAAGGGAAGTGATATTTGGCCTGACAAGTAATAGTGACCCACTGGAGTTTATTGGCCAGAGAGGAGTGACATGGCCAGACCTGTAATTTAGGAAAATCACTTTGGTGGCTCTGGGGATGAGGGACTGGAATAGAGAGGCAAGGAGACCAAGTAGAGGCCATTGCAAAAGTCTAGGTGACTCATATTCCCATTTTCTGATTTTTACAAAATATTTACAAAATTACACACACATTTAAATGGCATTCTTGGTGAAGACATGAGAATGGAGCGGAATGGCTTTTTTGCAAATTGTAATTATTTTTATTTTATTTATTTATTTTGCTTTTTTTGGAGGGCAATTGGAGTTAAGTAACTTGCCCAAGGTTAGTTTTTTTTGTGTCAAGTATCTGAGGCCAGGTCCAGATCCGAACTCAGGTCCTCCTGACTCCAGGGCCAGCGCTCTACTCACTGTGCCACCTAGCCACCCTGCAAATTTTAATTATTACCCAATTGACTAAAAGGTATAATTCAGAGGTGCTAAAAACATGGCTATCAGACCCCATATGACTACCAACACTCCCAATGAGGCCTGAACCAGTTTAAAATGTAACTGGGAAACATTTAACAAAATAAATCAAAATATGACGAAATATAAATAATATTATACTTTAAAATCAAGTCGTTATGAGGCCTGCAGGGGACCTTATGTATAGTTTAATGGCCTATTTGAGTTTGAGACCACTGGTATGGATTATAGGATCTCACATTGCCATTATTGTTCACTGAACATTAAAAAAGCATTTGACTTGATCAAGGAAAACACTGTCATGAAGACTTTTCCACAACAGGATGTTTTCCATTCATACATGTTACAATTGTCTAAGATCACCTGAAGGATATAACAAAAGACTTTTGTGCAATGATCCTTTGATTATTAATATCAAGGGAAGCATATAATTCTATGACATATGCTAGCAGAAGATGATAACCATAATCATGGAGAATGCCCAGACCAATCTCCCAATGTAAGTCTTTCCCTAGAAATGGTGAGATCCTCCAGATTGTGCTGAGTGCTTTAAGCCTTGAGACATTGGACTATGGATAGTCCAATGATTGGACTATCTCTTAAATGAGATCCAGAGTTATTCAGAGGAGTTTGAATGTAGCACCAATGTAATATTCACAACACCCACAGTCACGATAAATATGCCTTCATAGTGCTCGATTGCAATATATAACAGACTCAGGGGCAGCTAGGTGGCACAGTTAATAGAGCACTGGTCCTGGAGTCAGGAGGACCTGAGTTCAAATCCGGCCTCAGAAAATTAACACACACACACACACACACACACACACACACACACACACACACACACACACAAACTAGCTGTGTGACCTTGGGCAAGTCACTTAGCCCCAATTGCTTTCCAAAAAAAAAAAGCCCCCCAAAAAGTATAACAGACTCTCCATATAGAAGACAGAAGCAAAAATATTTATTCAAACACCAGAAAATCAAATCCCAAAACCAGTAAGCTGATTCCATCATAGTAGCAAGGAAGTTAATAAACCATAATAGCACAGAGAGCCACAGGATCCTTTAGTCTTCCCACAATTACTCACAAGCCTAACTATCTGCTTGCCTGCCATCTTCTCTCATAACACCATCTCTCAGGCTCTGACTCCCAGCTTTCTGTGGGCTCTGCTCTACCCTTCAGCAAACTCCTCCCACCACAGGTTCCATGTGATTACATTCAGCCTATTAGGGGGGCAGAATTTATTTTCAAAGCAGGGAAGGTCTTCAAATTCTCTTAGGCTTATTAGGCAGGAAAGATCTTCAAATTACCATTACCATTACATTGGTCTAACCATCTACATTAAAAACAAACAAACCCAAATGAATGATAAATACCTATTGTATATATCCAATTCATTCATTGATATATCTATATATATCTTAGAGATTCACTACAGATAAACAAGAACCTGGGCCCAGAACTAAACAGGAGGAAGGGAAAAGCCTGGCTTTCTTTTAGGAAATATTGAAAAACTTTAATGACCCCAAACTTCTCCCTGTAACAAAGCCCCTTTTTTTTAACATGACTATTTTTCCAGTGATGTTATATGACTATGAGTCATATAATACCATAGTCTCCAAAGATTTAAAGTTGGGGTCACTTAAAGGGCAATGCAGAATTGTGTGGCAATGGTGAGCAAGCTGCAATATCTAACTGACAAATAATTGCAGAGGAAAATCAGTGCAAATGATACCATCAGCTAGATATGTGATTAGAAAAGGACATGGTCTGGTCTTGTAGTAAGAGTAAGGAATAACCAATAGACAGCCTGTATGTTCCATTAGTATCCACACAATGTCCTAAGGTCTAGAGGAGAGACTCCAGACATTGAGAGTGCCCCTTGCAGAACGAGGACAAGAGTCTCAGAGAACAAAAAGGTATAGATGAGTTGCCTTCTTCACCACTGGAGGGAGTACCCACATTGAGGAGATCACAGATTCATTGAAATGGGGTAGGGGGAATGAAGCATGTCTCAATATTGTTTTTGCTACTTTAAAATCAACCAAAATGGCCAGAGCCACTCTTATTATTCAAAGTATATGATTGAGAGATTTTGAGCTTTCTGCTTGTCACAAATAGGGTACAAGAAATCAGATGCTCTATATGAAAATTTTGTTTAGGCTTTCCTGTTAGCCTTAAATAATATGTGTTTAACTCTTGATGACATGATTATCACAGGAAACCATCAGGAATATTTACAGCCCAGATTGTACAAAACTGGCTTATTCAATTATATTTCTTTAAAATACAAACATATTCTGCCCCTCTCCCCCTTTCTTCTTTATTCTTTTTATTACAAGAAGTGATTCTAGGCAGGTAAGGGAGGGATATATTAAAAATATGGATGAAAACAAAAAATAAGGTAAAAAGAAAGTAAAGTAAAAAGAAAGAAGGTAAAAAGAAAAAAAAACAGAAAACAAAGATATCAATAAAACTAAGATTTAGGGGCGGCTAGGTGGCGCAGTGAGTAAGAGCGCCGGCCTCGGAGTTGGGATGACCCGAGATCAGATCCGGCCTCAGAAAATGAGCACCCACGCATAAACAATGACTAGCCGTGTAACCTTGAGCAAGTTACTTAACCCCAATTGCTTTAAAAAAAAAAAAACACCAAAAAAAAAAAAAACTAAGATTTAAAAAAAAATTTTTTAAAGAATAGGGTCAAAAAGAATTGGAAACTGAGGGGAAGGCCTTGAATTGGGGAATGGCTAAACAAGTTGTGGTATATGAATGTGAAATATTACTATTGTGTTTTAAGAAATGATGAAGGTGGTGGTTTCAGAAAAACCTGGGAAGATTTGTATGAACTGATACAAAGTGAAGTGAGAAGAACCAGGAGAACAATCTACACAGTGATAGAAATATTTTAAAGGTAATCAACTTTGAAAGATTTAGTGGCTTTAATCAGCAGAATAGTCAAGCAGAAATCTAAAGAACTCGTGATTATTGAAGCTCATTTTTCCTCTTTTTTTCTTTTTCTTGCTGATTTTTAAAAACATGACTAATATAAATATTTGTTTCATTTACCTATACACATTTGTTTTGTGTTTTGTTTTTCTTGCCTTCTAAATGGGGGTGGGGGGAAGGGGAGGAGGAGGGAGAAAATTTGGACCTGAAAATAAAATAAAATTTTAAAAAAGAATAGGGTCAAAATTGGCTTGCTATGGGGAGGGGGGCGGGATGACACACTGTAGGTATAATATATCAAAGTTTTCAGGACTTTATTTCTCAGTTAGAAGGTTCACTCCTTTTCATGAACCCAGGCAAGGTCTTTACTCACTAAACCTTCCTGAGCCTCAGTTTCCTCATCTCTAAATGAAGGAATTAGTCTAAGATCAGCATTCTTAACCTTTTTTTTTTGTTATGTCCTTTAACAATCTAGCAAAGCCAATGAATTCCTTCTCAAAATAATGTTTTTTTTAACACAAAAAAGTAAAATACATAGGATTACAAATAAAATCAATTATATTAAAATATAGTTATAAAAAATAAGAATGCCTGGACTAGTTGATCTCTCAAGTCCCCTCCAGCCCTCCATCTGTGATCCTGTGATCCATTGCCCAGGACATCAGGACAATCTCTACCTTTAATCTTCACAGTGACTTTTGTATAATTTCCTGTGAGTCTTGATGAAATATGTTCATTCTGGTGATGAGGTCAAGCTTCAAGGCTTGGTGTTACCTCTCTGTCCCTGGCTCTATCTTCCTTTCTCAATAAAGATTCTATGGACATCAGCTTCTGCCATCTAAGGTCCATATCCTCTACCCTAATCCACTGATACACATATAACCATTGAGGCAACATTTGTAATAGAAGAGATTTTTGTTACTTTACTTTTTCTCTGTTGGAAGTGTCCTTGCTTAAGATCATCATGACCTCTGGTCCTCTGACCCCTGGCTTTTCCAAATAGAATAGTTCAGTCCCCTGCTGTAATTCTCATCAAGTTTTCAGTAAACTCTTGCCTTCAAGTCTAGTAGGCCACTGGTGACCCTTATCATCTTTGCCTTGTTTCTCTGGTTGTACCAGAGAAAATAATCTGGAGTTAGTCAAAGTGGAATTTTCCAGTTAGATCACTCTTTGCAGCTCTGAGATAATCCTCAAATTTATTTAATCTTTTTAGCAACTGATCAAAATTTGGTGCCTTCCATTCAAACTCAAGATGAATTAGGTGTGCCTTCAGCCCTCTGTGGAATACCATACCTCTTTATGCTCCTCCATTCTGACCTCAGCTGTTCCCTCAAGTTTTATTGCTGCTTTTCCTATAAGTTTGTGTAGTTGACTATCCACATAAATTACAAAGCCAAAAGACTTTACCTCTGCACTGAATGGCAGACTGGATGAATTTAATGTACATTACCTTGATTTTCCATGGCTGCCACAAATTGTTCCTCTAGTCTTCAAAGTGTACTTGCCATGTGAGTTTAAGCTTTGCAGGCATCAGACCCTATACAATGCCAAAGACTGCTCCTTTTGGGCTTTTTAGCAGTACACCCCAATTTTTCTTACTTGGGTATGCACCAATGCTCTAGTGACACATGTCTTATTCAAGCTTGACACATAGTTATTCCTTGGGGGAATGTGGTTCCTTCCTTGAGAAGATCCAGGAATCCTGAATTTCTTTTCTTTCTTTTTTTTTTTTTGAGGGCAATTGGGGTTAAGTGACTTTCCCAAAGTCACACCACTAGTAAGTGTGTCAAGTGTCTGAGTCCACATTTGAACTCAGGTCCTCCTGACTCCAGGACTGGTGCTCTATTCATTGCACCACCTAGCTGCCCCAAATCCTGAATTTCTGAGAGGATCCAAGCTTAGCATCATGCACTAGAAAGTGTGGAGGCCTATCAGCATCTATAGTAGCTGTTCCTGGCTGTTCAAATGACTTTTTCTCCCACTCAGTTCTGATAATCTGATCCTCCCTCACTATTTATCATAATTTTCACTATATTATCTTCTGTTAAGAAGTCTAATAGTAATTTTCCAAGTACTTTCCAAAACTTCTATCTTTCCAGGAATTTCAGAAGGGTTTGTGCATTAGCACAACTTACAGAAGAGAGACAAAATTTTGTCCTTCCCACTCTTCATCTCCCCAAAGTGTTTAAAAGACACCAAAAAATGCTCTCAAGAGTCTCATGTAACAAGGCACTTTAAAAAGCCTGCTGTGTAGCTCTAGATAGATTTCCAGGAAATAGTATTGTAGGGAGGTAACATTCATTCTACTCATATCAGCTTCCATACTCATAATGCACACAATAATACAAGATATCAATAATTGAGCACTCAACCACGTAAAGATAATCTCAAAACAAATGAACTGACTGATAAGAAAACACCTTGGAAAGTTGACCATTGAATTAACAGAAAACAGAAGAAAAAATATTAATTATTCTCCACTAGATCCTGATTAGAACCCCCAAGCTATAGATCCTGCAAGATCTATATATAACATCCTCGGAAATTTACCCCTGCAAATTAGACAGTGTCCTCAGACTTAGGACCTTGAAGATATGATGTCTAAAGTCTACAAATTTCTTCTCTAACAAATATTCCTCACTGTCAAGTAGGCAGTAGACTTTAGACATCATATCTTCAAGGTCCTAAGTCTGAGGACACTTGACAGTGAGGAATATTTGTTAGAGAAGAAATTTGTAGACTTTAGACATCATATCTTCAAGGTCCTAAGTCGATTTGGTTGGGAACTTTACTCTAAATAGACCTTCAGCTCTGATAGGAGGCAGCATGGTGTAGTCTAGAATCAGGAGATCAGGATTCAAGTTCTGATTCTGCCACTTACAGCTATGAGATGTTGAACAAGTCACTTAAACTCCTAGAGCCTCTGTTTCTTTGACTGTCAAACAGGTCTGATAATGTTTGCATTGAAAGGCAGCCAGACATAGTATATAGAAGGCTTATCAGAAGTCAGGAGGTCATATATTCAAGTCCTAACTCTGATAAATGTTGACAATATGACCTTCAAGTAACTTTTTAAAGAATTTAAATAACAGAGGAGTAACAGATCCACATGGGTAGAGGGACTTTCCACACTGGGCATTACCCACTCTTACAAAATCACCAGTCTGTACTTTAAAATAAAATGTTTGCACCATTACCTTACAGGGTTTACTCATCCCATGAATATTTATTAAGAAATAATAACACAGAAAACTGTGCTAAGTGTTTAGGAGATGTAAAGTTTAAATAATTAAGACTGTCTTCTGATTTTGTCTAGTAGGATATGAAACTACCACTGACAACTGCAATTCACAAAAAGATCATTGCTTTAATTGGAATGAGAATATGTATGAAGCATTTTATAACCATGAAATGCTTAAGTTTGATTTTTTTTCTTAGACCTGTGATTTTATCATTTGTAGGTGAGGAAATTCCTTCTACCAAGGTGTGTCAGCAACTCTTCTGCAATCTATAGTCCAAGTTGCTTGGAACCATGAAAAGTTGAAGGACTTGCTCAGATTCACAGTCTGTATGTCTCATGGGCAGGATTTGAATCCAGATCTTCCTTATTACAAGGACATGAACTATTACTATAATAAGTGTTTCTTCTTGCCACAATAGAATGTAAGCTCTTTGAGGACAGGGGATTGCTTTTTAACTATTGTTTTTATATCCATAACATTTACAACTATATCTAATACCTAGTAGGTGCTTAATAAATTCTTGATGAAACCATGGTTCCAGAGGACTAATGATGAAACACGCTATGTCTTGCTAGAGAAGTGATAGATTCATTATGCAGGAGGAAATGTCAATTTTCAGACACAGACAAAATGGAATTTTGTTTTACAGGACAATTAATTTTTGCTTGATAATCTGTCTCTAGATCCTTCCTCATTAATTTTCATATTTTTTTACCCTTTGCAATATCCTCTCATCTTCTGTTAAAGCCCTAATATTCATTTTCCAAGTACTTTACGAAACTCCTATCCTACCAGGAATTTTAGAAGGTTTGGGCATTCAGGTAACTTACAGAAGAGTGGCAAAATTTTGTCTTTCTCCCTGCTTTGTTTAGTAAAGACTCCAGATCTCCCCAAAGTGTTTATAATATATCAAATATTATTATTCATGTTTGTTAGAAGGATTTTGTTTTTCTCTTTTTCTTCCTTAATGGATATATGAGAGGGAGAAAAAATAAATTTAAAATATTTTAAAAATAAATTTAATTTTTAAAGTTTTTTTAATTATTGGCAAATTGTTTTTTAATTGGATTGAATTTGGGGTTAGTGGTTTCCTTGAGGCTCCTACAAACACTTCCCCCTTCCCCCTCATGGCCCAGCACTGCTTCATATTGTTATTAATTGATCCATCAGTCACTGAAGCTTGGACTGATGACAGAATCAAGCCCTTTTGAGTCTCTGCATCAACAGCCCTTTTGCACTCACTTTGGAAAAGATCACAGGCTCCAGTACATGGGGGCCTGGGAATATGACACATTTTCCTGACCTGAGAATGGAAGAATGTATGTTTAGGTGCTTGCCTTTCACCTGTCAGCAGCCAGCATCCTGTTGGCTAGGGAAAATATTTATCCTTCTAGAGAAGTGCTTTGTTTGGAGTTGGAACAGAAATGCTGGTGGGTAGAGAACATTTGAATCATGGAAGAAAACCAGGCTGAGGCTCCGGAAGTCTATATACTTGGTTGTGTTTCTTGTAGATTTCCAAGTTACTAGAGCCTGTAGCAAAAAGAACACTGATTTCAGAACAGGGAAGATTATTTAAGGCAAGAAGAAAAATTGCTCAATTCAATTCAACAAATGTCTATTAAACATCTATTGTGTGCAGAATACACTGCTAAACTAAGACAACCTACACATGTCTGGCCCTTGTGGAATTTACAGTTTGGGCGGGGCTAACATATGAGCAGATAACTGTAATTCATAATAACAGATGGTAAATACATTCAAAGAGGTAGTTATGGAGTAGGGGATAAAAAATCAACCTCAAAGTTACGGAGGCCTGAGTTCAGGTCCTTCCCCTGACACATACTGAATGTATACCCTGGGTACCTTGCTTTGCCCCTCTATAATATCCTGAGCCAGGCAGCTAGGTGGTACAGTGGAAATAAGAATGCCAGGCCTGCAGAGTCAGGAAGACTCATCTTCATGAGTCCAAAGATGACCTCGAATATCTATGTGTGACCCTGGGCAAGTCACTTAACCCTGTTTGCCTCCATTTCCTCATCTGTAAAATGAGCTGGAGAAGGAAATGGTAAACCACTCCAGTATCTTTGCCAAGAAAACCCCAAAACGAGGTCACAAAGAGTCAGACACGACTGAAACAAAAGATCCTAAGTTGCAGAACAGCTGCTGATCTAACCTGGGATAGGAAATTTCCTCACCTAAGGTTCCTTACAAAAACAGAACCCTAAGTCCAAATGAAAAAAGGGGTGCAAAATGAAGTGATCTTGGGGCAGCTAGGTGGCACAGTGAGTAAGAGCACTGGCCCCCAGAATTGGAAGGACCCCAGATTGGTTCCAGCCTCAGAAAATTTGGCACCCACACATAAATAACTAGCCATGTAACCTCGAGCAAGTTACGTAACCCCAATTGCTTTAAAAAAAAAAAAGTGATCTGGTGGAAAGGGAAAATAACTATCACTTAGCATGATTTCATTTTGTGTCCCCTCCCTACATCTACATCTATGCAGATCAATGGCTGAAGAGTTCATCACTTGGTGGCTAGCCTCTGAATTTAGACAGGTTAGTCCTCTGAAGCTTGTCACAACCTATCACCTGGCTGGCACTCCAAGCATTTTGAAAGGACAAAAGAAATAAACTGAAGTTAGAGTTTTGGATTTGTCCTATCTGTTCTGATCTCAAAATCTCTGGAAGTTTTACCTAAAGCAAGGGTTCTAAACTTGGATTCACAGACTGCTTTGGCATGCTGGTGATGCTTGTGGACCCTTCCTCAGAATAATGTCTAAAATTCATCAAATAAAATTACAAAGGAAACCAGATATATTAATATACAGTAGTTAAAATATATTTATTTTAAAAGTTTATGAACCCTAGGTTAAGAACTCTTGACAGAGAGAAGGACATTCTGGAAACAGGGTGTGGGCAAACTTTCAGAATGTTTAAGCCACAGATTGTATCCGGCTCAAGTCATACTCACCCAGACACTTGGTTGGTGAAACCACTGCAGTGGATTAAGAGTATGCCAGAAAGGGGAGAAGATGGGTGCCTAGGTACAGAAAACAGATCCATAACTAGAAACAACAATCTGTACTGAGAAAATGCAGCTGGGGTACCTAAGCCATGTAAATTTGCTGGGCCCCCGCTATGACTCAGATTGAGAATGGAGCTGTCAGGACCCACCCAGTTACAGCATAATGAGAAGAAAGTATAGCCAGTCAATGGTTTATTAAGCACTTAATATTATGTGTCAGTAGCAAAATAACTGGAATTCAAAGTGCTGGAGATACCCAAAAGTCAAACAAAACAAAAGATAAAACAAACACAAACATCAAACATAGTATCCACTTTCAAGGAGTGTAGATTCTGATATAGGAGGCAACATGTAACAATCTAGGTGGAGACCTGAGAGTATCCATCTATTCTGAAAGCAAAAGTGTTTGCAGTTGGGAAGACCAGTTCAACAGAAAATTCTTGAAATCATCTGACCTGGTTTTGTACTTTGCTAACAGACAAGTCAAGGTACACATATTGTAAAAGTAGAACATTTAATTAGGATTAAAACAATTAGCAAAGGAATAGGGAAGACACTCTCCACATGTATACTCCAGAGATTATTCTCACTCTGAAAATAATTGCGGGGGAAAACTGGGGCAATAATTCCCAGAAAAGCTCACACTCTGAAGTGGAGAGGACATGAGAAAGTCTTATGTATAGTTGGACAGAAGGGAAAGGGAGGGGGCTGAAGATTCTCTCCAGAAGCTTTTGAATCTTATTTCATAATGTACTGCTTTCCATCACTCAAGTCAAAGGAGGATGCCCCCTTTCTTCCTCAGCTCTCCTCAGACTGTTCTGTGTTTCTACATCCTTCTTCCTGTACCAGATGCTCCTATGACCATTATCCATAGTTCTCCCTTTCTTCCTCCAGGCTAGAATCTTTTTGCCCACAATAATTTCATCTGCACTCTAGTCATAATATTTAGTGAGATTTAGACATCGTGGGCCATTTATAATGAACTGTTTTTATTCCTGTTGAGAACTGAATTGAGTTCACTTTTGTTATGTAGAGAAGATATTTTATGGAGAATTCTAGAGGGGAAATGAGAGATTTTAGCTTCTGTCATAAGGTAAACTCAAAGTGACATTCTGAGGAGAGATGAACAATTAACTAACATTTCAAATGAGAATCAAGTAAAATATCATTCTGAGAGGAACTGAGTTAACTAGATGGAATGAAAGAATGAAAAAGTATTTATCAAGTGTTTACTATGTGGAAAGTGCCAGAGACACAAATAAGAGAGTAAGATGCTTGCTTTCAGAGAGCACACATTCTAACAGAGGGAGATAACAGAAAAGGGGGTTAATCTGCAAATCCAATGAAAAGGCCCAGCATTCTTTAGTGAAGAATGGCAGCAAGCCAGATGGTAATGCATCTTCTGTACTAGTTTTTCCATTAATAAAATCATATCCATTTGTGTTTTTATCATTTGGACTTTTAAAATTATGAACCTACAAACAAAATAAAAATTATTTCCACAAACAGCGGAAAACAAAACAGGATTCTATATGAAACTACCATTCTCTATTCCTGCTGCATGCTTTAGATAGATAGATAAATAGATAGATAGATGGATGGATGGATAGATAGATGATAGATAGATAGATAGATATACATAAATTTTACATTTAAAAAAAAAACCATCCAGTTTGTACTTTCTTCTGAACTTTTTTCTATTCTCTTCCGTGCATTAAAAAATGCTTTGATCACCTCCCCCCCTTTTTTTTGGCATCACTGTTGCTAAGCTTGAGTGTTTGTCTATTATTATTGATAGTTTCCGCATTATAAATAATTATTTTAAGTTTGCTGTATTTCTGCACCAAACTATTTCTGTGTATCCATCTATTCGGTCTTTATTCATTTCAGATGAGTGACGTGCATCCAATGACCAGTTCCCCTAACCTTTCTCCAGATTTGTATCCTCTTCTCAGGTACCCTTATTACGAGAAATAGCAAGTTCAATCCCCTTTTCCCCCCTTGATTGTAATGTATCCTCTTTACCCTCCTTTCTCTTTCCCTTTTTCAGACCCACACACCAATAACAATCCTCCCCAAGACTGCTGTTTTTCTTATTTAAGTCCTTTAATACCTTTTAAAGACAAGAATGTTCAGAATGGACATTTGTTTCCTCTCCCCCTATTTGAATACTGAATCAATATACAGCTACTTCCAATTTTCTCAAATAAATTTACATTTCTAGGCTTCCTTTGACTCTTGTGTTTGTATTTCAAAGTTCCTACTCATCTCTGATCTTTTCATTCAATCAAGAAATTTTTGAAAGTCCTCTGTTTCATTAGAGGTTCATTCCCCCCACCCCTCCATAGGACTGTAGTCAACTTTGCAGTGTTATTCTTTATTATTAGCCTATATCTTTTGCCTTTTGGAATATTTTATTCCAAGATCTCCTCCATTTTATAGTAGAAGCTTCAATCCTTGCTAGTGTCTTGGTAATTCAGCTACTTTTTTTCTGGATGTTTGTGGTACTTTTCCTTTGACATGAGGACTCTAGATTTTGAATTTGACATTCCTGAGACTTTTTCTTTTAGGACTCCTTTCAAAAAGGGTGATCAGTGGATTCTTTCTCTTTATATTTCTGTCTGGTACTACTAGATCTGGGAAGTTTTCATTAATGATTTCTTGACATACAGCTTCCAGGGTTTTTTTGTTTTTCTTAATCATGGTTTTCTAGGAGATCAATGATTCCTCAATTATTTTTCATTGACCTATTTTCCCAAGCCAATTGTTTTTTATATCAGATATCATGTTTCTTCTGTTTTTTTTTTCAATCTTGATTTTATTTTACTATTTTTTGCTGCCTTATAGAGCCATCAATTCCTGTTTGGTCTATACTAATTTTTTTTTTTTTTTTGCTTTTTGGAGGGCAATTGGGTTTTAAGTAACTTGCCCAAGGTCACACAGCTAGGTTTTTGTTTGTGTGTGCATTGTGTCTGAGGCCGGATCCGAACTCAGGTCCTTCTGACTCCAGGGCTGACACTCTACTCACTGAGCCACCTAGCTGCCCCGGTCTATACTAATTTTCAATAATTTTATTTCTTAGGTAAGATTTTCACTTTCCTATTCATTCTCCTTCCAATTTTTTTCATCTAGAGCTTGTATTTTTTTTATTAACTCTTGCTTCATTCCTTTTAGGTATTCATAATAGTAATTGTAGGAAATTCAAATCAGTTTTTTTCTTCAAGTCTCTATTTGCATTTGTTGTGGAATTAATCTCCTCTTTGGGGGGTCATCTCTGGACTTGCAATCAATTTTGTTACTGGTCAGTATTTTTCTTTGATTGACTTTCTCCAGCTTTAGCTCCTGAACTGAGGCTTCATGCCAAGGACAAGTTCTATCTCTGATACACTTTTGGGTGTGGTGGTTAGTCCTATTTGGTCTTGCCCAAAGTCCCCTGAGTTTCTGAGCTTACGTTGATATCCCAGGATAAACCCCTTTCTTCTTCACTCCCATTCTTGTCTTTGAGATTCAGAGCCCTGGATTCAGGGCCTTCTCTGGTGTCTCAGCAGGGTTAGGGCCATCTGAGTTCTAGGGCCTAAGTGGTCTGAGAGATACTGCTTTGTGCTGGTCCTTGCCATTTCCAGGGACTTGCAAGGTTCTATCTTTCTACCCTGGGACTTTCAGAGGCTGGGATGGGGCTCCATTCTTCCTTTCTTCAGACAGAGCCTTTATGGCTCTATGAGTCTCTGAGTTGAACTGGGATGCTTCCCTGCATCAACTCTGCTATTGCAGGTAGTCACCCTTCCTAGTGTCCTTGGGCTTCTGGCTGACTTCTTATACAGTTCTGGAATGGAAGAAGGCATTTGTTGTAGTTTCTCACTGGTTTTCTTGATCATTATACAATCTGGCTCAAACTTCAGGGTTCTCTGGGAGCTAGAAGGCCTTACTCCAATTCAGGCAGTCATCTTGATCAGAAGTCCCTATGTGCATTTCTCATGTTGAGCCAGTTTATGACATCAAGAATTTTGACACAAGAACTTTCTTTTCTGGGTCTTTAGTCATGGAGACTAATTAAGAGATAGACTCTGCAGCACCTACTGAGGAAGTTACTGGATCTTATATCCATAAGAGTTAATGATTTCAGGGCAGAAAAACATCAGGGATGAAGAAGAGGGAGAAAAGTATTGCACTCCAGGGCTCTTGAGTTTTCTCAACCATTGGTGGCATTTGGTCAGCAATCAATTCGAGGTGTGTTTACCTTCTCTGATGGAGCTAAATGTTGCAGTGGACTGGAAGCAGGGCTGGTGGCCTGCTGGAGTGCTGCTATTCTTTGGCCTCCTATACATTCTCCACTGAAGTATGAGACGAGGAGTGCTGGAATCAGTGGTGGTTTTTTTTTTATTTTATTTTTTGGAGTTTTGTTTTTGTTTTGTTTTTTTAAACAATTTGGCATGTATCACTTCCTATCTATCTATCCTTCAAGTGGCTCTGCTGCTTCAGTTAGGCTAAATCACCTGACTTGGTGGCAGCAGTTAATGTTGGTGGTGACAGGGATGGTGGCAGTGTGAGATATTGGAAAGTGATCCAGCCATATGTTGGTTAATGTTTAATTGGCTCTCTGGAGCAAAAAAAAAAAAAATGTATGCATGACAAACTTTGAAGTTTGTGGATTAAAGCATTATTAACATTTTCTCCATCACTTTCCCATACTTGACAATCAACAAACAATAAATCAAATCTAGATTTGTAGCTTACTGATTTTTGAGGTATAAATGCTCATACTAAAAATTTAATTATCTGCTCTTGTGTTGTTTAACTTGCCTTGCCTTCAGCATACCCCTGGAAGTGACTGGGTATAACAACAAAAATCATCAATAAACCTTCCCTTCCCCCTAGCCCCTTAAAAAAAAAAAGAAGAAATATTTGTTTGGCATAACTTGTGTGACCATTCCTTCCCTTTGTAAGTAGATCATTTTAAAATCTGTTTTTATAATTTTGTCAGGGATTAACGCCAAGATTATTAGTCAGGGGCAGCTAAGTGGCACAGTAGATAGAGTGCCAGTTCTGGAGTCAGGAATACTTATCTTTGAGAGTTCAAATCTGGCCTCAGATACTTATTAGCTGTGTGACCCTGAGCAAGTTATTTTAACCTATTTGCCTTGGTTTTCCTCATCTACAAAATGAGTTGGAGAAGAAAATGGCAAATCACTTTAGTATCTTTGCCAAGAAAATTCCAAATGGAATCATGAAAAATCAAACTCATCTAAAAATGACTGAACATTCCTGAACAATAGCTATTAATCAGAACATCAGAAAATCTGCCTGCCTCCAGTCTTCTCCTAATGCCACTCCCATTCTCAAAGATTTCTCAAAGATCTCTACTATTATGAGGCATATTTACTTCCTTATGTTAAAATTCTCAGTTCACTTTTTTGGTGAAAAAGGTCTTTGAAAAGTTGTAGGTAAAAAGCAAAACTGCCACATATGGATAAGAATTATAGGAAGGGAACGGATACCAACAAGCCCTTCCTGTCCCTAATTCCATAAGCAGCACACAGTTGGTAGCTCAGATGTGCAGAAAAATGAAAGCCCAGAGACACTTAAGACCCAAATGGAATTTCATGGCACTAATAGGAGCTTGGCCTGTCAGCAGTGAGGGGAGGTGGTAGGGTAGTCTGGACCACTGAATGAGTGTATTCTCTGATTGCCTAATAAGGAATGAGGGGCATCTAGCCAGGAAACTTAACTCTAACTATGCCTCAGCATAAAAGCAGCTGGGAACTAGGTTTGAAGAGAGTTAAGTCTTAGCATCCTGGGGCCTAGGGCCAAACAAGTCACAGAGAATTTCAGTGGTTTGCAACTTTAAAAAAAATTGTCATTCCCTTGTTTAATGTTAAGGGATTTGTAGATCCTATATTTGATTGTGTGCCACCATGGGAAGGGGAGGGGGGAGAAGGAGAAGGAAGGGGAGAAAGTTTGAAACTCAAGGGATTGTAGAACTGAATGTTGTAAACTAAAGGTAAGTATATACATTTTTAAAAAAATTGTCATCCCTCTTCATTGGTGCACAGGCATCTGAGACCATAAGTAGAGTTCCTGACTCTCTCTTAAGTTATCTTTCCATTAAGTAGTAGACATCTCTGTCACTATCATTCTTTCTGTGATGCCCTATGTTCGCAATAGTATACAGTTTTAGCTGGACAGCCACTCACACCTCCCTCTTCCAACCCAAATCTTCAGTTTAAAACCCTCTTGAGAGGGCAACTAGTCTCTGGCCTGATAAATATTTTGTCCCTATCAGGCCTTGTCCCTATTAGGTTTCTTAAGTCTCAGTCCAGAAAACCACACCCTGTTCTTTGACACTGGGGGTATCATTCACACATGAATTGGCAAAAGCGAGTAGCTGTCAACACATTTGATAAGTGTTGGCAGGCTCTGAGTCACATGTCAGATACTCATCCCTGGAATATAGCACACTTCCCAATCAGCCATGTCAGGCTGCTCCTCTACCCCTCAACAGGAAATCACCAACCACTTCTATCTTTCTTTCAACATCCTAAATAAGTCTAGTAGTCACAGATCGGACAGTGCTAGCTCTTTTGTGAGCCTAGGTAGCAATCAGCAGGCACTTTATTGGGCTGGTCATACAAACTTAGACTGAGCAGTCAGGCTCAAGTTTCTCTAGTTTAGTGGTTTCCAATAGTTTCAAATATAAAGATCTCTTTTTAAAAAAATCAGAGATACACACATGGGAGAACTTCATGTGTGTATAGATTTTCAGATCCCTTGCACTAGATTGGTCCTCTCTCTCTCTCTGCCCCCCTCTGTCTTACACACACACACACACACACACACACACACACACACACACACACACACACACCTTTACTTCTTTGCCTTAAAAGGCAGTTATTGGAGGCTACTATCAGAGACACACATGGGAGAGCTTCATGTGTATATAGATTTTCAGATCCCTTGCAATAGATTGGTCCTCTCTCTCTCTCTCTCTCTCTCTCTCTCCCCCCTTCTCTTTCTCTGTCTTTCACACACACACACACACACACACACACACACACACACACACACACACACACTTCTTTACTTCTTTGCCTTAAAAGGCAATTATTGGAGGCTACTATCAGAGACCTCTCCTAACCACGAGGACAAAAGACTCCAGAGAGCTGTGCTACATAAACCCTTAAAACCCACACTGTAATTTACATTACATTACAAAGAACATTTAACATTGTTCTTCAGAATTCTAAGACACTTACCTCAGACTCTTAAACTAAAAATTCACTATCTGTTTGACCTTGTACAGTTCATTTAACTTGTCTGGGTCTCAATTTCCTTATTAGTAAAATGAAAGTATTGGATTATATGACTTTTTTTTTTAGCCTTTATTCTAGTCACCTGACTAAGCACATTTAGGATTTACTGAAAGAGTATTGCTAAACCACAAAGTGAAATATTAGACCAAGTATGTAAATTAGAATAGGACTTATGAAATTCAGGCAGTAGGCCTAGTAAATGCATTTGGGAAACAGACATGAAAGAAACAATAGATTTCCCTTTTCCTCTATTTTTCCTTGCAGGGATCTGGTTGTGAAGGGACCTTTTGGTCTTCTGTTGGTAACACATCTTCCTATTTGGAATGGGCCAACTAGATCAGTAGTCTTGGACTCAAATAGAAAAAAATAAAGGGCAGAAAATCACAAATTAACATTATCTATATTGTATTGTATTTTTACTTATTTTGTTTAACATTTCCCAATCAATTTTTTTTTTGCCTTTTTGGAGGGCAATTGGGGTTAAGTAACTTGCCCAAGGTCACACGGCTAGGTTTTTGTGTGTGTGTTAAGTGTCTGAGGTCGGATCCGAACTCAGGTCCTTCTGACTCCAGGGCCGAAGCTCCACTCACTGTACCACCTAGCTGCCCCTAAGAAATATCATTTCTATAGCTCTTTATGGTTTACAGAGCACTTTACCTATTATCTCATTTTTTTGTCTTTTTTTTTTTTTTTTTGGAGGGCAATT
This sequence comes from Gymnobelideus leadbeateri, assembly GCA_011680675.1. NCBI lineage: Eukaryota > Metazoa > Chordata > Mammalia > Diprotodontia > Petauridae > Gymnobelideus > Gymnobelideus leadbeateri. The sequence continues at coordinate 433,868 of WOXC01005287.1, forward strand.
GGGATTAAGTAACTTGCCCAAGGTCACACAGCTAGGTTTTTTGTTTGTGTGTGCATTAAGTGTCTGAGGCCGGATCTGAATTCAGGTCCTTCTGACTCCAGGGCCAATGCTCTACTCACTGCGCCACCTAGCCGCCCCCCAATCAAATTTTTAATTGAATTCAGACTCACTTAGAAGTTTCACAGGCTGGCTCAGAACCAGAGTTTGACACCACTAGACTAGATGATTTTCAAGATTTCAAAAATCCTATAATCATCACAGATGATGTATCTCTTCTTCCAGGCTATACTACCCAGATTTGGGGGGCAGAATCAAGATGGCGGAATGAAAGGAGGAACTTGCTTGAGCTCATCCCCCAATCACCACCAAATACCTGTGGAAAGTGACTCTAAACAAATTTTTGGAACTGCAGAACCCACAAAGTGATAGAGTGAAATACATCTCCAGTTAAGGAGAACCTGGTAGGCCAAAAGGAAGGGTCTGTTGCACTGGGCTGAGAACAGAGCATAGTCCTGCATGGGCTGTGCCAGCACAGGCCAGCAGCACAGATCAGCCAGAGCAAACCTCAGGGGACTGAATCACTGGCAGTTGTAGCAGTTTCCAGACCTCTCAACCCACAAACACCAAAGAGAAAGTAAAAGGTCAGTGGGGAAACTCTGTTGGACCTGGATAAGAGAGGAGTATGGTGGGGCCCTGCTCCCAGGGCAGTTGCAGCAGCTGAGGCTGCTTCTGGAGTTCCAGGCCCACAGATGGTGGGGCAATAAAGCTGCTGATCAGAGAGCAATTGCTGGAATCTCTTTGCTGGTGTTGAGGCAGGATTCTCTTGCTTTACCCTGCTTGGATCTGGATCAGTCTTGAATGGTGGTCCTGAAGTGAGAAGAAGCACTAGGGAGGCAGAGCTTGTGGCTGCTGTGGAAAGGGAGTTCTCCTCACAGTTCTGAGGTAGGTACCTAGAAGAAGCTTTGACAACAGCTGCACAAAACCCCAGAAATTTGGGACACAGCACTGTCTATTCTGGAAGCAGAGTTCTATCATGGCAAAGAGCTCAGAAATCAAGTAATTGGCTGGGAAAATGGGCAAACAGAGGAAAAGAAATAAAACTATAGAATATTTCTTTGTCTTCTTGGTTGAAGAAGACAACAAAGTCAAAACTCCTGCATCAAAAGTCTCCAAGAAAAATATAAATTGGCCACGGGCCATGGAGGAACTCAAAAAAGATTTGGAAAATCAAGCAAGAGAGGTAGAGGAAAAATTGGGAAGAGAAATGAGAATGATGCAAGAAAATCATGAAAAACAAGTCAGCAACTTGCTAAAGGAGACCCCACAAAAAATACTGAAAAAAAAAACCACCTTAAAAATAGACTAACTTAAATGGCAATAGAGGTCCAAAACGCCAATGAAGAGAAGAATGCCTTAAAAAGCAAAATTTGTCAGATAGAAAAGGAAGTCCAAAAGCTCACTGAAGAAAATAATTCCTTAAAAATTGGAATGGAGCAAATGGAAGCTAATGATATTTTTTTTGCCTTTTTTTTTTTTTGGAGGGCAATTGGGGTTAAGTAACTTGCCCAAGGTCACACAGCTAGGCTTTTGTTTGCGTGTGCGTTAAGTGTCTGAGGCTGGATCCGAACTCAGGTCCTTCTGACTCCAGGGCCGACGCTCTACTCACTGTGCCACCTAGCCGCCCCGGAAGCTAATTATTTTATGAGAAATCAAGATATCATAAAACAGATCTAAAAGAATGAAAAAATAGAAGACAATGTAAAATATTACATTGGAAAAACTACTAACCTGGAAAATAAATCCAGGAGAGATAATTTAAAAATTATTGGACTACCTGAAAGCCATGATCAAAAAAAGAGCCTAGACATCATCTTTCAAGAAATTATCAAGGAAAACTGCCCTGATATTCTAGAACTGGAGGGTAAAATAGAAATTGAAAGAATCCACCAATTGCTTCTTGAAAAAGATCCCAAAAAGAAAACTCCCAGGAATATTATAGCCAAATTCCAGAGTTCCCAGGTCAAGGAGAAAATATTACAAGCAGTCAGGAAGAAACAATTCTAGTACTATGGAAACACAACCAGGATAACACAAGATCTAGCAGCTTCACATTAAAAGATCAAAGGGCTTGGAATATAATCCTGGAGGTCAAAGGAGCTAGGATTAAAACCAAGAATCATGTACCCAGCAAAAGTAAGTAGAAAATATGGACATTCAGCAAAATAGAGGACTTTCAAGCATTCTTGATGAAAAGAGCAGACAAAGGTTGTAAAGGTCATTAGGGACTGGGTACAGTGGATTCCTGAGCCCTAGGAGGCAAGCAGGCTAAGGGAACAAGGAGACCTTGAGGCTCAATGCCTCAAGTTGCCATTCAACAATCAGGAGAGGTTTAGAGAGAATCAAAGGAAGAGCTCCCTTTGATCAGTTCAGAAGAGATAATGTCCTTGAGAAGCTAACAAGTCAGAAAAGTCTAAGTCTCAAGGCTATATCTTTCATAACAGGGAAGTGAGTAAACCAGCTTTCTTGAGGATGATGCCTTCCTTGCAATAATCCAAGTGTGAGGTGATGAGAGTCTGTGCCTGAGTGGTGCTATATCAGAGGAGAGAAGGAGCCATATTAGAGAGATTTTGCAAAGGTGAAATCTATAGGTCTTGGCAATAGCTTAAATATGGGAAGTGAGAGATAGTGAGGACACCTAGATTGCAAACCTGAGGGATTGGGAGGATTGTGTTGCTTTTTAAAGTAATAGGGAATTCTGAGGTGAGGGACAGTTTAAGGGGAACTATAATGAGTTCAACTTGGGACACTGAGTTTAAGCTGTCTACTGGCCATCAAATTTGAGATCTCTGAAAGGCAGTTGGAGATACATAATTAGAAGTCACCAAAGAGGTTGGGGCAGGATAGGTAGATTTGAGAATCTTAAGTGTAGAGATGGTCATTCAATCCATGGGAGCTGAGATGAGATCACCACATAAAGTAATATAGAGAGAAGAGAAGTGGGCCTAGGACAAAACCCTAAGGGATAACTATGGTTTGAGGGAATGATCTGGAAGAGGGTCCAGCAAAGGAAAGTGCAAAGGACCAGTGAGATAGAGAGAAGAACCAGAAGAGAATGGTCCCAAAGACCTAGAGAAAAAAGAGTATCAAGGAGGAGAGGATGATCAACAGTGTCAAAGCTGCAGAGCTTGAGGAGAAAAGTCACTTTCGTAGACATTGAAGTTTATTGTGAGTTGTGAGCAAAGAGCTTGGTAAATACTGTATAAATATGAATGAGGACTATTTCCTTTGAGCCTTACAACATCCCTGTTGGCCAGGAATTAGGCCTGGGTTTAATGTGATAGCTAAAAATGCTAATTCAATCTTAAGCCTCAGTAAGAGAGAAACCAGGGCTGGAGATGGGATCATCTTGTTCTCTTCTGTCCTGGACAAACAGACCACATCTTGAGGACCATGCCCAGTTCTGGCATTGTGTTTGAGGAAGGATACTGATAAACCAGAGTATCCAGAGGAAGATAACTAGGGTTGTGGAGAGCCTGAGAGCATGTCATATATAAGGGTTGGTCCAAGGGACTGCAATTGTTTACCTGGAGAAATGGGTACTTAAGAGAAAACATGATAGTTTCATGCATTTGAAGGAATGTTATGAGGAAAATGAATTAGAATATATGTTTTGCATGACTTCACTTGTATAATCTGTGTCTTATTGCTTGCTTTCTCAAGGGACAGGAGAAGGGTGGGAAGGGATGAATTTGGAACTCAAATTAAAAAAAGAATTAATGTTGAAAATTTTAAATGTAACTGGGAAGTATTTAATGAAATAAATAGAAATATGTTTAAAAAGAGAAAATTAATTAGATTTATTTGGCTTGGCTCCCAAAGGAAGAACCTGAAGCAATTGGTGAAAGTTGAGAAAAGACAGATTTAGACTTGATACAAGAGAAGATGTCCTAACAATTTGAATTCTCTAAAACCAGTAGTAACTGATGTGGTGGATAAATAGTTTTCCCCTCACTAGAGGCCTTGAATCAAGGAGTGCATTTCAATAGTTAAGGGCAAGAACTATAGGAACCAAATTCTTTGCTGCTATTACTTCTTCCACAATTTTTAAAACATTTTTATTTAAAGTTTTGAGTTTCAAATTCTATCCTTCCTTTTCCCACCCCTCCCTGAGACAGTAAGCAATTAGATATAGGTTGTACACATGCAATTATGTAAAATATTTCCATATTAGTCATTTTGTACAAGAAGATTCGAATAAAAAAAAAATAAAAAATAGCATGTTTCAGTCTGTATTCAATCAACCTCAGTTCTTTCTCTATTATGCTTTATCTTTATTTAGTCCTTTTGGATTGTCTTGGATCATTGTAAAGCTGAGAAGAGCTAAGTCATTCATAGTTCTTCATCAAACAATATTGCTGTTACTGTACATAACGTCCTGCTGGTTCTGTTTACTTCATTATGCAGTTCACGTAAGTCCAGGTTTTTCTGAAATTATCCTGCTTGTCATTTCTTATATCATAATAATATTCCATTACAATTGTATACCATAGCTTGTTCAGCCATTCCCGGATTGATGAACATTCTTTCAATTAACAATTCTTTACCATAAAAAAGAGCTGCTATAATTTTTTTTGTACAAATGGTCCTTTTCTCTTTTTTTGGATGCCTTTGGGATATAGACCCTAGGAGTGGAATTACTGGATCAAAGGGTATGCATAGATTTATAGCTGTTCAGGCATAGTTCCAGAGTTATAGCCCTTTCAGCATAGTTCCTAAATGGTTGGATTAGTTTGCAACTCTACCAACAGTGCATTAGTGTCCCAGTTTTCCCATATGCCCTCCACTATCCAACATTTTCCTTTTTTGTCCTATCAGCCACTCTGATAGGTATGAGGTGGTACCTCAGAGTTGTTTTAATTTGCATTTCTCTCATCAATAGTGATTTAGAACATTTTTTCATATGACTGTAGGTAGCTTTGATTTGTCTGAATCCTGCCTGTTCATATACTCTGGTGGCCACCTTTAAAAAAAAAAATTAAGATGAATAGGTTTGGACTTACAAATCTTTTCTACCAGCTAAAAGAAAAATTAGGAGTTAGCAGGAGAGTAATAAATACTGCCTGTAAGTTCCAATTTCATGTCTTTAGAAGGGCTAATATAACAATTTTGTTTTACCTGGGTATTAAATAAGATCTTGAAGTACAGTCCTAGGTTAGTTGAGTCTTGGGGTAAATTTCTGAAAGGGGACCGTTGTCTATTTTATATCCTCCAATATTATTTCTCAGCCAGAATGACTTTCTTATCACGTATCTTATGTTTCAATTCCCTGCTGAGATCCATGATGGCTTTCATCACGAAAAGGGAAGTATCTATTGTTTCCTGAACAGGACAGACTACTGGAGCATTTGGCCACTTGGGAGTGTATAGAGGACTGCATAGTTCCCTACTTCTGAGTCATGCACTAAGGGCTTGGGATATAAGCTCCTAGCCAGAGTAATCCAATTGCTTGGAAAACTGGATTTGAGTGGAGAGAGAGAGAGAGAGAGAGAGAGAGAGAGAGAGAGAGAGAGAGTAGGAATGATGCAGAAACAAAGAGCATTAAAGAAGGAACCCCTGCAAGGGCTGGATGGAATGATAATGGACCATAGAAGACATAATTATTTGACTTTTTCTTTTTAGAGGGATGACCTTTGGACTGGAAAGGACAAAAACAGAACTATAGTTCGAATCTTCCTTTTATGGAGGGAAGTGAACCTGAGAAGATGAAGGGGCTGAGCCAGTTAACGGTATAGGTATATTCAAGGAAATAAAAGTCAAAGAAGCTGAGCTGATATAGGAATGATAGTGGCTTCTCAGGACAAAGGCAAGCTCCCCCATTATGGTGTAGGTGGGAGACAGTGGGGATGTCCAGTGTGAGGTGTGCTAGGCCACAAGAGTATGGATTCCATGAATAATACATCAGCCAGCTTTATTTAAATGCTGCCTCTACCTCTCCAAGACTGGACAATGGATAATTTATCCCTCAGTTCCAATCAATTTCCATACTAGTCTCTTGAGTCCAATGGATGAGACAAAGCATGATTGTGTATCACCCAGGCCCTAAGACTATTTTAAAGGGGAAGTCATTCTGTAAGACCAAGTTAATAGCTAGGAGAGCTAAACAGACAGATTTATCACTATGCCCTCTGGACATGAGGACTACAAAGAGTTTTTGTTGTAGTTTTGTCATTTTCTTATACTGGGAGAAAAAAGATCAAATAAGTGACAGGTTTGGGATGGACTGGGCAATCACCAATAATAAAGAGAAGAGAGTGCATCAATTCTCATTTCTCTGAGGACAATGAACTTTACACTGGAAGTGACAGGAAAAGCATCACTACTAGGGATTGATACTCAAGGAGTTGGTAAGGAACACCTATGTGCCCTTGATGAATTCAAGTCATGTGGCTCACATGAACTGTACCACGGGGTGGAAGGAACTGGCAGATACCACAATCAGATATCACAGCTCTGTTATATATGAACAATCTACAAACTGTAGGGCAGTGAGCTTGACTTGGGTTCCTCATTAAATCCCAGGAGAGACTATTAAAGAGATGATTGGCAAACATCTAGAAAAGAAGTGGAGATTATAAAGTGCTGGCTGGCATGGCTTCAAGGACAGGTCATGACAGACTGACCTCATTTCCATTTTTTAAATTACTAAACAAGTGAGGAGAATGCCAGGAATATGGTTAACCTAGATTTTAGTGAAGCTTTTCATCAAGTATCTCATAATATTCTGGTAGGGAAAATGGGAGAGATCTGGTCTGGGTGGTCATATAATCAGATACATTCACAACTGGTTGCATGAAATGTAGTTGTTAATAGTTCGATGTCAACATGGCAGGTAGTCAACAGTGGAACACCCAAGGGATCTGTGCTTGGTTCCCTTAACATTTTAAATGACTTAGACACCTTAAGTATGGATGCTATGTTCAGCAAATGTGCAGATGACACAAAGTTTGGGGGAATCACGAGCATACTGGATGACAAAGTCAGGATCCAAAAGGATCTCCAAATGTAGTCTTGCACTTGTATACAAAAAAAGTCAGGATCCAAAAGGATCTCCAAATGTAGTCTTGCACTTGTATATAAAAAAAGTCAGGATCCAAAAGGATCTCCAAATGTAGTCTTGCACTTGTATATAAAAAAAGTCAGGATCCAAAAGGATCTCCAAATGTAGTCTTGCACTTGTATATTAAAAAAAAAACTTCATAAGATGAAGGAGGCATGGATAGATAGTTGTTCTGAAAGAAATCTGAGAGTTTTAATAGACAAAAAAGCTCAATGTGAGTCAGCAATATGACACAGCAGTCAAAAATGCTCCTGCAACCTTGGGCTCCATTAAGAGGAGCACTGCTTCCAGGAGCAGGTAGGTGATCGTTCTGCTGCACCCTATCTTCATCAGATTTCATCTGAAGTACTATGTTCAGTTCTAGGTACCATGGTTCAAGATGTTGACAAATTGAAGAGTGTCTAGAGGAAGGCAACCAAGACGGTGAAAGGCCTTGAGTCCGTGATATATGAGAAGATAGGGTGAAAAACCTGGGCATGTCTGGTCTGAAGAAAAAAATGTATCTGGGGCACGACAGCTGTCTTTAAGTATGTGGAGAGCCTTCATGTGGAAAAAGGGTTAGCCTTTTGTTTAGGCCTCAGAGAGCAGAGCCAGAAATAATGGGTATAAATTATAAAGAGGGATATTTAGGGCTTGACTTCAGGGAAAACCTCCTAACAATCCAAGGGGTCCAAAAGTGGAATGGGTCGTCTCAAGAGGTGGTGTGTCTTCGCCTTGGAAATCTTCAAGCAGGGACCAAAGAATGACTTTCTGGGTATATTTTAGTAGGGAGTCTTCTTTTCACACAGGAGTTGTGGACTAGATGGCTGCTGAGTCCCAACTCTCAAATTCTGTGAAATGAATCTGAGAAAATGTTCCAGTTGTAGAGAAACAGTATTAGCTTGAACATGCAACTATAAGAGTAAGAACAGAAGAAAATGGGGATATGTCTCAGGCCCCTAATTGCAGAAAGATAAGGAGAAGTTATCCCATTATCTACAATTTTTACTTACCTCTTCCTTAAAGAACCTCAAGAAATAAATTTATATCTTGCTTCTGAAGGGAAACTGAGGCTCTTTCTTTTGGACTCTTGTGGTGAATTGCCACAGCATAGTATCCTGGGCATATGCCCCAAACCCACCCTAAAGCTTCAGCACTCCATTAGAGGTAGACCTTACCCATTGCTCCCATCTCAATTTCAAAGCATTGAGTTCATCTGACCAGTTCATCAACTAGGTACCAGCACGGACATACAAGTGGCAGTCATGACAACAGATGAACCCTCTAAAAGAGACAGTCTTAGAAAGAAAAAAGATCAAAGGTCTAAAGGCCAAACTTCTCTATTTTCTAGGTAAAATAGTCCTAATCCCTTTAGACCAGGGATTTTGGGTGTTGTGGTCCTTTCTGGAAGATCCTTTGGAAGGTGATGTCTATGGACCTCTTCTCAGAATAATATTTGAAGATGCATAAAGCACATAGGATTATAAAGGAAACCTATTATATTGAAAGATCAATTATATTAGAAAAGTTTAAAATAAAGTTCACAGACCTCAGATCCCTACTAAACTGCTTTGGACATTTCTTTCATTCCTAGTTTTTAGTTCTTTAATCATCTTTAAAGGTTCTATGCTAGACCAGTGGTGTCAAACTCAAATAAAAATGGTCCAGATTCAGTACAGGCTGCCTATGGACTTAGGGTTTAAAGCATAATATTAATCTACATTTTATTGTATTATGTACTTTGTTAAATATTTCTCAATTACATTTTAATCTGGTTCAGGCTGCACTTGGGGGGTGTTCTGGGCAGTGGCTAGCAGGCTGCAACTGCATGCTTGACATCTCTGTTGGAGGCCATCTCAAAGTTTTCTACATTCCTATCAAAGTAGAGGAACTGGAAGACAGTGTTCTCAAGAGAAAATACCGAAAGAGTATCCAGTCCCAAGAGCAATGAAAACCTTTTTGTTCCCACATGACTCATTTAAACATTATATAAAATGCAATGACTAAAACAATGGAAATGAAAAGATCATTAAAGGGAAGTTAAGCTCTGAGCAAGTGTAAACCAGTAATATTACAGGAGAACAGATGAGGAAACATGTCTTCCTCACCCTGGTGGGGCTGGGAGCCTGTGAAGGAAGAATATCTGATACATTGTCAGCTGTGGTCATTGTGTGTCCATTGTGTTTGCTTACCAGATTTTCTTTGTTAAAATAAAGGTTTCAATAGGGGGAAAGAGGAAGGAAAAGACAATATGCAAAAATGACTGCTATAAAACAAAAGGCATTAATAACATTTATTTTTAATTATATAGAGAATGTTATGGTGTTATATAGGAAAACTAGCAAGTAGTGGGGGGCAAAAATTCAAAGAAATGCCTGGGCTGAACAAACTACTGAAATAAATAAAAAGTGATGTTTTTATTACATTTTCCTTGTCAAATACTTGGGGCAACCCCAAAATGTGCTAGTATTTAATTTAGCTGAAAATGTCAAACTTCTAAAAAAGCAAATAAAGAAAAATCTTAAATTATATTAAAAACCAAACATTCTTTCCAAGGCACAATACTGGCATTTTCAGATTGACAACAATATGAATGTTTCCTGGAAACAAAATCTTGAGTCCAAAGTCTGCCTTTGAAAAAGTTCCATACTTCCTCTCAGAAATTTCACCAGACTTAGGGAACTATGCTTGTGGCCTTTCTCAATGCCAGGTAGCCTGTAATTACATCTGAAGGGAGCATCCGAATGTAAGCAAATTCTTCAATCGTGCTGAATCTTAACTTGCTTTGTGGATCTGTATAGTTTGCCTGGAAAAGAAACATTAACAATGAATATAAATCAAAGAAATATCTATATTAAAAAGTTAAAAATGCAAGTTATCTTGAAAATATAAATTATTTTAAAAGTTGAATGTATATACAGAAATGTTTTATGTTGCCACTGAAAAAGAACTAAGTTGTTCGCTTAGGTAGAGATTCATTAATCCACCCAAGTCTAGTTAAACATTCAAGGCCTTGCAAGGAAGAAACTACCAACAGGCTTCCAGCAAGGTTTCTCATTAACAGAGTAAGAAGCCATTATAACTAAGATCTTTATTCCCCATCTACATACATCATGTCCCTCCTTTCTGATTTTGCTTTGCTATCTGCAAGACTGATATACATTTCCCATCTAGCTCACGAAAAGCTTCTGAAGATTTCAAGATAAAGCATGTCATCCAGAACTCACATCAGAAAAAAAAAATACAAAAGGTTTTAAAATTTAATTTAGCTGACAAAGGAATAATCAAGCTGAAGTTAAAACTCTATTCTTCTGCTCCCGAGAATTTCCCTCAAACTGCTTAAATTATTTGGCTCCTCTGTCACTATATCCTATTTGGAAAATGGGGCAGCAATAAAAAATACCAAACTTATCATACTGTTTTGCCAAAAGCAAACTGCTCCATAAACACATCATATGAAAAACTGTCAGTTTAAAGGTTTTGTGGGGTCCAGGTGTCTTTTTTTCACCATTCTCTAATATCCTTTAATGAAACTGGTATTAAGCAGGGCTTAAGTGGAGAAATATTAACTACTCTCTATTGAATGTAATTAGTTGGTATGTCATAGCTTCACTTCATTAGTGATTTTCCCCAAAATGTTAGGACCCAATATGTGGACGCAGACTTTGTATCTGACAATTCTATTTTGAACGCATGTGTTCATAACTCTTGGCTCCAGACATGCTGCTGTTTCACTTGTGATAGCATATCAGGTTTGGACAGTTATATGGTCATTAATAATTAAGACAACGGCTGCTGGTAAAAGAGCTGAATTAGTAAGACACTCTTCACTGGAATATTGGACAATTCTACCAGCCCAATTTCTGTCCATGTGTCAAGGTACAGTGTAACTGTCATCTCTTCTATTGTTTTCTATATCCCCTAGCCTTTTTTGAAGTAACAGAGCATTTTACCCATCTCATGATGCATTTTCACATCATATCTTGTATTATAATGATTGGCATACATACTGTCTCCCCTACCAGTCTATAAGCTTCCTGAGGACAGGAACTGTGTCTTTCTCCTTCTAACTCCCAAAGAGCTTATTAATAAACATTTGTTGAAATGAATATAGACTCCCTAGCTTAAATGTTAATGAGAAAGATTTCAACCACCATTTCATTAGGATAACCTAGGGTTTAGAGTTTAGCCTAAAGGAAGAACTCCCTTCTGAGTATGCTCTACCCAGGGTCCTAAAACTCTGATGTAACTTGTCACTTTTAAATATATGACATTTTTGTAAAGTATTCTGCTTTCTGGGGGGCAACTATAAGAATAACAGCAATAATAAGTAATTATTTCTAAAGTTCTAACAAACATTTTTATAAGTAAAATCAGTGTCGGAGAGATATATTATCACATGTGAAGCTTATGCATGTATTTTTGTCAGTTCCTATGGAAACAGGACTCCTATATTTTGATGCGAGACAAAATTTAAAGCATATGAATAATTTTTATTCCCACAACAAATTGGATTACTTCATTTTCTTTGATAATAGTAAAGGGTTAAAAAGTCAAATTTCAAAAAGATCTGGAAAGGAGCCTCACAAATAATCTAGGCTAACCTCTTCCTTTTACAGATGAGAATACCACAGCCCAGAAGGATCATGTGACTTGCCTGAGAGCAGGGCTAACTGGTGGCAGATAAAGGATTAAAACCTGGATCTCCTGCCTCCCAGAACAGTGCTCTTCTCCCCACATATCACATGCCATCTCCCATTAGGGAACTTAAATTTCTAAACCACAAACATTCAAAGGATAACATTCTTTTTAAAAACTTCAACAGTAACATGCATGCATTTCAAAAATAATTGGTCCAGTTTTTTCCTTCTATGTTTAGTCTTCTGCCTAACCAAAATGCTGGTTAAAAAAAAGGGACTTAATACTCTTAATACAAGCCAGATAATGGCCTGAATGAGCAATGTCAATGCAAACGTACTTGTTTTCCTACTAAGAAAATGATTTTAAAAGTCACTAAATGTATAGCAAGGACCAAGATACACAGTTTTACAAAAGTTATGTGAAAAAACGACAACACTGTTCCTAAAGTTAAAGCATAATTATTTTCTGTTAACAAGCAGTAATCTACGAAAGTGGAAAGTGACACATACTCCTATAGATGAGGAAACTGAGGCCGGGAAGGTTAAGTGATTTTCCTCAGATTCCTGGTGCCCACAGCTACAAGTACCTTCCATGGTTAGGGCAATCTTATAAATGTGTGGTTTGTCACAAAAAAAGCCTTAAGTGTAAATGGTTCAGTTTTCAATATTTCAAAGATCTGTGATATCAATTATGTGATTATACCCCTCCAAAGATGCAAAAAACAATGCCGCCTATGCCTGCGTAGGCTGTTTCATGAATTGCTGTGGCTGAAAAAAATTCATCACCTAGTTAGTGGTCAGTCTTCTTGATGACCAGGCTCTAAATTTAGCTTGGCTGGTATTCATCATGAAGGCTGGACGCAAAGCCTTTCCAGATCTGCTTCTAGGGGACAGTCTTTCAAAAGCTGAGCCTCGCCCCCTCTCCATGGTAAGGCACTAGAGCAGAACACCACTACCAGAAAACCTACTCAAAGGAAATGTCCTCCCAGCAAAGTCAACAATATCATTTCCACACATGAAGGATGGACTGTCCAAGCAGATATTTATCAGGGAATTTTGCCAATTTTAGATATAGACAACAATTAATACTTACAACAAGTCCTGAAATGTCAGAATACTTCCTGGCTGGTTTAAAGGAAGGAGGAGCATCTATACTGAAGTCTAAAAGGGGTGAAAAAAAGACGTAAGCACTTTTCAAACTAACAAGACTCATAAAATTTAGTTAAATTATTACATACTTATAGGACTCTCCAGGGACTAAGAAAAATGTGAACGAAGCATAGCCATGAAATTTCTTCAGTAATTATGCACTGATTCACTAAGGGCTACATCCAAGACTGGTTCTGCTCTTCCACACTGCTCTTCTATATCCCTATAAAACTACTATAATCAAGAGATGAGAAAGATCTGCTACTCTCATTCTCCCTAGTTAAACTGTAAGCTCAAAGTAAATTTTTTTAAATGAAAAAAAATCTATCAGTCTTTAAGATGTTTTAAAACATTAGAATGTTTGACAGCACTACAAACCAACATTCAATGACTAGATGTTTTAATTTTCATTGGGCTACCCAGTGTCTTATAGGCAGCTTCCACTTAGTTTGTTGGAAGAAATGCCCTAGCAGAGAGCCAGAGACAGATAAAGCATAATATAAGTTTATCATTTATATTGTATTTCCAAAAGCAGTAGAAGAGAGTTCCATAATACAACTTATTACACACACACACACACACACACACACACACACACACACATATACACATAATATATTACATAATACATCTTATTACTTAGACTTAAACATAATACAGCTTAAGTCATGTCTCCAGGACAAATCCATTACGTGTAGTCTATGCCTGACATAATATAGTTAGTTATTCTATAATATAGTTAGTCAATCTATGCTCCAAAATATCCATTAAAGTAGGGTTCCACTCCATTTTGGAACAAAACAGAAGAGTAAAACATATTTTTAAAATAAGCTCATGTAATATAGAGTAACATTATGTCAGCACATATCAGCCTAGGCTGTAATGAAATGTTAAGTCTGACAAAAAATAAAACAAAAACCAGAACCACAAAGTCAGAAGAGACCTTGGAAGTTATCTATTTTAACCCCCACTCTGAGCATGAATCCCCAACAAGATATCCTTCTTCCACTTAACGACTTCTAGTGACAGAGAACTCACTAGCCACTATATAAAGAGCAGGTAGGGAGTGATCTCTGTAATCAGTTATTTGGGGACCAAAAACAACTATGTATAAATGTAGGTATATGTTTAGCTGGTACAATAAAGTGCTTTAAGTTTTACCAAACACTTTACATACATTATAGTTCCATGTAAAGACACACATATAGGCCACTACTGTAAAATGCTAAGAGATATGTTTGCCAGTTGTACTGTTTTAAAATTGGAATGTGTTTATCAATGATGGTGCAGATACACACAAAAAATTTAGGTTTAAGACAGTTACTTATGGATATATTATTTATAAACACATGCAAAGTATCTAAACCACATACAGCTCGGATCATTGAGTTGCCATGGCAATGCCCTTTCAGAAGCAAGAATTTGTTTCAGGTTCTTCCAGGTCCTGTTTTTCTTGCCTGCCACTGCTCCCCCAATGCCCGAGTGCTGGAATGACAAGCATGGTGTTAGAAGTGTCACACTGTCAAAGTGCCATCTTCACTGATTTTTCTTCAAACTGAAGGCATTCCTCATCCTGTCAACTATCAGTTGTTACGCAGGCTAATTTAAGAAATAGCGTACTATACACTTTAATCCTAGTTGCAAGAAAAAACTAAACTTTTAGACTCCAAACTAGTTTGCTGGAGATTCTGAGGAAATAAAAGTGCACTATTCACATGCATAGGAAAGACAAGAAGACAATTCTTAATCCAATACTGCTAAATTCCACACCACAGGCATTTCCCATCACATTAAAATCATTTACCACAGAATTGGAGCTAAAAGAGCAAGTAAACTCTTTGTGTGTAATTATTTCACTTGCAAATTATTAGACATCCTGAAAACACATAGGAACCTGCAAAATGTCGCTGATGTCACTTTTCTTTTGTGAATTAGACAAAAAAAAATCAGAAAAGAAGTAATTGAACACAATACTGGCAAAAATAAAAAAGTCGTTTTGCATTTCCAAAGCTTCCCAGTGATGGCAACCTGGTACCAACAATAAATCCAATGTGAATGATCAAATATGACTGTTATGGATTCATTTATTATATCCCTCAAGAATCACAGGAAGAAAAACATTTTTATTTAATGAGCCATAATCTAAATGGCTTGGAGGAGCCCAGAAGTTCCAGGAAGCCTCATTCATTGGTTAGCAATTACTTCGTGGCACTTATAAAATTCATACAAAAATTATCTGTAATAATAAAAAGTTGGAAACAAAATGTGTGTCCAATGGTTAGTTAAGGCAATTATTTTACCCCTCTCTAATCAATTCTCTATCTTGATGGCCTTAACAACTGTTTCCAAATGTCTCTTCTTTCCTTAAGCCTCCCACAGCTTCAAACCTTTCAGCTGAGGACCCACCTCAGCTATTTCAAAGAAGATGGAGTGTTTTCCAAGAGCTTCCTCTTCCCTCCTCCTCACCTCACCATCCTTTGCCTTCATCCCCCACTATCTCCTCCTTTATCCAGTCTCTAGATGAAGACGTGGTCCTTTTCAGCAAGGCCAGTTCCTTTTCACATAGGCATGGATCTCAGCTCTTCCAGTCTTCTCCAACAGAGTGCACCTACTCTCCTTCCCTCTCCCTCTTTAATCTCCAGACTCTTTCTGCTGGATCCTTCTGTTCCCTGCAAACACTCTGGACTTCAGTCCATCCTCCTCACAGCTCCCAAAGTGGTTTTCCTCAAGTGTAGGCATGTGTTCATCATTCCCCTACTCAATAAAACCAAGTGGCTCTCTCTTACTCTAGGATCAAGTGTAAACTCTATTGGGTGCTTTAAATTCTCCACAACCTGGTCCCTTCCTCCATTCCCAGGCTCTTACATGTTGTCCCACCCCACACACTCCGCAGTTCAGCCATCCCGATGTACTTGCAGACACACTGCTCCCTCTGCCACCTTTGTGCCTCTGCACTGGCTGTCCCCCACATCGGGAATGCTCTCTTTCCTCTCAGAACTCCTAGCTTCCTCAAGTGCCACCTTCTGTGGGAAGCATTTCCTGGCCCCCAGCTGCTAGCATCTTCATCTCCAAGACTGCCTTGTATTTGACTTGTACATATAGCTTGTAAACACTTGTATGGGTGTATTTTGTCTCCTTCTTGAGGGCAAGGCCTGTTTCACTTTTGTTGTATCCCCAGTGCCCAACAAATAGCAGGCACCTAGTGAAGGCCTGTTGATTGATTGATTGACTGAAAAATGGCTGAACAAACTAAGGCACAGGAATATAATGTAATGTCAGTAAGGGCACCTAGGCTCAGATCCTACCTCTGATGCTTACTACTTGTGATCCTGCGCAAGACACCCGACCTCTGGGTCCCTGGTATCCTCAGCTGATGACCTCTGACACTCCTTCCAGCTTTAGAGCCATGATCTTAAAAGTTGTAAGGGATTACAGATAGGAAAAATTCAAGACATATAGGAAGACTTGTATGAACTGATGCAGAATGAAGAGTAGAGTCAAAGGAACAATATATTAAAAAAATACAACACTGGAATTCAAACCTACACTTAAAAGACAATTTAATTCAGGTCAAATACAATGTACAATGTTGTATGACAGTATAATAAACTGACATTTCTATAGTGTTTTAAAGTTTTCAAAGTAGACTGTACATATTACTTCATTTGATCTTACAGCAACCTTGTTGAAAACAACTACAATACTGCAAGGCAGCCCTAAAAATAAAACAAGAAATTCCTCATTTTAAAGATGAGGGAACTGAAACTGAGAGTTTAAGTGATCTAACTATGGTCACACAGCTAGTAAGTGTCACAGGCCAAATCTGAATCCAGGTCTTCCTGACTCCAAGTCCACCACTCTATCCACTACTGCACACTGCCTCAACTATCAAAGTTAAAGCACAGATTTTTTTCTTTTCTTTTAACAATCCACGAACTACAGGATTGTAGGAGAAAGTGATAAGAACCATCAAACATGCATGACCACATTATTGGGCAGTTTTCCAGGGGATTAATTTTGGTGTTCAGTGGGAAGTGTCTGTTGGGTCATAACAAAAAGTAAGCAACAAATATTTTTTTAAAAATCATGCAAAAATTGTTTTTCTAATTCAATCTTTCAAGCAAGTCAAGACAGTGATAATAAATGAGGATCTCCATCCAAAATTCTCCATTAACTGATGGGGTAGAACCTTGTTATCCCACATATTAGGAAAACGAGGTATGGCCATTTAAAATTCTGGTCAACTGAGACTTACAGTTGATTTGTACCAGGGGCCATGATTTAACATGAATTTCACTCAAACCTCTATGACAATTTGTGTTATTATGAGGTCCTCTTCTAGCTCACTTGAAATGTCAGTATAAAGGAAAGGCTTATGGCTCACAGCCTCTCTGACTTTGCCCTAGTTCACTTACTCTCTAGTATTTCTTGGAAGCTTAGTATTCCCACTGTTTCTTTTCCTTCTCTGCTCTTCCACCACACTTCCTGTCTTGTTTTTCTGTTGTGGGGGACTGGCTTTTCCTGGGCCCCTGCTGCCTTCGACTGCAGTCTTCCTCTCCCTGTTCTGGGGAGGAGTGGCATCTCTTGGTTGCCTGAATAATGATTCCTCCTGGAGAGGATATCTGAGATGCCACACTCTTCGGCTTTTCCCTTTGTCAGTTAGTTGGCTGGATAAGGGGGCTTTTACTGTACTATAATTGCAAAGATAGGCCCCAGAAGTATGGATCATTTCTCTTTCTTTTTTAACATGGACTGTCCAAACTATAAAATAAATGAAACACTCACCAGCATGGGTAATATTCTTCCTAATTTAGCAATGCCTGAGAGGCACAGCTTTTTGACACACATTTTTCAACTGCACATATTGCCTTTCTTCAACCCAGCCCTCACAAGGATTTGTAAAAGATCATCCATTTTCTCTAGCTGCCACTATCCTAAATCTTCTACTTTTCCAGGCACAGAAAAAAGAAGCTTCTGTTTGACTTCAAAAATTCACTAGCTTAGTTACATAGAGCAAAACCCTTTTCTTAGGAAGGGATAAATAATAAATCTGAAGTGGATATTCCTATAACCTTAAAGTCCTATAAGCTCAAACCAGTTATGTACTAACAACAAAGCAGTAATAATGAGCAACTTCTAAGAAAAAAGTTTCGATGACAAAATAAATTCTTTGTCATGGTTTCTGTCAGTGCTAGACCAAGAACATGAGAGACAAAGGGGGCCATAGGGGGCCAACGCAATACAGGCTAAAACCAATGGTGCATGGCAGTGGACATGGCAAAGAATCCAGGCAAAATGGGCTGAGTTAAGGTAAAAGCTGTTTAGAGAGAGCACATGGGTACCAACAATCCCAAAGATCAAGCTGAAGTCAAACAGGCTAGATACAAAGGTTAAGTAGATGGGTCAGGTCAGCACTCAGAGTTCCTCACTAGACAGTGTGACACAGGAAGAAGCAGAATTTGATTATACAGGCAGGGTCAGAGTGCAGGGTTCAAGCTAGACATAAGGAAATAAGGGGAAAGCAAGTGCCTTGGCTGAGAAACTGGGAACAGCTTCTTGTGGTCTAGTAGAGGCAGGTGGGTCACCAACAATAGTTGAACCAATCCGTAATTAGTGATCCCAAAACAGAGGCTGTTTACCCATTCCCTGGCTTTAAAAGCTCTTGACACTGTAAACAGAGAGGTGCTGACAGGCTTTTGCTGCTCCCAGAACAAGGTGTGTTATTTTTGTAGCTGAAGCACTGACAAAGGTCAGGTCCAATGGGGAGCCTTCAGTGCCTTCCACGATGCTCTGCACACAGCAGACACACCACAATGTTGTTGATGTTGTTGTTGTCTTCACAGTTTGATAGGTTTTACCAAAACTGTACCTTACCGGGAGGGCCGCTGTTCACATACAAGCAGGGTTTTTATACAGGGTTTTTCATTTAATAGAATTCTATATATCCTCATCACTAAAACAGTGTGGGCTGGGGCTTGGAAGCAGGTTCATTTTTATAGCACTGAAGGTTACAGTGCTGTTCCTTGAAACAATGCAATGACCTTATCAATGCAATGAGTAGATATTTAAAGTTATTTTTCCACTAATAGGAATGATCTTGTACGGATTCTAATTAACAGTCTCTCACCTGGTCCCTGTTTTGACCAAAAGCACAGATTCCTGACCTCAGTTGTGGTCTCAGGCAATGGAAGAGAGCCAAGCCAACTGCCACATACGGGAAATGAACATCGGTGTCATCAGCCCTGTGAACTAACCAACTGAGCTAATGCTGAGCTTCCATCTTCAAGGCTGATAAAGCGACTGCTATGTACATGATTTCCAGTTACAGGTAAAACCCTGTTTCAAGGAACAGCACTGTAACCTTCAGTGCTATAAAAATGAACCTGCTTCCAAGCCCCAGCCCACACTGTTTTAGTGATGAGGATATATAGAATTCTATTAAATGAAAAACCCTGTATAATACATTCTCAAGTTTCCATCAACATATTTAACAAAAGCATTCAACTTTTCCCCCATATTACCCAGTTTATGACAAGTGGGTGGAAAGACAGCACATTCAGCTGGTCCAACAGCACACATATATCATAGACAAACATGGCACATGGACAATAAGCTGAGCCTTGATTTGAAAAGGAGTCGAAAAGTGAGTTGGATTGAATCTGGGAACCAACACAACCCTTTCAATGATCCCAAATGGCTCCCTGCTGCAAAAGCCTTTATTTTTCAACACTGACAATCTCCTCATGATGCTACAGGATTGCAAAAAGCATAGACTCAATCTAACAACAAATATTCATTAAGCACCAGAGATACAAAACCAAAAATGACACTGATTCTACCCTCACAGAGCTTACATTCTACTAGGAAACCATGTCTTAGAAAAACTGAAGTTGCTGGTGACTACTCCAGAATTACACAAGCATAAAAAACAGAGCCTGGATTCAAACCCTAGTCTTCTGACTTCACATACACTGCTCTTTCCAACTACAGCTTGATAGCTTTTGATCCAAACAATATTTTGTAAAAGCTTTAAGAGGGACATAAATATGAGATAGGTAGTGAATACAGAGGGGTAAGACAAGGAGAGGTAGAGATAAGGCTTCCAAATGGAAGTTACAGAAGGTCTGTTATGGACACCAGTAGGAACTAACTGAAATGGAGACCAGGGTCTGTCAGAGAGACTGAGGATGTATAAAATGACGGGATACCATTCTGAAGCAGAGGCAAAGACTATAGCAACTCAGGCAAAATAAAAATAATGCAGGATTTACATAGGGTATGTTCCCTTAATAAAGTATCAATCTAAATTCTAGACTTCTAGGTCCTTGGGTGTGGTCTTTTGATGGGGGTCCTTTTATTAAGAGAATTTGTTCTGTGAAGTATGGATTCAGTCAAAGGGCTGCACTTGAGGGCTTGGAAGGCAGGTTCTCCACCTCTGAGTGATCAAGAAGAGGAGGGTTTCTACAATGACAATGTTCCAGCCCACATGTGGACTCAAGACCACCCCAGGCTCTTCTCTGTCTCCCCCAACTTTCCATCAGGATAGCTCTCCAAACCTGACACCTCTGGTTTTCTACCCTGAACTATCAAAGATTCCCCACCTACAATAATCAGAGGCTGCCTTGCCAAAGCCCACTTCCTGCCTTCACTAGGCACTTCACCATGACTATTGCCTAGGACCATGCCCTGCCCACCTTATCCTGCTCTACCCTCAGAACAAGAATTCTGATGTCCCAAGAGTTCCAAAAGCTCAACATATTTTCCAAAACCTTTAAATTGTTATTAAGAATATATTATACTGGGGGGCAACTAGGTGGTGAGTGAATAGAGAGCACTGGTACTGGAGTCAGGAGGACCTGAGTTCAAATTTGGCTTCAGACACTTAACACTTACTAGCTATGTGACCTTGGGCAAGTCACTTAACCTCAATTGCCCTGCCTTCACCCCTCCAAAAAAGGCAAAAAAAAAAAATTTTAAAAAGGATATATTATGTTACACACAAGGGCAGTGACAAGAGAAGGTATAAAAACAAACATAAACAAAAAGCACTATTTTTCAGGCACTGGCAAAAACTCTTGCCCTGCCCAATCAAATTACTGTCATTATCAGCAAATTTGTTGTGCACTAAACATTTTCTTAATGTAAAAGAATGAAGTATGATTTATTATTTTTAACAAGTCTTCCCACACAAGTTAACAGAATACTTCCTTTGTTATGAAGCTTGAATATATGATGCACTAAGTCTGAGGCCATCAAGCTCGTTCTAGCTGTATTAAAGTCTCTTATACGTTTCAAATTCCATAAAATTTGAGATGTATTCTTCCTTTGATATTTCTGAAAAATCCTCTATTTTAGTAGAAAAAATAAAGATGCTCCCAGAGGCCAGTGCCTTCTCCTAGATTACCTTCTATATTTTTGGCATCTATTTATAGGTATACATACCCTCTCCTCATTTGGAACATAAGCTCCTTAAAGGCAGGGGATGGGTTTTTTCCCCTCCTACATCTATTGCCTGACAAAAGATGCTTAAAAAATGCTTATTGATTAATCATTCAACACATGATTGATAGATCAAGCATTCTCATAAGATTAAAAACCAAAACAGCAACATCATGGACACCAAGTAATATACCTTCCCACCCCACTTCTTTGAAGAGGTGCACAAGCATACTACATTGCTTATATTTTCAGACTTTTTCTATATTGATAAGCTTTGCTGACTTTTTTCTCTTCATCTATTTTTTTCATTTTTTATAATTTTTATTAGTTATATGGAATGGTTCTCTAGGTGGGGAGCAGAGGTATACCAGGAGAATTCTCATGATGTAAAAACAAAAACAATTTTTAAGTGATTTAAAGAATTATGGTTTTAGGTTCAAACTCAACAGAATCCCGTAAAATTATCCTCCAGTGAATATTAATTTTTGGCATGAGAAGTGTTTCTATAAAAATTTTCCATAAGATATTCACAACTTTCTTGCCAAATTAACATTTAATTTCCATTGAAGTAACTTTGGATCATGTGTAAATAGAAAATCCTTTTTCTTTATCTACTATTAAAGCATTGAATGCATGTTTACTATAAAAATCTTCAAGGAAATCAGCATTCTATTTAGCCATTTCCATTCATCTTTAAGGTATCTATTAAACAACACTTACCACAAATTTGGGATCCTTAAATGGCAAAGGCTTAGGGGTGTTTTCTGCAGGTCCTGTGCCAAAGTCAGGGGTCACTACCTTACTCTCACTCACAGTCTCCATGCTGACACCCTTGAAACAGAACAATAACGATTACACTTTGTAATTAGGTGTCTTTTAGGTGAGGCCCCCAAACAACCAACCGAACACAGAAAAGAGAAAGGGAGAGCCAGAAAACCCTGGTGGTATTGAGTAGAGCCATCTGAAGGCAGAAGGAATCACAGGTCTTAGGCTAGAAGGGACCTCAGAAATCATCTAGACCAACCCCCTCATTTTATAGGTGAGTAAAAGGAGGTTAAGTGAGTTCCCCAAGGTCACACTGGTAGTAAATACGAGTGAGAAAACTTGAACGCAGCTCCTCTGACCCCAGAGACAATAACCTTCCAACAGCAGCATGCTGCCTCTACAGTGAAGGGTGTCTGCTGGAGAACATTGTGGAGAAACCAGTGCTTGATGATTGCAAATGCTTATTAAGTTTAAAAAGAAATAAGATGAGCCTCTTTCAAAGTTGACAGCATGTGAAGTCGAGCTAGGGGCAGGGAGGTGAAGAGGAGGTTGGGAAATGCAAATTAGACCTTGCTGAAGCGGGAGGGAAAGAGGCAGCTGAGGAAATAGCCTACAGCAGCAGCTGGTTGCTGTGGCAACTGAGCGATGGCACCCAGGCATATTAAGACCAGCTAGTAAACAAGCTGCCCTTGGTGCCTGGGTATCTCTTATTCTCGCCAATGCTAGAAACACTGAGGAAGACTTTGTCCCCCTGACCTTTTTGGTAGTGAAGGCAAGATGACTGATGATTCTGCTTTCTAATTTAATGCCCTCTTCTCTGCAGATGGCCCTGAACTCTTGAATGTTACCAGACTTGCAATGGATAGCCAAAGATTTTTCACATTTCTTTTAACTATGGCATGGGAAATGCATACTTGGACATATCTCATCCAAATTTGGATTTAGTGAAAATATTTCGTCTTTTCCTTGGGAGGGGCGGGGATAGAGGTGACCCAGGAACTTATCTCTCACCCTTCTACAATGGCTGTCAATCCAGGACTAAAGACTCACCCAAACCCATCACCCTGGAATAAATTATATACTCAAGAGTGAAAGGGAGGGCTAATTTGGCTGGTAAGTAGATGGTGAATAATTCAATTATTCCTCACCATTCTATAACCAGTCAGGCACCAGAGCTGCATTGACCCTTGTCTTGACCATCAGGCAAAACCAGGAAATAGCTACCTGAGCTTAGCAGAATTCTTGGCATTTAGTAAGTCTTTAATGAATACTTGCCGATTACATAATTACACACTCCACTCCCTTCTACCGCTTGCTCAGAGATTAAAAATCAAATCCACGTTATAAATGCTAAGGCAGACGTGTCCCTTCCCAGATACCACTTCCTCATACCTATCCATGCCAGATCCATTCTTTCCACATCTCTATTTCACTTGACATCTCTATCATGTCCTCTGAAACCTATATTCTTTTGCTTAAAAAGCTGTCCATAATATTAGATGTGTGCCTTCCACCACCACCCCACCCCTAGAAATTACTTTGTATTTATGTGTATTTAATTTTGTATGTATAGCTTTCTATGTTTCACTATCACTACCACCAACAGAATATAAACCCTTTGAAAGCAGGGTTTTCATTTTTGTTTCTGTATCTCCAGTACTTGCTACATAACCTGGACACTTAATAAATGATTGCTGGATTGAAAGCTATTTCGCCAGAGTCTATGCTGAGATTCCTTCTAGGCTGGAAAGGTTTCCAATATGCAACCAGTGATGTACTTTGTATTAGGACCTGTCTAACAAAGTTTTGAGAGGCTCACCATCAGGTGGGTCTCAGGATGACATTTTTTTAATCCACAAAAGTTATATGAGACCTTCTACTAAGTGGCAGAAGAATGACCATAGGTTGAATAAATGAATTTAAAAAGCATTTATTAAGCACTACATGCTAAGTACTATGCTAAGCTGAAGATATAAACAAAAAAATTAGACCATGATCTCAAGGCACTCAAAATCTAATTGGGAGAGATAACACAAATAAAAGTACTCAGCTCAAGGATAGACGGAAAGGCCCAGAAGCCTTACGGATACAGTGGCAGGATAAAGGCAAGGTCTCAGGGTCCCTTCAAGCATTCCAGGAAATCAGATTAGTGCCAGGGGTCCAAAGGGCACAGCAGGAGAAACAGATGGTAAGGCCCAGAGGACTTCTGGATGCTTTAGCAGGGCAGATGGTAAGAGGTAGTGGTCCTCTATCTTACAACAAGTACTACAGCTGAGGACTTCCAGATCATCCAACCAGTATAAAGACCCACAGTCACTCTTCCTACCATCAACCAGATGGAGTCAAGACTACCTGAGAGTCCTTAGGGAAGGCTGGCAGTGCTTCCTACCCAGCTAGCCTGGATGGGGCTATCTCAGTGGACAGAATATGCACCCGCACCAATGAAATCACATATCCTTGATATACTGAAGTAAAATGTTCTGTTTTTCTCTTAGAATAAAAGACATGATATAAGATCTAACAAACTGTGTTGTTCTCCTTAAAATAAATTTGCTGTTTTAATGTATTAACTTAACCTGAAAGTGGGACCCCTATCCAAAAGCTATTTTGTAATATGATCAGAAGCCCAAACAACAGAACTGCAGCTATGTACTGCTAACACCCACCTTGATCCCCAGCACATTCAGGGAACTTTGAAAAGTGATAAACAAAACTCTAACTCTTCAGGTGTTTGATGGAAGTCAAGTTCATACCCTCTTTAGAAGAATATAAACTGCACTGAGAATTGGGACTGTCTCACTTTTGGATGTCTATCCCTGGTACTGGGCTTGATACATAGTCAAGATTATACAAAATGCTTGGTAAATTTTAAGTCACTGTATAAATGTTAGTGTGAGGACTGGTCTATTTCTAGGGCCTAGAGGACAGAAAGGACTCCCTCCACTGATTGAACTGCCTCTGTACCAGGAAGTTCCCATGTACTTCATAACTGGTTTCATCAGCTTCATTTAGATAAAGAATTGAATGTTCTCCTGATCATAATCAGTTTAGCATGTATGCAATGTCATCATATTATCCAAATCACAATGTTCTTGTGATTGGGGGGGGGGGGGTTGCAGTCTGGGTCACCTGCTGATTGACTACACCTAAGGTCCCCCTCCCACTGGGTTCTTACGAAGTTGCCTAACAACAGCAACCAGATATAAGGGCAGAGACCGAGAGCTCTGTGCTCTCAAATGGGATGTGCATCGCCATTCTGTCACCATGCCACTTCCCGGGCTTGTCCATGGGAGCCACGGGATGGGGAGCCACATTGTTTCATGCCTATGCGTAGTACACTATCTGATTTGCGATCCTTTGAGTATTCCTGTTCCTTCTGGGTACCTCACCCACCCTTTCCACACAGCTGTTGTTGCCAGTGGCGGTGATGTCAGTGTTGTTGTGCCTGTTGACTGACTGAATCCATACAAGGACAAACAGAGAAAGGAGCTGTTAAATACACTAGGATGGAAAATGAAAACACACCAGCAAGGGACAAAGAAAGAGAAGCAGCTACAGTTACATAGGAGATGTTGGATTTCCAGAGTAAACACTTCCCCTCCCTTTATAGGCAGTAGCCTGTAAGAATCAGTAGGGCAAGTAGTTGTTGAATAAAAATATTGCTTTTCTCCATAGCTGGAATAAACAAAGAATAGCTTGATCCACAACTCTGGGGCATTATGCCTCACTGTCCAGTTGTGTGAGTTGGCATATATCCCTCAGAACCTATCCATTCAGTCCTCTGTTCCTACATGAAAGGGACCCACTGCTCTGTGGGAGGTAGGTGGGGCCCTAGCACAGTCAGATTATGAGGGGTAGTTGCTGGAGATACAACTAAATGCTAGCCTGGGCCAGGCTGGCTTCTAACTGAGAAGTTCATATCTCTCTATATAACAGGGTATAGCGGATTGAAGGCTAGACTTGCAATTGGAAAGACCTGAGTTCATAGACCACTTCAGACAATTCCTACTTGTGTGAACCTGGGCAAATCATTTAACCTCTCTCAGCCTCAGTTTCCTCATCTGTAAAATGGGAATAATAATATTAGCGTCTGTCAGGGTTACTGTGAGGATCAAATGAAAATACATTTAAAGTGCTTTTTAAACCTTACGGTACTCAATGAATGCGTACTGCTGGGGTGGGGAGGGGGTGCTTCCATACAATGCTGTCTCTCATCACTTATATCTTCCTTATATCTCCCACGTCCACTATGTTTTTATATAAGCTTCTCAATCACCTCCCTACACCTCCCTAAGGATGGTACAGAAAGTACTTTGTTCTTGGAAACCTTCACAAGAACCAGGATGATCTCTGAGGTGCCACCATCAAACGGATTCTTCCAGACAGAGCCACACACCAACCAGTAACAAAGAGCTCACAAGAAAGCTCTCAATCCCAGATTAAAGGCAAGGTGGAGTTGGGGGTCAGTGCACAAAAGCAGAAAGAAGAAAGGAAAAGAAACGCAGTAAGACTGCACACACGGGGCACAAATGCTGCTCTGCTCAGCTTGAGTCAGCTGGCATCTTCTGGCATCATGGGGCACAGGGGAAAGAATACTGCACTAAGAGACCTGAGCCCACTGCTGTAGCGCTCATTCTGAAGCTTTCTCTCTATCATCTCTCAGAAGTCACTTAACCTCTCCAAACTCACTTTCTTCACCAGTGAAGCAAGGATAGTACCTGGCATTATTACAGCACGGGATGAGGATCAAATGAAATAATGCATGTAGGCTTGGAAGCCATAAAGCCAAATTAAAATGTAAGATATTATTACTACTGTCATAATTTTGTTATTATTGCTATTACTAACACAATAATGATAGGCCTTGGAGATTATAAGAAAGGGACAGTATCCTCCTTGTAGCTCATGAATGCAGCTACTAAGCTTGCCGTGCAGGCTAACAACATTCTGCTGCTAGGTGGTGGTGATGCCACTCCTTGGCTTTAAGTCAGGGAGGTGACCGTGCATTCTCTCCAAGCCACTCCCTCCAGGAAATCATGCCAAAGAGTGGGCTGGTTGGATGGGCGGTCACTGTCTGGTATCCTGGGAGGAAAATATCTCTGCCTCTGAGTCAGGGGCCTCGCCAATGGTTCCAGGAAACTTTTGGCAAATTCAGGAGTCAGCAGCCCTACTGTCATAGACAAGGAGGAATTCATTTGGAAACTGAAGAAATTACCCAAGAAAGATAAGTAAAACATTGTGATACACTTAAAGGAAAGTTCCCTGAAAAGGTTAATATTCAACATAGTTTTGGAGTGCCTTCCATATGCCCAACATGGTGCTAGACCCTACAAAGTATTTTGTCTTCCAGGAAGTTATAATCTTGTTAGCAAGATAAGACTAACAGGAAAGAGATAAATGGAAGTCAGCCAATAATCATCATTAAGCCATAAAATGGAACCAAAAATATAATATAGGAGTTGAAGGGAAGAACTGACCAACTCTCAACCTGTAGAATATAAGCTTCTTTCACTGAATAAACATTTATTAAGCCAGAACTATGTGCTAAGTGCTGGGGAAATAAGGAGGCAAAAGATAGTCTCTTGCCCTCAAGGAGCTTACAATCAATCTAATATCCATGAGGAAAAGAAGAGGTTTTGCTTTTGTCTTTATAACCCAAGCATCTTGTTAGATGATCTCACAGATGAGGAAAAGGATGCGTAGGTAGTTAAATAACTTGCCTAAGGTAACCTGAGTATTTGGTGACAAAATTGGGATTTGAATCCAAGTCCTCTACTCAAATCCAGTGTTATTTCCACTACAATAAAAGTACAAGTTTAATTTCAGGCCACCTGCCCCAAACCTCAGAGTAAAATAGGTCTGATGAGGAGGAAGCTTAGAAGCATCAGTCAGTGTGGACCCTCAGACAGTTGTGAAAGACTGCCAGACACAAGATGGGCCACCTGAGCTCAGGGGAGCTAACCAAGCAGGGCAATGCCAAATTGGTGGGGGATTCTACACAAGAAGGAGGTAAGCCCTCAATACAACTGTCCCTCAAGGACAGAACTTTCTTTGATACTATTTTACACAAAAGATTTCTAAACACTGCAAAATTCCCTTTGGTTCCAGACTCTAATCCTTGAATTGCCTTGGATTATTCAAACTACATACCTCTGCCCTGGTCTTGCTACCTGGTTTCATCAAGCCTGAATGGCAAAGATTGCCTGACTCTATGATTGCTTCAGCCCTCAGGAATCAAACTGCAGAACCTAAGACTGACTATTATTTCCAGATGATCATTCTACAAAGAAAAAAAAAAGAAGTTAAGCATTGAGGAAAGGCTGAACAGACAGCATAAGGCTAGAACGTGGAGAGTTTTGGATGTCAAACTGAGGAATCTGGACGTGGTACTACAGAAAAAAGAGAACTTCTGAGTAGAGGAAAGACATAAGCTAGTTTTCTAAAACTGGTCTGACAATTACACTTAGGTTCTACTAAAGGGAGAGGATAATGTCAGGGAGATCAGTTAGCAGGCTGCAGCAAAACACTAGAGGTGAAGTAATGAGGGCCTGGACTAGGATGATGGCAGTCAGAATGAAAAAAAAAAGAGAGATAAATATGAGAACCATTTAGAAGGATGAACTGTTAGCCCTTATTAGCTAAATGGATCTAAAGCAGGTGTTTTAACTGAGGTCTACTGATACATTTTAGGGGGATCCATGAAACTGGTTGGGAAAAAATACATCTTTATTTGCATTAACCTCTAACTGAAATTTAGCATTTCCTTCAATTATTTAAAAACTTTATTAAGATTGCCACAGGGGTCCATGACATATAAAAGAAGGCTAAGAAGCCCTGATGTAGAGGATTAATAGGAAGGAAGAATCAAAGATGGTTACAGCTCTGAACCTACTCTCTGTAAGAATGGTGATACAATGGTAGAAATAGTGAATTTGGGAGAAGTCACCTAGGAAAGTGGCCAGAATGTGCTAAAATGTTGAATTTAAGGTGATGGAAGACCTCACATAAGCAAGTGGAGATATGAAATTAGCACTTGAGTGAAATATCAGGGCTGAAAATAGTTACCTGTATTTGAGAATCATTAACATAGAGGTGATAGTTATGTGGTAAAACCAGCTTATCTCACTATAGGAGGGAATACAGAGAAAATCATGGGTTCTGAATTTTTGGGAAAACCCACAGCAGAGACAGAAGTAAAGAGGAAGTCAACAAAAGTGAGAGAAAAAGTGGTTTCATAGGGAAGAGAAGTAGAAAATGTCAGTATCACAAAAAGTAATGGAAGAGAACTTGAAAAAAAGGAAAAGGTACCCCATGGAGTCCAAAGCTGCTAAGAAGTCAAGGAAAAGGGGAACTTAGAAAAAGGCCACTAGATTTGGCAAAAAGGGTTCCACCAGTACAGGAATTCTTAAGCTGGAATCTGTGAACTTGTTTTAAAAATATGTTGATGATGTTGAAAATTACCTTTACATGTAACTGGAAAAAGTAAAATATTCAGTGGGGGAAAAAAAACAAAAACAAAAATGTTGATTACTCTATTTCCTTTCTTTTTTGCAAGTTTTGCCTCTTTCAGACTCTGAGTACTTTTTATTTTATTTTTTCAATATTTTATTTTCCCCTAAATTACTTGTAAAAACAATTTTTAACATTCTCTTAAAAATTTTTTTAGTTCCAAATTCTATACCTACCTACTTTCCCTCCCCCTTCCTTAAGAGAGTAAGCAATCTGGTATAGGTTATACATGTGAAATCATGTAAAACATATTTCCATATTAGCCATTTTGTGGAATAAAACTCAAACTAAAAAAAATGCAAAAAATAGTATGCTTTGGGCTGTATTCAGACACCATCAGTTCTTTCTCTGGAGGTGGATAGCATTTTTATCATAAATCCTTTGGGACTGTCTTGGATCACTGTGTTGCTGAGAATAGCTAAATCATTCACAGCTGTTCATCATACAATATTGCTGTTACTGTGTACATTATTCTTCTGGTTCTGCTCACTTCATTCTGCATCTGATTATGCAAATCTTTCCACGTTTTTCTGAAATCATCCTCCTTGTCATTTCTTATAGCACAATAACATTCCATTACAATCTTTTGCCACAACTTGTTCAGTCATTTCCTGATTGATGGGCATCCCTTCAATTCCAATTCTTTGCTACCACAAAAAGAACTGCTATAAATATTGTGTACACAAATCCTTTTCCTTTTTAAAAAATCTCTT
Organism: Gymnobelideus leadbeateri; assembly: GCA_011680675.1. Lineage (NCBI taxonomy): Eukaryota > Metazoa > Chordata > Mammalia > Diprotodontia > Petauridae > Gymnobelideus > Gymnobelideus leadbeateri. Next base: position 464,179 of record WOXC01005287.1, read on the forward strand.
TGGGATACAGACCTAGTAGTGATATTGCAGGGTATGCAGTTTTATGGCTCTTTGGGCACAGTTCCAAAATGCCCTCCAGAATGGTTGGATTAGTTCACAACTCTATCAACAGTACATTAGTGCCCTAGTTTTCCCATATCCCCTCCAATATTTATCATTCTCCTTTTCTGTCATATTAGACAATCTGATAGGTATGAGGTAGTAACACAGATCTGTTCTAATCTGCATTTCTCTAATCAATTATGTTATGAACATTTTTTCATATGACTATAGATACGATTTCTTTGTCTGAAAACTGCCTGTTCATAACCTTTGACCATTTATCAATTGGGGGATGACTTCTATTCTCATAAATTTGACTCAGTTTGCTATATATTTTAGAAATGAGGCCTTTATCAGAGATGCCTTCTGTAAAAAAAAAAATTTCCCCACTTTTCTGCTTTCCTTTCTAATTTTGGTTGCATTGGTTTTGTTTGTGCAAAACCTTTTTAGTAATCAAAATTATGCATTCATATTTCACAATTCGCTCTATATCCTGTGTGGTTCTAAATTCCTCCATTTTCCATAGATCTAACAGGTATATGATTTCATGCTTCCCCTAATTTACTTATGGTATCACCCTTTATGTATAAATCATGTACCTATTTTGATTTTATCTTGGTATATACAGTGTGAGAGGTTGGTCTATACCTAGTTTCTGCTAGAGCATTTTCCAGTTTTCACAGCAATTTTTGTCAAATAATGAGTTTCTGTCCCCAAACTTGGATCTTTGGGTTTATTAAAAACCAAATTACTATGGTCATTTACTACAATGTATTATGTTCCTAATCTATTCCACTGATCTAACACTCTATTTTGATTATTTTATTTCAATATAATTGGTTTCTTTTATAATTGTACATATTTTATGCCATGCATTTTAAAATATTCAAGAAGTGGTCCACAGGTTTCATCAAATTGACTATGGTGGGGACACAAAAAAGGTTTAGAACCTCTGTATTAATGAGATCTTTAAGAGCAGTTTCAAGAGAAGAGCCAAAGACTAGTAACAGGGGATTAAGAAGGAAAACTGAGAAAACAGATAGAGAATAAATATGTGTTCATGAAGCCTACCTTGCAGTGAGAGCAGAAAGAAACAGGAGAGCTATATTAAAAGAAGGTTTTTCAACACAAAGGAGACTTGAATATACTGAAAAGCAGAGGGGAAGGAGACAATAAATTGAAGATGCTAGTAAAGCAGCATGGGATAAATATAGAAAGAAGTAATTGGCAAGGTATAGAATCTATAGTATAAGTGGAAGGATTAATGTTCTAGGAGAGGAAGGGCATATTATTTCTAAGATGAGAAAGAAAAACAAAACTGTTGCAGGGACAACAATATGTTAAAGAAATGAGGTATCTCACACTAGATAGACTCATTAGTAAAGTCTGAAAATAAGTGCCAAAGTATAGCTAAAGATCACCCCTCTTACCTTGGTGAAAGTTACCATTTTTCTGGGAGGATGCATATTTAATGATACCCTACAATTAAAATGTAATAAAGGAGTTTTTGAAAGAACTATAATGGAAACCACACTGGCAATCCAAAAGTGCAATGAAGGAGTCGATTCTCCACAGGGAAATAGACAGAGGAAGAACGACTGGAGAAGAAAGTCATCGATTCATGAGGTGTCAAGCTATAGTGTTTGTCCTTCATTTTCAAAGAGGACCACCACATCAGAGACATGATGACTTGACTTGCAGTTGACTTTGGTTTGAGTGAGGGAGGGCTATGCAAGGTCACTAGGCTCACTTTTCATCTGGATCCAGTGACCAGATATTCATCAAGATGACTGAAGATGACTCAGAATGCAATGAGAGACCCTGGCCCTTTCAGGATGAGGCCTTTTCAGGTACTTGGAGTGAAGTAATGCCTATTCAATGAACAGGCCTCTCTAAGAAGTGAGTCAAAGGATGGTCTCTTCAATTAGAAGAAAGAAAAAAAGATCAAGCTGGGAAGTGAAGACCCTCAGGGTTGCTGTTCCAAAGAGAAACAGCTACCACTGACATTCACCCTAAGCCAGGAGGACCCAAAATACATCCATGAAGTGGAGCTTGGGTAAGGACCTATTGTGGAAGCTGTCAGGCTTAGCATACAAGAAAAGGAATGGGAAAGGAAGCTTTAGATTGGAAGAGTCATCTCCATAAGATGATAACAAAAAGAGACAACATTTGGGTGGAGTACTTGATGCAGCCAAGCAATATTCAAATCTAGGGAATGTTCTGGTAAATGAGCCCACACATTGAATGACAGGTAAGTGAAAAAAGAAGCCTGACACCACTTAAGAACTAACTTTTAAACTAGTAGTAAGCATGATTAAAATTGGTCATTTGGTAAACAAAAACAAAAAAGCAACTTGAATTCCATTCAACAATATAACACGGATTAATACAAAATGACTTAGATAGGAAGTCAGGTGACATGGGGTATAGTCCAGGCTCTACCACTAATTTACTATGCGATTCTGAAGGTAATAAAATGACTATCATATGCTCTAAGGTTTGCAAAGTATATATCTCATTTGATCTTTGCAACAGCATACTGAAATAAGTGCTGGAGTTATTATCCTTAGTTTGCAGACAAAGACACTGAGGCCGAGAGAAGTTCAATGATTTGCTCAAGGTTACACTGCTGAACAAGTTAGTTGGTCTTTCTTGGCTTCAAATTTTTCACTTGTTGATGAGATAACCGGATACGAACAGATGATGTCTCAGGTCCCATTCAGCTCAAGGATATTAAAATTCTATGACTAGGGGGCGGCTAGGTGGCGCAGTGAATAGAGCGCCGGCCCTGGAATCAGAAGGACCTGAGTTCGGAGCCGGCCTCTGACACTTAATCCGCACAAACAAAAACCTAGCCGTGTAACCTTGGGCAAGTTACTTAACCCCAATTGCCCTTAGGGGCGGCTAGGTGGAGCAGTGAGTAAGAGCGCCGGCCTCGGAGTTGGGATGACCCGAGATCAGATCCGGCCTCAGAAAATGAGCACCCACGCATAAATAATGACTAGCCGTGTAACCTTGAGCAAGTTACTTAACCCCAATTGCTTAAAAAAAAAAAAAAAAAAAAAAAATTCTATGACTAGGATGTATATTCTAGGGAGATATAGGAGCTTAAAAAAAAAAACAGACCAAGATAAAATCAAATAGGGCTCAAACAGAACAAGACTCATGGATGAAACTGTTCTCTATTCATAGACAGTTGGCAAGGGTGTTGCCAACATATGTCTTGCTAACATAGGGTGCTGGCAAGGGCTAAGCTGGGTCTATGGAAAGCGAAGGCACTAGTTAAGAAACAGTCATATTTCATATAGTCAAAGAGATTAGACTGAGAGTCATCCAAAGAGAACCAAATTTTTAATTAATGTTTTTTTTTAAGAGCAGAGAAAGATCAATAGAAGTCTATACCCATGTGTGGGGTATAGGGACCCCAAAAATCCCCTACCCAAAAAAATTAAAAGTTCAAAGTGTCTTGAGGAAAGAACAGGAAGTTTTATTCAGTTCTTGAGAGAAGAGGGCATCCCTTCCACCAGTACAAACGAGTGGAATGAGGTGTGTTACAGAAGACAGAGCAAGAATTTATACCCTACAGTCAAGGTCTCCCCTCTCCCCCCTCCCCCTCCTCCCATTAATTAGGAGGCAACCTTACAATCTGAATCTGAGTGCAAAATCTTCTCCAACGGCAAAGAACAAAGAAGCCCCCATCCCTTATTGGCTGGGAGGCTGCCTTACAGTCTCAGCTGGAAAAAGGCCATGAACAGGAAAACAGAGTACTGTGCTTATTTGGCAAGGGAGGAGAAAAGGTTGCAAGCAAGGTGGTGGTGGAAAAATCCCTAAAGGACTTAATGCTGATAAGGCTGGTATAGCAAGCCAGGGTGGAGGTCCAAAGACCCCTAAAGGGTTTAATGCTGATGTGGCAGTAGTAAAGAAGGGTGAAACCGAAACAGCCCTGTTCCCACAAAAAAAAAAAAAAAAACCAAAAACCAAAAAAAAACCTTACTAGACTTTAGGATATAGGCTGAGAAGTTTTCACCTCTCCCACTCACCCACCTACTTCCCTACTGCTTACAAACATGTCCCATATCTCCCTCATCTTTAAAAAATATTCTCCCTTGATCACGCATCCCTTGCTAGCTATTATTCTCTATCTCTTCTCTGGCTAAATTCCTGGAGAATTTGTCTACAACTGATGCCTCCACTCCCTTCACTCTCATTCTTTTCTTAACTGTCTTTGGTCTAGCTTCTAACTTGATCATTCACCTGAAATTGCTTTTTTCAAAGTTACCAACGATCACTTAATCATCAAAATCTAATGGCCTTTTCTCAATCCTCAACTTTTTTGACCTCTCTGCTGCCTCTGACACTCAGTCTTCTCTTGGATATGAAGAGCATAATTGAGCGAGACAGAAGATCCCCAAGATTAAAATTTGGAAGTGGATTTTATTATTACCTCAGGACTGCCGTGGTTACATGGTTACCCAAATCAGACAGGACTGGCATGGACAGCATGCAGGTTTTTAAAGAGATTCAATAGCCACGTTACTAGGCAGAAACTACAATAAGTAGTACATTTGACCCGACCATCAGCTAGAGGTGTACCATAGGCTGAGGGACAGGGAACCCAGAATGGGTGGAGATGGGGAACACCTGGTGGGGGGGGGGGGTAGGGGTGGGGGCAAGGAAAAGAATGGAGCAGGGATTTTACCCTAGGCTGAAACTCCCGCCCACAGATCAATTAGGGGAAGGGGAGGGTGGAGTTGTGCTCAACAGATACTCTCCTCTCTATATACATTTCTTTCCTGGTTCTTCTCCAGCCTGTCAGACTGCAGCGACTTAGCAACTTTTGCTGCATCTTCATCCAGGTCAAATCTGGTTACTGTGAGTGTTCCCCAAGGTTCTGTCCTGAGCCTTCTTTTCTCCCTCTATATTCCATCAGCTCCTCTGGCTACAACACTCATCGATATGCATATGATTCTCAGATTTGTTCAGCCCTAACCTCTCTTCTGACCTCCAGTCTTACATCTCCAACTACCTATTCAACATCTTGAAATGGATGTTTCATAGATGTACTTAATTCAGCATGTCCAACATTGAACTCAATTATCTTTCCCCTGAACCCTCCCTTCTTTCCAGCTTTCCTATTATTTCGGAGGCTCCCACCATCCTTCTAATCACCCAGGATTACAATCTTGCAGTCATCATCCTCCTCTCTCTCTCTCTCTCTCTCTCTCTCTCTCTCTCTCTCTCTCTCTCTCTCTCTTCCCCCTTCCCTCCCCTCCCCCTCATAATCAGCTGCCAAGTCTTGTCATTTTTACTTTTACCGTTTGTCTTTCCTTCTGAAGCTGCCACCAACCAGGTCTGGGCCCTTACTTCATACCTGGACTACTGCAAGAGCAGCTATCAAACTGAAAATTTCTTAAGGGAAAGTTTGACTGTATCAACCCCACCTCCTTATCCCCCATTCAATCAACTCCAGTGGACTTCCTACTGCCTCCAGGATCAAAATATAAAATCTTCTGTTTAGCTTTTAAAGCCTTCCATAAACTGGCCCCTTCCTACCCTTCTAAACTTCATATTTCTTATATTCCTTACTCTGCAATCCAGTGACACAGGCCTCCTTACTGTTCTTTATACTAGATCAGAGGTTCCCAAATTTATTTGGTTTACTGCCCCCTTTAAAAAAAAAAATTACTCAGTGCACCCCCCCCTAGAAATCTACTTTCTTTAAGCCTTTAATTAAAAAAAACTGCATCATTTCAAAAAATATGAATTTTTTAAAATGACATCTTAAATTTAATAATTTATTGTAAATCTGTGGGTTTTTTCTTGCACTGAAATCCTAATGATGCAATATTGCATCGTGTAACCCTATATTATCATACTGTAAACTAGTCATTACAGGCATACATTCCTGCCCATGCATGCTAGACTTCCTGACAATGTGCGACACCCTTGTCTGCCAACACTTGCTTGTTAAGACCTGTTGGTGGACTTGACCACTGATTAGTTGTAACTCACATCTGTGTGTTTATTTGGAAAACAATGTAATCGCTATGACTTTAACTATGCTACACAAAAGATGAAACATGTACAGATGGTTTTCCAAAATGTTCTTCTCTTCTTTCCTTACACTTCCACCACCCCCTTATTTTTATCCAACACCTCTTCCCCCCCAATTGCACCCAAGGTTACTATCACCTTCCCAATCATTCCAGCACCCTCCAGGGGACAATAGAAATTCTATCTCCTTACTCTAGGCATCTTCTCTTGCTGACCCCCATACATAAAACTCTCTCCCTCTTCACCTCCATCTCCTGGATTTCTTCATATCTCGATTAAAATGTTATCTTCCCAATAAGCCTTTCCCAAGCCCCTTAATGCTAGTGTCTCCCCTGCTGATTAACTCCAATTTATCCTCCCTTTTTCTTGTTTGTACATAGTAATTCCCATTCTGTCTCCCCTATTAGACTGTAATCTTGACAAGAGGAACTGTCTTTTACTTTACTTTGTATTCCAGTTACTTAGCCTCATGCCTGACACATAGAGTAAGCTCTTAATAAATGTCTTTTACTTCTCTGTGTATGTGCCTTTCACTCTAAGAAGGAAAGCTCCTTGAGGGCTGTTTTCACTTTTATCTTTGTATGCTCATTGCCTGATACATAGTAGGTATGTAATAAATGCTTGCTGCCAGGAACACCTCTTCCTTTAAAGCCCAGCTCAGGTTCCCTCTGGTCCAATAAACCTTCCCTGACCCACCCAGCTGAAATCAATCCTCCTCTCCTCAAATTTCCCATAGGGTATGCTTTATCACATTCAACCCCTTGCCACACTTACCTGTGTGAATGTCATATTACTATCTCTACTTAGACTCAAGAGCAAAAGCTCCATTTATAAATTTTGTTATCCCAGTGCCTACCATGGCACTTCAATATTTCCAATACAATAAACATTTATTAAAAATCTGCTACATACAGCGCACCATGCTAGATGCTAGGGCTACAAAGATAAAACCAAAACAATCTCTACCCTCAGGGAGCTTATATTCAGGAACCCCTAAATTCTATGATAGACCCCCTGAGGAATAACAGACTCCAGTTTAATAAGCCTTATATTAGGAGAATATAACATGTAATAAGTTATATATATGAGGTAGGACAGAACACTAACAACTTAGGGGATCGGGAAATTATTCCCATAGAAAGTAGCACAAGAGGTGAGTCCTATAAGACAGAAGTGAAAAGGGCTTGAGAGACAGCCTCTGCAAAAACATCAAGCTGGGAATGGAGTGACAAGTCTGAGAAATAGCATGTAGGTTATTTTGGCTGGAATGCAGAATGTGTATAAGTAAGTAACTATGTCAAATAAGTCTGGAAAGGTAGGCTGAAACCAAATTATGAAGAACTTACAGTTTATCCAAGAGCAACAGGGAAATCACTAACTGCCACAGAATAGCAGAATGATAAGTTCAAACATGCTTGAGAAGGATGACTATGGCAAATGTCTGGAGCACAGAGCAGAGAAAAGACCGGAAGCCAGGAGTCCCATTAAGGTTTATTGCAATAGTCTAGGTGGGAGAAGATAAGGGTATGCATCCACTTACTAAGTGTGTAATAATATTAATTAAAATTTAAATATTTCACATTTTGCTTGATCTTATACATATAACTGATATATTCTTTGCCTTCTCAAGGGGGTGGAGAAGGGGCAAGAAGGAGGGAGAGAATTTGAAACTCAAAAATTTTAAAGATGAATGTTAAAAAATATTTTAAAATATAATTGGGAACTATTTAGTAAAGTAAAAATTTTTTGAAAAGTTAAATATTTCATTTAAAAAGATGTGTTTGCACAATGTGGAGGCAAGTGGTAAAGGATTTGTTAGTGACAGTCACACTCTAGGACCACTGCAAAATCAGAAAAAAAAATGTCCCCTGGTAGAAGTGTCAGGTGGCAGTAGCTTTGCAGAAGTAGATCTTCTCTGTTAAAAGAGGCTGGTGATAACAGCAAGCCAGACCTGGCTCCAAGAAGGAACTCCGCCCAGGGTGAGGATGAGGAGGATCAGAGTGAAGGCCTGAGGTAAGTGGCAAAACCATAGTGCAGAGTGAGATAGTAAATCACCAAGAGAGGAAAGATTGTTGGGAAGCATCCAGCACTCAGTTTCTCCCTCCTTCATTCACTTTTGTCTCAACTTCACATAAAGCTGTTGAGAATTCAGTTCCTTGAGAATTCAGCTTTCAAACCCACAGAGCTAATATTTACCTTGCCTATCTCCCCCCACTTCCCCCACCTACCCAGCATCCCACAGCCCTAACTGCTAAAGGTCAAACCAGTGACTGTTCTTTAGAACAGTTGTTCTTTCACTTACCTTCTCTCCCATCTACCACAAAAAAAAAGGAAAGAAAAAGAAAAAAGAAAAAGCAACGTTTTTGCTATACTTTCCCAACACCAACATCCTGACTAAAAACCAGCAGAGAAGAGAAAGCCTCAAACCTTGTTTTTTCTCCCCCCCCCCCCCGCCTTTCACCACACGCTCAGCGTTTCCCTTCCCTCTTGCTGAGGCCCCAGTGGAGATGACCACATGTATTAATTACTCAGCAAGAGGAACTCCCCTTTGGCCACTGGACTCTCAAATGTTCAAGACTTAGATGCAATAAAAAGGATTTATGGCTTTCATTTTCTTATTTTTACACAATCGCTAATGCTACTGAGATGCCCAAGAGGCAGTGACTTGCAACCGGACACAGAAGGAGGGGGAGGATTGCCTAATATTACACTTCTCTTGGTTAAAGATATTTTGGTTCTGGCTAATCTCACGGTGGGACAAGAAAGAGAGAAAGGAACAGGAATGTATCATAACACGAAAATAACGACAAAAATGTGTCTCCCTTTAACTGGGATAAAAGCAGACCCTGAGAGGGATTTAAAGGGTGGATGTCTCAAGTGACAAAGCTGGGACCTGGGGTAGGTCAGAGAAGCAGCAGCCAAGAGAACAACAGGGGGCATTTTAATAGTTTTTTGTAAATCTACACATTCTTACCTCCCCTAAAGTCCTACTCCAATGCTTTATAATGTGGAAGTGACTCTTGGTTTTCAAAGCCCATGTCAGTCAAGCTCTAACTCTCAGAGATCCTACCAAGCTGCAGGCTTCAAGAAAGGATCCACTGTGGGTCTGTCCATTAGACCTGTCAATATCTGGTATCTGCTGTCCAAAGACAAACCTCAATAAGTTCAAAGAGGCACATCATCAGATGACTGGCTTCCAGGGGATGATTTTTTTTGGCCCCAGCAATTCATGCAGAACATCAGGGACGGGTTATGATCTGTTTTAAGAGATGGAATTCTCAAATTGCTAAAATTATAGATCCTAACAGTATTTAAGTACATATTTAAAAAAATTATTTTATTTTTAATTTATGGAATAAAACAAGCATTTCCATAACACAGTATGATAAAAAGGTGACTGCACATGAAACTGTAAATCTATTATGTACAACTGCTATTCCTTTTAAATATATAATAAAGCTATCATGTAAATTTTTTTTCTTTCCCTCCTCCCCACACCCTATGAAAGAAAATACTTCTGTCAATACAGGAAGCAACATGGTACAGTGTAGAGAGTACTGTTTCTGAAATTGGAGAACCTGGCTTTGAATCCCACCTTATGCCTATTACCTTAGGCAGCTCATTTAAACTTCTCTGGGCCTCAGTTGTAAGACCTGTAAAACGAGGCAATTAAATGAGATGGCCTATGAGATCTCTTCTAGCTCTCAATGTATAATTATATATCGTTATTCATTTGGTGATAAAGCAAGGTACATGTCTTACAATGATGGACCCAAATTTTCAGTGACCAAGAAAATACAGAAGACACGATTTTTAAATGCAAGGGGGAGCAATTTCCCAAACCTGATCTAGAATAAACAAATACCATGTACTAGTTCTTCTGGAAGGAGTTGAAGTCTAAAAGAAAGCCATGGTTCCTGAAGAATATTTGGACCTCTTGCTGGCTATTAAGGAAGAGAAGCTATACAGATGAGAATGTCAAGTCAGAAGTAGGTGAGGGACCAGTCACAGGGTTGAGGACTTCAGTCAAGGAGTAGGCAGCTATCATACTGATTAGTCACATGGTAGAGGCTAGACTTAGGAGCTCATGCCATAGGGAACTGCCAGATGGTGAAATTCCTTTTGCCAATACAAGTAGGCAGCTTCTCTGCAGTCTTAAGAGACTTAGCTGGGGCACTGAGGCAATTGGTTGCCCCAGGTAACACAGTCCCCCACCAGCTCCTTATCCACCTTGCCACCTCCAATCAGAGAGCGCCCTGGACTGGAAGACAAGACCTTGCTATTTAAGTCCTGACTGTGCCCCCGGGGAGCTGCTGCAGCCTGGACTGAATCACTTGTCCCACTTCAGCTTTCCCATTCGTAAAATGAGGATGCACAGGATCCTCCCCAAAGTTCCTTCTAGTCCAGCCTATTTTTCTGCCAGGCCGATCTTTAGCCAATCATGATGAACCTTGTTGTTGGATATGGCAGTTATTTTTTCTTTACAAAGGAAGTAAATTCAAACCCAGATCCTGACTATCCCATTGTACTTTTACATGAAAACAACTTTATTCTAAAGCTCCTTCTAAAGACGTTTGAGCTCTCCCCTCCATTTACTGCCTGTGAGCTTGGACAAGTCACTTAACCTCCCTGGGCCTCTCAGTCCTTACCTCTGATAGATGGCTGCTGAGGTACCTTTGAACTCTAGGTCTATGAATTCTTTGAGATCCTATGGCATGGGAAAGGACCCCGCTCTAGTTCTGATTCTGCTGAAGCTAGCAGAGTGACTTTGGATGTGTCAGTGAATCTTCGTATCTTCATCTATAAAATGGAGGGATTTGACTCAGATCTCCTCCAGACCAACTATTCTGCGAGTCTAAATAGAGCTGTTACAGTGCCTTCCAGCTGCCTCCTATTACTGTAATGTCTTGCTGCCATCATCTGTCCTCCTAATTATCCTTTTAAAGAAGCATCTGCTGCCTTTCTTTTTACTCAGTTGTTTTGTTGACTACTTACAACCCATCTTAAATTAGTTTAATAAGGTAGTTATTAGTCTATAAAAATTAATACAACCTAGGTGCCAAAAGCAGCAAAAGGTAAAAAACCGCAGAAGAGATGGGAAGTAGTGATGTTAGAATATTCTAGCAAGCAGTCTCTGAGCTTGCTAATCTTGATCTTGCTTCTGTATCTAGTGATACACAGACTAGGACCAATTATTTATGGATGAGACCTGAAAAATATGTAGGCAAAAGCTAGAAAGGGAGAAATCAGACTGGCTCAAAAAGCCTGGCCTAGGAGCCTCCTGCTTTGGAGAAGTGGCTCCCCTACAAAGGCATGCTGCCAAATGCGACTTGGGCAGAGCCTCTACTATGGGCCCTTTGAGCTCCAGCAGCAGGCCTTGATGCCTCGATGCTCTCTCCTCACTTCTGCCTCCTGGCTTCAATACTCAGCTCAAACCCCACCTTCTGCAGGCCATTCCTTATCTCCTATGCCTAGTGCTCTCCCTCTGAGAACTATCTTCTATCTACATAGATCAGACAGGCATGTATGTATATCTGCACACTGCCCTTCCCATCAAAATATGAACCCTTGAGAACACAAGACTGTTTTTGCCTTTCTTTGTATCCCTAGAGCTCCGCACAGAGTAAATGCTAAATAAATGTTTGTTGAGTCACTGACCCCACCTAGCCTGGGTTTCTTCATGGGCTTCAACTACAGACAGCTCCCTGGTGTAGTTGGAGCCTTCAATACTGGAAAAAGTTGGCTGCCAGGCCAACACATCTCCAGGGCTTGCTGTGACAGTTGCTGTAGTTTTCTGGGGTAATCAAAAAAGATTTTTTACTTTGTTTGAGGAACCAAGTTCTTCTATATTGGGTTCCCCAACTCCTCTCTTGCTTCTTTCCTTCTTTCTCAATAATTCACAAGCACTGAGGCACTGGACAGAGGGCAAGCATACTACACAGGCTCAGTATAAGATGGGATAACCTACCTGTCCTCCCCTTCCCCACTTCCATGACATAACAGTAGGGGGCATTATCAGAGATACTGGGACAGAAAAGGCAAACCGGTAGGAACTGGGTGGAGGAAAAGCAGTGATTTGTAATCATATAACTGTGATGCTTATCTCAGCTAACAACCCCTCCCCGGGGGAATCAGAGGCAGGTACAACTGAAGCTGGCTACCTAGTCCAGCTGCTTGCTTCATCTTGGGTGGGGCAGGTTCTAATTGCACAAAAATACTGCTGTGCTCCACAGCTAGGAAACATGTAAGATCAAGTGAAATGGGGCCCTCCTTCACCTGCAGTGTTGGGATACTGCATGTACGCTCAGTTGTATAGGTGAGTCTCTCTCCCTTATTTACCTATTCAGGACTGATTCCAAGGAGCAAAGGAGCCACTTGTAAGGAGTTCTGCTGATCTATGCCTATCTGGGAACAGTAGGAAGAAACTAGCAGACAGGCCTGGACCAGCAGAATGATAAGCAACATCTCTGAGCAGTGGAACTTGACTCCAACAGGCCAAGGTGCCTCCCATTTGAGAATATAAGTATGAGGTTCTCCTTTCCTCTAGCCCTGACATACCTAGTATACCCTCACATGTGACCCAGCTCACTCTCCTGCCAGTAGGGCCCAGTATTTGACTTGCTGGCATCTACTCTTGGGTTCTCAACGTAATGACCTCTCTTCTTCAACCTGGCTCAACCTGTGAGAGAGAACAGTTTTTTTTTAATGTGCTTCTAAAAAAAACCCAAACAAACAGCACACAACCCTTCACTTAGGTGTTTTTTAGGGCTCTTATTACTCAGAACTAAAATTAAAAGTTAAGTTTACTCACTATTCTCATCACTCTCTGTATTCTACCTCCTTCTCCTTCCCACCCTGAAAAAACCTCATTCCCTAAAAGGCCTCTCCCCATTCTCCTGAGTGGTGAATGTCTATCCAGACCAATAATTTGGGAGGGTCCCCAGACATGTTTCACTTCCCTCACGGCTCAACTCACTCTCCAGACTTTTCCTCCAATAAGCCATCTTGCACATAGTTGCTTAAAAAATGCCTGATCTATTTACATAAAACTAAACATAGAGGATTAAACCAACAAAAAGGAAAATATAAACGTTTACAGAGGTGAAAAATAATCAGAGGAGCAAGCTTTAAATTAAATCTTCTTAGTTCTGTCTCCCCCTCAAGTCTGAGCCTTCCCTGCCCCCTACCCTATTCCCAAACCCCCCTTACCTGACTTAAGGTCTTCTTCCAGCTCTTTTCTTTGGAGTCAGCCAGCCTAAGTCTGTCTGAACTAGATGTTGTCTAGTTTTATGCTTCAAGCCAAAAGACCTGCTTTGGCAAAGCAGTTAGGTGTCAGCCTTCCTAAAATCTGTTTTGCCTAACTCACAGTCCTTGGGTAGAAAAGCTCTAGCCTGAAGCTGACACTTTCCTATCCCCTTCTCTTACAACCTAGGCAGGGTGGGTCTCCCTTACTCAGACTCTCTGAGGATCTCCTAAGGTAAAGGCTAGTCCTGCCTTTTGGGATGTTGTCTCCTCTACCTGCTGCCCCAGACTGCCAGTTAAGTCCCCCTCCTTTCTGGAAGCCTTGTGGCCACACCAGCACACCATGGTCTCATCCCTCTCCTGTAAGCTTGGCATACCCATACTGACTTTCTTTTCCAGTTCTCTGTGACCCTTTACCCCATGCAAGATTTTTCCTGACTTCAGGCTCATTGGCAGAGTTGACACAAACTCCTTATGGCAAATGAACACTAGACATCTGTACCTGGTTGAAACCACCAGACTACTCTCAGGGCATTCAGCCATACCTGAAGACCCCTCTCTCCTACTGAGAGTGATTTACTAGATACCAAGTTCATAGGTGCAGACATTTCTTAAAGCTACAGTAAGTAATAACAGAGAATTCCCAACATGAGTATCAGTAGGACCTGGCACCATAATATTATGCTGGTGAATTTAAAATTTATCCATATAAATGCAGAGTTAAGAAAACAGAATTAATGTACCACTCCTCTTTTCTAGTGTAATAGTCCTTCTGGCAATACGAGGATGGATTAACAAAATCTTTTTAAAAATGTTTTAAGTTATGTTTTTTGTGAGTTGTTGTAGATGAAAAAAAATTATCACATGGTGTAACCTTCTGATAATGAACCTTTCTTTTTAAAAAAAGTTTCTTTCCTTGAAAATCGATCTATTTTCCTCTGTTCCCAAAGGTCTCTAAATACAAAGCCCAAATCTCATTTAATTACTTAAAGAAAGTAAGGGGCGGCTAGGTGGCGCAGTAAGAGCACTGGCCTCGGAGTTGGGATGACCCGAGATCGAAACCGGCCTCAGAAAATAAGCACCCACACACAAATAATGACTAGCCTGTAACCTTGAGCAAGTTACTTAACCCCAGTTGCTTTAAAAAAAAAAAAGAAAGAAAGTGCCTGGGGTGGGGAGAAGGGGCCAGGAGGCAGGGAGAGGAGGAACTGTCTTAATGAAACAAGTTACACTTTCAAAAAGATTCTACTTTGTAGTCATTCAAATGTAAATAAGAAAACTAAAATATTAATGATATTAAAGTATACTAATGTACACTCTGCTTTTAAGGGGAAAAAAAGAAGAATTTATTCAAGTAGCAAAAATAAATTAAAAACAATCAGTTAACCACCTGCATTTGGATAAAATAAAACCCCGTAAAAACACTAACTCCTCTCTAATTAAATCTAAGACAATGGAATACACTTAAAACATCCTTCTCTCCTTACTTACATTCTTTCCCAACTAGTCCCGCCTGTCCAAATCCCACTTCTACCTGTCCTATTACCACAGAGGCCAACACAGCCTCCCAGTCCCTCAGGCTCCTGATCTAGGGGTCAGTCTGGACTCCTCACTATCCCTAATCCCCCAATATGCAAGCTGCTGCCAAGGCCTGTCAACCTCAACTTTGCAATACTTCGCACTTACACCCTCTTCTCCTTACACTGCCACCACTCTGGTGCAGGCCCTATCACTTGACACTTGGATTACTACAATTGTGTCGACCTCAAGTCTTTCCCCACTCCAACCCATCCTCCATTCAGCCACCAAAGGGATTTTATTAATGTGCTGGTCCAACCATGTCATTCTCTGGGTAAGAAAACTGCAGTGGCTCCAAATCATCACCAGGAGCAAATACGAGCTGCTCTGTTTTGCCATTCAAGGTCCTTCATAACCCAACCCCCTCCTACTTTTCTAGTCTTCTTACTGCCCACCACACATTCTTCAATTCAGTGAGTCTAGACTCCTAACTGTCCCACAAATAAGACATGCCATCTCTCAGCTCTGAGCATTTTCTCTGGCTGTCCCTCTTCCATCTCATTGCCACCTACCGGCTTCCAGCCATTAGTAATCCCCGTTAATTCTAGAGCCCTCCCTCTCTTACTTTTTTCCTACTTATTCTACATATTGCTCATTTGCATATATATTTGCTTAATGTTTCCCCAACTAGATTATGAGTTCTTTGGGGACAGGTTTTTTGGGGGACAGTTCTTTTGCTTCTTTTTGTTTCTGCAGCACTTAACACAGTGCCTTGCACACAGCAGGAGTTTACTGAATGTTTACTGACTGACTATATTCCTCTTAAAATACTACATGAAGCCTTTCCTAAAACTCCCTCCTCCAAAGCTGGTACTGCCCTCCCCACTCCAAATTACTTTGTATACATTTTGCATTTTCTTATCTATGTACATATTCTCCTCAAAGATCATAAACTTGAAGTTACGGACAGTTTCATTTCTGTCTTTGTATCCCCTGCACCTATGTACCTGGCACATAACAGATGCTTAAAAATGCTTGTTTAAACTCTGACGTAGCACCTCACACCTATCAGATTGACTATTATGACAAAAACAGAAAATGATAAATATTGGAGAAGATGTGGAAAAATTATAATACATTGCTGGTGGAGTTATGAACTGATTCAACCATTCTGGAGAACAATATGGAATTATGCCCAAAGGGCTATAAAACTGCGCATATTCTTTGGTCCAGCAATACCACTTCTAGGACTGTATCCCAAAGAGATCATAAAAATGGGAAAAGGACCCATATGTACAAAAACATTTATGGCAGCTCTTTTTGTGGTGGCCAAGAACTGGAAATTCAGCAATTGGGAAATGTGGTATATGAATGTAATGGAATACTATTATACTATAAGAAATGAGGAGCAGGCAGATTTCAGAAAAACCTGGAAATACTTACATGAACTGATGCTGAGTGAAGTGAGCAGAACCAAAATACTATACACAGTAATAGCAACACTGTGCAGTGACCAACTTTGACAGACTTAGCTCTTTTCCCCAATACAATGATTTAAGACAATTCCAAAAGATTCATAATGGAAAATGCTATCCACATCTAGAGTAAGAAATATGGAATCTGAATGCAGATTGAAGCATACTATTTTCTCTTTTGTTTTTCTTCTTTCCCATGGTTTTCCCCTTTTGTTCTAATTCTTCTTTCACGATGTGACTAATGTGGAAATATGTTTAGAGATTGCACATGTATAGATCATATCAGATTGCTTGCTGTCTTGGGGAGAGGAAGAAGGGAGGAAGGAAAAAAATTTGGAACTCCAAATCTTATAAAAGTGAATGTTTCAGGCAGACTTCAGAAAAACCTGAAAAGATTTATATGAATTGATGCTGAATAAAGTGAACAGAACCAGGAGAACATGATTTATTTTGACAGATTTAGCCCTTCTCAGCAATGCAAGGGCCTAAAACATTTCCAAAGACTCATGATAGAAAATGCCAGCCACATCCAGAGAAAGAACTATGGAGTCTGAATGCAGAGCGAAGTAGTCTATTTTCTTTTTGTTTTGTTTTTTCTTTCTCATGGTTTCTCCCATTCATTATAATCTTCTATACAACATGACTAATGTGAAAATATGTTTAATAGGAATGTATATGTAAAGCCTATATCAGATTATAGGCCAATTTAGGGAGGGTGGGAGAGGGGGAATTTAAAACTTACAGAAGTAAATATTGAAAACTAAAAATAAATAAATTAAATTTTAAAAAATTAAAAAAGTGAATGTTGAAAATTATCTTTACAATTGGAAAAAATAAAATACTAAGTGGAAAAAAATGTTTGCTTAATGAAAACCTTTTCCTCTCAAGCCTCCTATATCTATCACCTCATTTCTTCCTCTTGACAGAGAACCTCAATTCTTACTTTACTGAGAAAAGAGATGGAACGTTCTCTATCTTCCCTTAGTCTACACCTCAAAATTTCTCTATTCCTCCCCAATTCTCTCCTCCTTTGGTCTAATTTCTGCCAAAGAGTTGGTCCTTCTCTTTGCCCAGGTCAAACCTCCCACTTGTGCCTTTAGGACCATCCCCTTCTGAAGACTATCCCTTTAATCATCTCTTCTCTTCCTGTCAGGAAGCAGGCAAAGTATAAGGAACACTGGCTCAGGAGTCAGGGGACCTAAGTTCAAATCCCACCTGGGACAACTAGGTATGTAACCTTGTACAAGTTACTTAACCTTTCTAGGTCTTAGTCGCCTTATCTGTGAAATGAGGGAGGTTAAACTAGATTGCCTCTGAGATTCTTTCCAATTCTAGATGTATGATTCTAAGATCTAATCTTCAACTGTTCCTTTCTATTGTTCCCTTCTCTGATGACTGTAAATTTGGATTGATGTTCAAATCTCCCCGTCCTTAAGAAACCTTCACTTTGCCCATAACCAAAGAATTTAGGTAAACTAACACACTCACCTCTGCCCTCTCCCTGTGTCCCTTTTTTTTCTTACTTTTCTTTCCTCCCACCTCTCCCCTCTTTCTTCTCTTACTTTTCCCCCACACTCACATTTCTATTTTTTCCATTTTCATTGCACTGTCTTTCTTCATAGGCCATAATCATGAAGTGACACATTTTGCAAATTACATACTGTAGTCACTGAATAAAGTATCATGTTCCCATTTCTGAATTTTAAAAATTGATGAGTTTATATTTTTCTCTAATGGAAAACTGAAATAAGTTGTCTCTTATTTGGATATGCACTGTACTGATCTGTGGTCCATGCAAAAAAAAAAAAAAAGATTCCCCACTCTGGTTATCACTGGGGAAACAGAAAGGGAAGGAATGAGGAAAGGTGGCATAGGAGGGTGACAAAGGCATCATAGGGCTTATTTGTTTCCAGAGTAGAGGAGACCAGCACAAAGGTTTGCTGGAGAAGTTAACAATAAGTCATAGACTGAAAATAAACTATTTCATTCTTCAGGGTTTGGCTGGGATGAAAAGCTCTCATTCCCCCGGGAAGAGGCAGCCTCATGAAAGCACAATTTGTTCTCCAATGGTCCCTGACAAAGGTCCCCACCAATAACCACTACCAAGATCATGAAGGCCTTTAAATGCTAAACTGAGAAACTTGTATTTTATCATGGGGCAATACAGAGACCCTGAAACTTCTCAAGCAGGGGAATGACATGAACATATACCTACAGTATAAAAAACAGAGAAATATGAGGGCAGGACCTCTCATGAGGCTACTGCAGTAATTCAAAGACTAGAGGAGCTGATTTTAATGTCAGTGTTGGACTGATGTCATGTGGGTCTTTGGGTGGCCAGTGTGGTTCCTAAGTCTAGAATGAAGTAGTAAGAGACGTTAAGAAGGATTCAGAATGACAAAACTTGGCGAGTGATTGGTTATGTGGAGTGAGAGTGAAGAGTCAAGAATGACACAAAGGTTGAAAATCTAGGTGGCTGGAATAACTGTGTAGCACTCTAAAAATAGAAAGATGGTGAGAAGGGGCAGGCTGAAGGAGAAAGGCTGATTACACATTATTTCCTCTCATGATCTCTCTAATCTGGCCACAATGGCCAATGTGCTGTTTCCCATATACAGAATTCCAAGCTGTCTCTGATGTCTGCAATGCTCCCCCTTCCCCTCCTGCCTCTTACAGCCCCTAACTCTCTTTCAGGACCAGTTCAATTGCTATCTCCTTCAAAATGGAAGAAGGAAGGAAATTAATATTTATTCAGCATTTATTACGTGCCAGACATGCTACTAGGAACTTTGCAAACATCTCATTTGATCCTCACAACCACCCTCACATTTGAGCAAACTAAGGCAGTCAGAGGTTGAAAGACTAACCCTGGGTCAGATAATGAGTCAGAGACTGAGCTCAAATTTGAACTCAGGTCTTCCTGATTCTAAGTGCTCTAGTCACTGCACTACCTGTTGTTGTTCAGTTGTGTTCAGTTCTTCCTAACCCTGTCGACCATATTGTCCATGGGGTTTTCTTGGCAAAGATACTGGGGGGGTTTACCATTTCCTTCTCCAGTAGATTAAAGCAAACAGAGGTCAAGTGATTTGCCCAGGTTCACACAGTTAATGCATGTCTGAGGCTGATTTGAACTCAGGTCTTCATAATTCCAGGCCCAGCATTCTATCCACTCCATTATCTAGCTGCTTCTAACTGTGTCACCTAGCTATCTTTAAAGGGCCTTCAAAAGGACTTTGTGGATTTCACAAATTTTGTTAGTGTCCTACTCTGCAACATCATTTTTATTCACTTTATACATATTCTATGTACAAAAGTGAATGTTACTCCCCAACCACCAGAAGAATGTAAGTTCCTTGAGGGCAGGGATTGATTATCTAGACCACTTTTATATTTGTAATTATAGCTGAGAGCCTGGCACATAAATGTTTAAAGTGTTTTTTGATTGACTGTTCTGCAATTTTTTAAAAAACAAATCCTCTGTCTGTTTACACTCGTACTCCACCTACTCTGGCTTTGGAATATCTTTGCTCCTCAAACCCCAAGGTACTTTCTGTTCTATCCCAGAGCAGACTCGGAGAACACATCTATGAGAAATAGGTAGGGTGTGGGGGTAGAGGCAGAGAGAACTACAGAGAGAAGAAGTTGGCAAGCCAAATAAAAATGCAAGAGAGGAAAAACTGAACGTCTTTCTTACCATACTGCCTTCCCCTTTAGGAGTCACACATATTCAAAAATAATCCACATTTATTCATAGACAGTCATTGTTGCTGTGCCTAAGCTATGAAGTGTTAGTCACTTCAAAACATTCTGACTGTTAGACAACCATGTTGGCAGTAAGGAACCTTTTTACAGAAGATGCCAGGGCCTTCCTGACTTCTAAAAGTAAACAAACATAAAAGGCAGGATATTTTGGGGAGTTATAAATGAGGCAGGGGTAATGGGGACTCATTCTCTGTAGAGGTAGCTTTTTCTCCCTTCCCTCACTAAGGCCTTGCAGAGCTGCTCTTCCCATCTGCTCAAGAAATTGCTGCCCATTTCTAATCAAGATTCTTCCAGGGCTTCCAAATTCTAAAAAACTCTGAACAAACCATTTAGATGTTTACATCTCAGAGATTTGGCACAGAGCCCTCAGGCCTCATGTGCCTCTGCCTTGTGCAACCTGAAGACTGGAGGTGCTTCTAATGTCAGTATTGGTCTAGGGTCACAAGGGTCTTTGGGTAGCAGATGTAGTTCCTGAGCTTGGATGACTCTGACAACGACTAGTTTACACTGTGTTAACTGAAACTTAGAGCTTGTTTTATTTTAACCATTTAGCAAACACCTAAGGGTTTGTCTCAACTTTAAGATACTCCAGGAAACAAAATGGATAACCTGCTTTTAGACATTTTGCTCATTTTGTCCATATTCAACATAGCCTATTCTTAGGCAAAACTGTGAAACTGGTAAAAATCTACCCCCAAGTACTTCATCCTCCTGCATTCACTATCATGCTTGGGCAGTTTCTTTATGCTGTCCCTGAATGACCAGGGACTCTTTGTGCAGTTCCTTTCCAGGTCCTTGGTCCTTGGCCCAAGTTTCAACCTTCCTTGACCTTTACATCAAAATTTTCTAACAGCAGTCCATCAATTCAGAGCTCTGCTCTCTACTAGATGACATTAACTAGTGAACCTGGGATTCAAACATGTTATGTGCAATTCTAGAACTGTTTAACTCAAAACACTTTGATACTAGTCTTTCATATAAACCATATATGGGAACACTTTGTGAAGAGCAGGCTCATTTAGTGAGCACCCTTCCTCTACATCATGCTCCATTTCAGAGGAATTTATATGGCAACCACATTCTTTATGATTTCTTGAGAGAGAAAAAGTTAAGGAAAAGCTGTTACATAGTGAGAGAAATTGTTATTTCTCTCTTATATTAATAATCAATTATTGAATTAGGACTCAGGTTTTTTCCCTTCCTATTTTCTCATTTGCTACTAGGTCAAATCAGCCTCTGAAGAACAGGACTGATAATGAGATTGGACTTAACATTCTACTCAATCTTGTTCTTGGAGGGGGTGAAAGGGTGGGCTGGGGGTGAGGGGTATAGAGCCTTTGTCTAGATTGCCCCCGGCTGGGGATAGTCTGGGTAGTGATAAGGAAGAGGGACATAATCAAAGTCACATCCCCCAGTCCCTCATTAGAATAGGTCCACCTCTCATTTAAATATTCATTCTTCTCATTAACTGTTAACCAATTAGAGTTGATTGCCATCTGTCGGGTACACCCACTCTTCCAAAGGCATGTAAGTGTTAGCAGGCCACCATAATGGGTCTTTGGTTTATGAAAGACAACTGAATGACCATCCTTTTATTATTCACTAGTCATAATTAATAAAATGATTAATTGTCTAGAAATCAGATCTCTTGAACTTTTTTATATATAACACATAGTAAAAGTAATTTCTAAACTTTATTACTAGAAATGTTGATGTAAGACTATTAGAGCAGTTCAAAATTGGGACAGATTGCCTCAGGAGGCTAGGCGTTTTCTCTCACAAGTAGGCAAAAGAACAAAGGCTGAAGGAATATTTGTAGGGGATATTAACAGAGAAGATTTCTTCTTCAGGTACTGGTTGGACAAGATGATCTCTGATATCACTTCCAACTCAGATTCTGGGATGCTATGAAATACATTACAATGGTCTAGAATTCTCAAGGAATGAATTTCACAGATAGCTGAGGGTTAGCACTAGGTGTTTGATCTTTGTGATTTTAAAAATTATAGTTTCTTTCTAAAATGTATTATATGTTTTCCTGCCTTCTCAAGTAAGATAGTCTAAACATAACTGATCATTTTAAAATCCCTAATCCTTAGAGTAACCAAAAATAGAAGCTGCTTCACAAATATAAATATGAGAAAGGGAATCCCCTATCACTGAAAGTGTTGTTCACAAAGAGACTGGATGATGATTTCTAGCTAATCTTCTAACTATAAGATTCTATGATCTTTGGGCTTATACTTGCCTCCTCAAACTCTGCACTCCAGTTACACAGGCCTGCACATGCACTTGAGTGCTCCTTCACCCTTATGCAAGCTCGAGCACACAAGCTCAAGAGTGTTCGAGAGTGCGCGCGCGCGCGCACACACACACACACACACACACACACACACACACACACACCACCTCTTGCCTTTGCACTGGCTGCCGCCCACACCTAGAACACACCCAGGTCCTCCTTATCTCAGCTTCTCAGAATCACTTGTGTCCTTCAATGCTCTGTCCAAGCCTCACCACTCTATGTCTCAAAGCCTTTCCAGTTCCGCACAGCAGCTGGTACCTTCCTTCCACAAAATAACCTGCATTAATTTTGTGTGTGTGTGTGTGTGTGTATTTATATGTATACTTGTATCTATGCATGCGTATGCTGTCTCCTCCATTAGAATAGAAGCTCCTCAAGGGCAAGTATCCCTAGCTAACAGTAGTGTCTGGCACATGATAATGCTTATTGATAGACAAGTTATTTAGCCTCTTTAAGCCTTAGACTCGTCTATAAAATGGAGTTAACAATAAGCTACTTCATTCACAAGGTTACTGTGGTAAAAACCCAAAGTCTCCGAAGCCCTACTTAAATGTAAGTTATTAGCATCACTAGTCCACACCCAATACCCTAGCCTAGGCTCTTCTTACCACCTCCCCAACACCTTTGCTACAATATTCATGTTTTATCACCACCCTAATACCCAGGCTTCTCAACTCCTTTTACATCTATCTCCTTTTTATTTATATAACCTTCCCCCCAAGGAGTCACGTCCTAAACTTTATCATCTATAGAAACTGCTCAACCTACAAGACATGTCAAATTTAGAAGTCCCTTCTCTGACCTCAGTCTCCTGTGATTCCACCTTTCTAGATCCTAAAACTTCTGAATACGAATAGATGTATATACATCAGAGAGAGGGAGGAGTAATTATTAACGGGGGAAATAAGGACAGTGGCATGTGAGTTGGGCTTGAAAGGATGGGTGAGGAGTTCATAGAGGATCATAGGATGATGATGATAAAACACGAATACTGAAGTCAACCAGGGATTGTGAAAGGAAACAGGAAAGACAAGAAGACAATCAATCAAGTGATGAAGTCCTTGCAAAAGGTTAAAAAGTATCCTAAGACAGTCAGTGCTTCCTATTTTTTGAGGGCTCTTTTATTATAAAATTTTTATTGGATTCCAAATGATAGTGTTAGCATCCAATAATTGGAAAAAATATACAAACAAACCCAAACACCTTGTAGTAGGACTATGTAACCAGCTACATGATCCTTTGATGTTTCTTAAACTTCTTTTTTTCACTTGGGATCCATCTTGCAACTCAGACTTGTGACAGTTTTAATTTGTTGTGGAACTTTACTAGCCAGCTTGCTGAAATACCCCATGTTTCAGCCTCCCCTGACTGTGTATTCTAATAAGCTACCATCCCTTGCCCTGTTCCTTAGTATAAGGCCATCACTGTCAAGATGGTCTGAAGTTGGAACATTGTATGGTCCTTCATCTACCCTGCATTTAGAGATAAGAAGGAAATGCCCTCTCCTCAGTCAGAAATAAAGGCTGAATGCCTTATTTCTGTTCAGATGGTCAGGGGAATGCCATAGAAAATACCTATAAAAACTCCACTCAAATCCCCAGTCATCGCAGTAATCACTGACAACCTCTGGACCACTCCTGGCCAATGCCTGGATATCCACTCCCCCATCCCAGAGGGATGTACCAGTCCCTGATATAGGGCTGCCCTGGGGCTCTGCCCCCACTCTCCTTCCCTGTTTAGATACCATTGAGCCCCTCACCTCTGGACCATTGAAGCTGACCCACAAACTGAGAAGCCTGGGGTCAACACTAATTAAAAAAAAGCTTCCTATAAGAATTCCTGAAGCTGTCCCTTCCTGACAGAATCCAACTGAACTAGGTAGATGGGTAACAAGTCAAGCCTGAGTCACAGGTATCTTCCTTTAATTCATGAGCTGCTGACCAAAGTGGAGATTAGGTGTCCTGGCACCTATAAGGCCCAGGTCACTGAAGCTCATGTTTCATCAACAATGGAATCCCTCACCCATATCCCTCTTTTAGCTCACAAATCATTGTCCAAACCTGGGACAACTCAGCCAGTCAGATGCATGGATATTCTGATAAGCAGCCACACAGACATCCTGATAAGCATGACCTGTGAGCTAAGGGAACTGGTATTTCAATAGGAAGGTCTTCTCTCTCCCTCTAGATCTATGAGTTACTGACCAAGACTGGGACTAGGATCTTCTGCAGTCATACTGATATCTCAATAAACATGGTCCTGTGATTTAGGACTCTAATTCAAGGGCTAAGGGTCTTAATCCTGTGCCTCTGAGGCAAGTAACTCATTCCTTCCTATCAGATCTATGAGTAGTGATCAATGCTATGACTAGTACCCTTGGCAGGACCTGCACCATGAGTCTCAGCAACAGGCAACTCCCTTCAATTTGACCCCCATAAGCCACTAACTAGTGGCAGGGCTCCAAGTCAGCTGTGCCTTAATAGTAGAGAACTCCAATCCACCTGTGGTCAAGGAAAGGCTAGAGAGACATACCTCATAACAAAAAAGCTACAGTGGATTCAGGAACACTTTTAAGTGGTCTGTGATTGATGAATAAACAAATCTGACACCTTAAGAAATCCAACAATAAACAACTCAGATGACCTATTTCAGAAGGAGCAGCAGAAAAGGTCATATTTCATTCTGAAAGGCCAGAAAAAAAAATGCTTCCTACTTGGCATAAATAAATGACACAAAACCCATTATTCATGCTGTATATTTTGCTGATGCTGAAGATCAAAACTTGGTGAGCACAGAGACCACTTCAAATAACTCTCTTCTCTTGAGGGGTCCTCAGCCTGGAGTTTGGGAACCTCTATATTAGAGGTCAGTAGATGGCAGCCACAAAGATTAAAAATAGGCTTTACATGAAAATAGTATCAACTTCAAAGAAAAAGAACCATCTATTTACTTCTCTTCATTTGAAATCTATGTTGTCTATTTATACTACCATTCCCAAATAATGAATTTTACTATCACTCCCTCTGGATTTTTTTTTTAGAAAGCATGATAAAAACACCATTCCTGAAGTCATATAACAAGCTTTATTATTCTTGTTATTCTGCTTAGTCATCTCATCAGGTCCCATAGATTCAATGATCATTTCCAGGCCAATGACTGTCAGATATATTTGTCCAGCCCAAAACATCTTTTTTGACTGCCATCTGTAGCTGTCTAGAGAACATCTTACATTGGACATTTTGTAGACATCTTAAACCCTACATGTCCAAAACTGAACTCATCATCTTTCCCTCCTAAACCTCCCATCTTCCTAACTTCCTCATCACTGTCAAGGGTAACACCATCCTCCCTGTCATTCAAGTTTACCACCTAGGTGCCATCCTCAACGCTTCGCTCTCTCCTCCCTCCCAGATCCAATCATCTGACAAGCCCTATCATTTCTATCTTTATAATAACTCTTGGACATGTCACATGCATTTCCTCTGACACTACCACCACCTGGTTCAGGCCCTCATCACTTCAACCCAGGACATCCGCAAGACTTTTCTGTTTAGTCTCTCTTCACTCCATACATCCTCCTCTCACCTATCAAAATGAGCTTCCTACAGTACAGGTCTGACCATGTCACTCGCTGATTTGATCAAGTCCAGTGACTCTTTATTACCACCAGGATCAAATATAATATCCTCTGTTTAGCTCTTAAAGTCTTGGTAACCTGGCCCTCTTCTACCTGTCTTCTTACACCTTGTTCCCTCAATGGACTCTGTGGCCCAGTGACACTGTCCTCCTTGCCACTCCTCTGGGCATCTTCACTGACTGTCCCCCATGTCTGGGATTCCTTTCTCGGTCCTCAGCTCCTCCTCCTGGCTTCCTTCAAGTCTCATCTAAAATACCACCTTCATCAAGAAGTCCTTCCTGGGCCTCCCTTGCTTTCAAGATGATCTCCAATTTATCCCATATGTATCTTGTTTGCATATTGTCTCTTCCATTTGGCTGTGAGTTCCTTGAGAGTAGAGACTGATTCTTCCTTTCTTTGTATCCTCAGCCTTCAACACAGTGCCTAGCAAACAGTAGGTACTTAACAAATGCTAGTCGATTCTGACACTAACTCTATGGCCATGACCAAGTTACCTAACCTCTCAGCATCTCAATTTCATCATCTGTAAAATGGGGGATAATAATACTTACATTCCCTATAGAGCTCTTGTAAAAAAAGGGGGGGGCTTTGTAATTTTTATATGCACTATGTAAATGTGCTATTTTTTTCCATCCTTAACATAAGGTTCATTTTTCCCTTCTACCCCTCAAAACTCTTCACTTACCCAAATTTACTGACCTGTGCTTCTATGAGACCTCAAGCATAAAACAAGACCACACCTACAAATGCCCCTAACTTGTTTCCAACCTTTTAATTTCCCAACTGGACTCTTCCTGTTTTCTCATTTCTTCTTCTTTCACACTTCCCTATAGTTGATCTTTTAGACTATTTGAGGACATGGATCTCATTATATGACTCTTCTGTATTGCCCATAGTGCATAGCAGCATGTTGGATTTAAAAGAGAACAACGAAGATTTTTGATTCAACAGAATTGGAATGGAATGATAAAGAATGAGAGGAAGAAAAGCAGGGACAGGGGAAGTTAGGTTAGAAAGGGTCATTTCAAGGAACTTCGGAGCTGTTTCCAAGGACAGTGTGTGCCAGACACCTGCAGCTTTCCAAAACAGGAAATTATGGTGGACTGCTACTTGAGCTCTCAGGAGAAAAAGGTTAACAGACAAACTTCTAATATGAGAGTAAAGTTTCTCTTTCTCCCAGAGATACTAGAGAGGAAATTCTATTATACCTTCTCCACATCCGAACACAGCCCTTTTAAAAAAAAGTTGTTTATTTCAGATAGGCAAAGAAGGTATATAGATAGATGTCCCTATATCTGGTCAGTCCTCTCTATAGCATGTGCCTGTCCTGAAAATTTCACTGAAGTTACTGAAGTATATACAAGGTTCCACCTTTGCCTGGGTATAGGGTCACTCTGCTACTCACTGATCTTTCCAAGCTTCATGAAATTGTGATTTCTAACAGTATTTATTACAAAAGTCCTTCAGCACAATGAAGGAATCTGTACAGACTCTTAAATTTGTTATAATGGGATTTGATCTATGTTACCTTTAACTCAAAACTATGAATCATTCATTCACTCAACAAATATTCATAAAACATATGCTTAATTATCACTCTGGTGGGGACATCCTACCACACTAGGTAGCACACAAGAAGCAGTACCATAGAAAGATATAGTCCTATAGGACAGTTCAGTTCAGTTACAGTCCAACATGGGTGACTGGACAAACATAAATGTGTTTGTCTTTGATACCCAATTCAGTTGTAATTCAGAGCAATACCTTAAGCATATAAAAGGTGAAAAGAATAAGAAGTTACTGAAATTGGTTCTAGTAAAGTTACCAGAGTTAAGTGTGAAAACATTTCATTACATGGACCTGCCAACTTTTTCAGCCTTATTTCTCATTACTTTCTCATATAAACCCCTCCTCACCTTCAGCTTCTGGAGACCTGGGGATCCTTTCTTCCACCATCTCTGCCCACACAATTACACCCACCTTTGAAGGCCTAATTCAAATCTACACCTCCTACCTCACCCAGTTTCTTTCAAGTTTCAGATAAAATCCCACTTCCTATGACAAAGACTTTCTGGATCATCCTTAATGTTACTGCCTTTGCTCTGCTGATGATCTCCACCTGATCATGCGTACATTTCATTTATACCTAATTGTTTTCATGTCATCTCCCCCATTAAATTGTTAGCACCCTGGGGCAGGATATCTTTTACCTTTCCTTGTATCCATAGCCTTTAACACAGTGTCTTGCACACTATGATATACTTAAGTTGGTGCTTAATAAATGCTTGTTAACTCACAAAAATGCTGACTGACAAATCCAACCTCCTCCAGTCTTTACCAATTGCTCCAACCAGAAATGTTATCTCCCACCTATAAATTCTTATGGAATTTACTACTTGCCCATACCATTCATATGGCATTTAATATACACTGTCCAACATTGTAGTGATCCTCATAAATACCTTATCTCCTCCCCTACTAGACTGGAGGCTCATGGATGACAATGACCATAGCTCATGGACTTTTAATATCTCCTGCAGTATCCCAAACAGCAGCTTGTACATAAGAAATGCTCAATAAATATTTGCTGGATGAATGAATGACTCAACATGTGATAAACCAGTTTGTAAGGAAGCATTATGTAGATGTGAATTCTGTGGCATTCAACAAACATTTTTCAACAAGTGTTGGAATATATGTAAAAAGAAAGAAAAGAACACCACAATTACCAGATTAAAAATACCAAAAAAAAAAAAAAAACATTCAAAAGGGAATAAGAGGGTCATTTCATAACTACAATTTTTAATGCAATACACACTTTAAAAAACCCAAACTATAAAACTGAAATTCACTATTCTTTTTATACTGAAATGTTCATGTTTGCTGATGATTACTAAGTTCATATTAATGAATTTTAATTTAAAAAAAAAAAGAACATTAGGCTTGGGATCTGGGGAGAACTGGATGTAGATCCCACCTGACACTAACTCTGTCACTTAACTTCTGAGCCTCAGTCTGCTTCTCTTTAAAATGAGAATAATAACAGCAATACCTAAATCAGAGGCTTCCTATGAGGATCAAACGGGATAATTATGAAAAGTGCTCTGCAGATCTTAAATTTATAGATAATTTAAATAAATATATAAGTGGCAGTTATTATTAGTACATGCTAGGAAGGCAAGGAAGAAAGAAAGCCATGAGGAAGGAAGAACTGCCACATTGCATCATATTATCTGTTAAAATATCACGTGATTGTCTTTTTTAGGGCAGTTTGTTGCAGTGGAAAGAGTGATGAATTGGTAGTCAAAAGACCCCATATAATCTTCTTAGGCATCAATCTCCTTCTCTGTAAAATTCAGTTTGTACAAGTTGGCTCTCTGACATCCCTTCTAGCTCTAAATTTTCACTGTGACCTTGGGAAAATCATTTGATCTCTTTGGGCCTTAATTTCCTCATGTCTCAAAGAGGGAATTAGACTAGATGACTTCTAATAACTTCCAACTTTAAAACTATGATCATATGTAACTTAAATAATATATCCCATTGAACCAATCCAAAAGGAATCTGCCTTCTTCTTCTAAATTCCACAAAGGAGAATCAATGAATTAACAAAAAATATTGGGAGTGACTTCTGCTATATCCATAGCATTGTATTAGGCACTTAAGAAACAAACACAAGGAAGTTTAAATCAGGGTCTTGGACTTTTAGGAGCTGTCAATCTACTTATGAGGGATAATACATAGATATGAGTCTTTTGAAAGAAAAATGAACAGAATTTGGTGGACTGGATATGAAATAGATGCATCAAAGATGATCCCAGTTTTTATCAAGAGAGATTTAAAAAAAGATTGGTGGTACCATTAACAGAGGAGGGGAATCAAGAGAGAGCTAGTTGGTGAGGAGGAGAGTTCAGTTTGGCACATACTGAGTGTGAGGCACCAGCAGGGCTTTTAAGTGGAAATACGCATTAAGCAGTGGATTCTGTGGCATTCAACAAGACATTTTTCAACAAGTGTGGGGTGTAGCTTGGAGGTTTCCTAGGTGGGAAAGAATGGCACTGCCTACTTCACTTATGCTAGAAACTTCAGGTTCATCTTTGATTAATTATTCATTTCACAACCAGTCCACCAAATTCTGCTCAATTTTCTTTCAAAACACTCTCATATCTGACCCTGCCTTTCCATTCCACTTGCTCTCTCACAAATCTAGGTTTTTATCATCTTAACATTTTTTATTATTAAATCACATATTGCCTTCTATCGTTTAATTTGGATGGGTTTAAAAGCAGGAACAGGTAAGGTAAAAAAAATTTTAATTGCTTATTTAATTCTACAGGAAGCTTTCCCCAACTCCTCTTAATTCCAGCGCTTTCTATCAGTTATTATTTATCCTGTGTATGGTTTGCTTTGTGTATATATAAATATATATGTGTGTATAGATATGTATCTGCATATTTTCTCCTTATTAGATTGTAAATTCGTTGAGGGCAGGTAACATCTTCCCCCTCCTTTTGTGTTATCAGGTTTGTGTACACAGCAGGCACTTAATAGATGTTTGTTAAATTGAAATAATCTCCCTTCCTCACACTTAAAAGGTTTTAAGAGCTCTCCTCCAAGGGAGCTCCACGTTACAGGTGAGGAAGCAATCTACAAAGAGGCGGCTTCCTCTGAGGTCAGTTCTGGATTCATCCACTGCTTCTGTGCCACTTACCACCTATGGGAACGTAACTCATCCCTCCCCCTTTCGTGGCCTCAGTTTCCTGACCTGTAAATTACGTGGGAAGGCCCAGTCAGCTCCAGGGCCCCCCTCGAAGCTCAGAGGCGCCGAGGGATTTGGCCGGGCTCACACGGGTGTAAGAGCCGAGTCTAGGCTTCCCAAAATCAATTCTGCTAAATGGGGACCAAGAAAAAGGCCCTTCTTCCCCCAGTGCCCAGGGTATCACCTGCCCTGGAGGGCACCCACGGTCAAAGTAAAAGATGGCCCGGGTAGACACGGGCTTTGCTTTCCTTTCTTGGGGCAGAAAGGCAAAGACACAACTCGTCCAGCAAGCAGAGACCCACCCCTTTAACATGCGGTCCCACTTCGCGCGCACATGCGTAGAACGCCGCTCCACAAACGATTCCCCCGCCCCCTCTCGCCTTCACCTCCCCCCACGCATGCGCGGAACTCCGCGAGCCGGTACCTGGGGGAAGCCGGCGGCCCCCATTTTTTTCTTCTTGCTACTGCTGTAGACGCCGCCGCCGCTGCCGTTGTTCGCAGGGCTGGCTGGCCTTTTCTTGCTATTTCTCGCCGTTGTGGGGGTGGCGGCCGTAGCGGCCACAATTGGAAGTTGCGCGGCCATCGCTCCCTCTGCCCTCGCCCCCTCCCTTCCTTCTCTTCTCACTCGCCCCCTCCCTCGGGTGTCTCAGGCTAGCGAGGCCACTTCCGCCTCTCCGGGAAAAACCTGGGCCGGATTCGGAACGTGCTTGCGTAGCCCTTTTGGCCGCAGCCAAAACCCGGAAGTCCGGATGAGCCTGGGGCCGTGGACTGAGCAAACAGGGGTTGGAGGGAGCGAGCCCCTCCAGCATTATTGGTTTGAGACTTAGTGTGAAGCCTGGCACACGTTGTAGTAGGCGCTTAATAAATGCTGCTTCATTGCAAGCCACTGCCATTACCTTTCTTAGCAGAGCCATGGGTGCACTTAAAAACCAGGAGCAATTTGAAGGGGCTTGGCTTTTGTTGTTTTTAAACATCTTTTTTTCCTAAATAAAATGTATCAGCCTGTTTTTCCCCCATATACTAACCAATAGCTCATATTGGAAAGGAATGTTTTTAAAAGCCCAGTGATGTCTCTTTTATTATTTAACCTTGTTAACTCAACACTTCATATTAGCTGGGTGCACAGTAGAGTCAAACAAAACAAAAGCAGAGCCAGGCCTGGCTTTTTATATGGACGGCCCCCTTTAAAGTGTATGTAATGAATGCCCTTTTCACATCCTGACTACAGCTGTCCCTGTGGTCTTGATAATAGTTACTCTTCCCTGAGGGTGACGCGAAACATTAATTTTAACCACTGCAAAATAAAACATTTCACACTAACTCGTAGCTTCCAGAGAATGATGCTTTCCCCCACCCTCACGCCCTTTTTTTCCTGTGATGAAGCATGGCAAAAGCTTAGGGAAAGTCACCTGCAGTGGAAGACTAGCCCATTACACTCACTCTTCAAAGTACTTGTCAACTTCTATCCCAGTCTAAATAATCCTTTCCCTAGGCTAAAATCTTCCTTAGACCATTTCTCTACCATTGACAAAAATAGACTAGGACACCTAGGTAACAGCCTACAATTGCTTGTGGCTCCAACCTCTAGTATTTCTTACAAAGAAGTGAAATATTTTCTATTAAAATCCTCTAATTCACGGGGGGGGGGGAGCGGGGGGGGAGGAATCAATCGTGACATTGCAGTATGCATTTTAAAAAGCAAACGTGATCTTTAAAAAGTGATTAAAACCCAAAAACACCATTGCTTGGCATAAACCCCTCCTCAAGGACAATCAAGAAAAATTTAAAAATTTTAAAATCCCTGTACGTCAAAATATTTATAGCTCTTTTTGTAGTATTGAAGAACTTAACTGTTTCCTGCCCCTTTTCTTTGGGATGTGCTTTAGCTCCTTGCTAATGGATATGCTCCATCCCCTTTAATGGTTCCTTAGCCCAAAGGTCCCGTTGCAGATTACCAGACCCTGAAGCAGGAAGAACCACCTATTTTGTGGGCTATACAAGGAGCTAAGTGCTTTTTCTGCTTTGGACTTTAGTCAGAGATGAAGGGGATTTCTCTCCCCTTCTTCCCAGCAGCAATGGTGTCCCAGCAGGACAGCAAGAATAATATTTGTCTCAGGGAGCCTTCCTCTGTCTTTGTGTTTCTAACCTTAGCACAGAGCTCTTTTCCTGCTTTACAGATAATCTGAGGATCGAAAGTTGCAGAGTTCTCACTCTGGAACCCTTTCAACCCAGCTATCCATCTGATGGTGATTAACTCAGGTTTCCCAAAGTAAAGTGTAACCCCTAGAGCAATCATTCTGTAGCTGATCAACTAAATACAGTCCAAGTTATGCTCTGGCTGACCAAGAGACCTGGATCTTGTGAGATGCACACACAGAGCAGGTCTAAGGTAAGTGCAAAATATCCTAAATATCTATTTAGCATGCCCACAGGGTAATTTTTACCCTAAAGGAGTCTCATCACCATAAGTGGTCATTTGAGGTGTTTATGTTGTTGTATGTTATGTTGTTTGAGTTCTTTTGTGTCTTAAGCATAATTTATGGTGGAAGAAATAAACTGCTATCTTATCCCTGATATTCATATTGCTTCATACTGTGCATTGAATATCTTTTCTAGGAAAGACCCTGTTACCCACATTCTGGGGAAACCCTAGACAAGAGCCATACCCTGAGCTCTATTTTAAATGTTTTTGCATGTTTTCTATGGTGGGGGCAGTGCCAGAAAAAAAAAAATCTGCCCCCATTCTATCACAGAAGTAATATAAAAACATGGGATAATGATTTTTAAAACACTGTTTGAATAGGTATAAGAAAGAAGGCTTAGAGTTGGCTTTAACATGCAACAACAGTAATAATTTGTGTTTTATTGCAGTTTATTCAATAAATGCAAATATTTTATGAATATTTTTGAAAGAATAATTCTGTCCTGATTTTCTTTTTAATACCAGAAAAACACGTAATGTACTGAGTAGCTGAAAATTAAATGCCAAGTACACTAAAAAATAACAAGTTATTAATGTACAGGTAAAAAATAAGCATCGAGCTTTGAACCCTTTTTATCTTCATCCAATAAAACTACTTTAAATGGATAACAAAGGCTGTATCTGTCCTGGGTCTTTTTTTTTCACTCTCTCCTTTGGTAATCTCATTCACTGCTTCAGCTATCATCTTTATGCACATGACTCCCAAATATCCATCTTTCATCTTGACCTTTTATGAGCTCCAAACTAATCATCAACTGCCTAGAAAACATTACCTGCATGTCCTTCC
The DNA here is from genome assembly GCA_011680675.1 of Gymnobelideus leadbeateri. NCBI lineage: Eukaryota > Metazoa > Chordata > Mammalia > Diprotodontia > Petauridae > Gymnobelideus > Gymnobelideus leadbeateri. The sequence continues at coordinate 498,242 of WOXC01005287.1, forward strand.
ATTGCCTCAAACTCAATGTATCCAAAACAGCTTTTTATGTTTTACTTAAATATGTTCATCCTTCTAACTTTGATATTGTTGTACATGATGCTACCATTCACTTTTTTTCCCTGATCTTTCAAAGCCTTGGGGTAATCTTTGATGCTTTCTTTTTCCTTGATTTTCTTATTCAATCCATTAACAAGTTCTGCCTTTACATTCTGATAATCTCTTAGGTCTCTATTCCTACTGCCATCATCTTAAGTGGTGATAAGGCCTCCTCCCCCTTATCTCTCCATACCATTGCTGAAATGATATTTCCCTGGTTGAGTCACTGCTCTGCTAAAAAACATTACAATTTCTCCCTGTTGGCCACTGAGCAAAGTTCAGACTCCTTGGTCTGGCATTCTACAATCTGGTGCCACCTTTTTCTTTCAAGCTTTATTTCATATTATGCCCTCTAAATATTGTGTGCTACAGTCAAACTGATTACATTAGACCTCCTAAATAAACCCACTACTCTTACTGTATGGGCATTTGCTTGCTTACAGTGTTATCCACGACTGAAATGAACTCCCTCCCCTACCTGACCCCAGGGAGACAGCCCAGTAACTGATGACAGGTTAAAAGATAAAAAATTCTGGTCCTGTAATTCAAAGCAGATCTAGAAACTTTTTCATAATTATCTGGTTAAATGGTATTGCCCATAGCAAACTTGAAGTTTTAATTATGAAACTCTTCTATCATATTTACCGTCATTTATAAAATGACATTTGGGGTTTGCAAGGTAAACACTACCAATGATATTCACAAGATTCCTTTATAGATGCAAACACAGAGGCAACTTTGTTCAACGTTCAACTTTATCATTTTGAAACTACACATAAAATGTTCCACAAACATGTTCACTGTCACGGATGAGGTCTTGTACAAAGTGCAGCAGTGAGATTACCTTTAAATGGTATGGTTCTTCAGATGCTCCTATTTGTGGATAAAATTATATTGATTAAATCGAACTTCAGCAGACTATAGGGACTCTTCAGTGAGAGCCACAACTCTGCAAAAGAAATCAGTTTATCCACATTCAGAGAAAGAACTATGAAGTCTGAATGCAGATGGAAGCATTCTATTTTCACTTTTTTTTTGGTTTGGTTTTTGTTTTTGGTGGCTTTTTCCTTTTGTTCAGCTTCTTTCACAACATAACTAATGTGGAAATATGTTTACATGATTGCATGTGTATAACCTTTATCAAATTGCTTGCTGATAGGATGTGGGCATGGGAGGAAGGGAGAAGAAAAAATTTGGAACTTAAAATCTTATTAACAATGAACGATGAACGTTACAGAGAGAGGGAGGGAGGGAGGGAGAGAGAGAGAGAGAGAGAGAGAGAGAGACTCTGGCCCTGGAGTCAGGAGGACCTGAGTTTGGATCCAGCCTCACACCACACACACACACACACACACACACACACACACACACACACACACACACACACACAACCTAGCCATGTGACCTTGGGCAAGTTACTTAACCCCAATTGCCCTCCAAAAAGCAAAGAGAGAGAGAGAGAGAGAGAGAGAGAGAGAGAGAGAGAGAGAGAGAGAGAGAGAGAGAGAGATTGGCCTACTAATCCACGGTTTAAAGAAAGACCCCAAAAAATGTAAATAGCCCAGATGCCATGACATTCCACCAAAAAGAGGTAGAAGATACAAAATTCCTCTGTACTTTTTTTTTTAATTATAGAAGAGCTTTTGATTCAGTAGGGCAAAATACCTCTTTAAAGGCTGTCATGAAACAAGAAGTCTCCCTTGTATATGTCAATCATTCAATCAATAAGCCCTTATTAAGCTCCTCCTATGTTCCAGGAACTGTACTAGATACTAGAGGAACAAAGACCAAATGAATGAGTAAACTATTCCTGCTCTCAAGGAAGTATTGGATTATACAAGCTTCTGTAAAAGATATAACAACAGAGATTAACTTGTTTGAGAAGCTTTTGACTATCAACTTTAATTGAGGTATAATTGAGGCATAAACTCACCTAGAGTATTTTCCACTGATGAGGAGATTTAAAACAGGGTCCAAGTTGAAGAGCAGTTCCCTGTAGATAGAGGGCCCTTCCAGTGCTCCTATTTGCAGATAACATTGTGCTGGTTGCATCAGTTACCAGAATACTACAGAACCTCAAAAAAGAGATCAATAAGTGTTCTAAAGAATTTTGTCTTATTATCCATATAAGAAAAACTAAGAGGATAAATATGTCCAGATTGTGATATACAATTGGATAGACAAGCTATAGAAATCATCCATTCATATTTATCTCTTAGACACTTATAGTGTCAAGGAGTTGGGCTCAAAACTGATCAAGAAGAGGCAAAAGGGCTGATTTTGGTTTTGGGAAATTACAGAGTTTGTATAATGATCTAAAGTTTCTGTTTGAAACAGAAACATCTTTTTAATATCAATGTTCCTTTGACGATTTATAGCCATGAGTCATTGGAAAATAGATTTCCCCCTCCATCATCCCCTTCTTCTCATTTATCTTCCATCTTTCCTTGTCTACTGGGTGCTTCCATGTTACCTACAAACATACCCCATGTCTTTCCAACCTCAAAAAACCTTCACATGATCTCTCCATCACCATTTGCTTGTCTCCTTTTTGTGGCTAAACTCTTTGAGAAGGCTGCCTGACTTTCTTTCCTCAGTCTTTTTCTGCTTTCTAGTCTGGCTTCTAACCTCATCATTCAATGATCTGAATTGCCAGATATAATAGTCTTTTTCCAATCCTCATCCTTGTTGAGCTCTCTGCAACCTTTGGCACTGTCAGTCACCCTAGTCTTCTTGATGCCCTTTTCTCTCTAGGTTTCAATGATGCTAATCTCTCCTGCTTTGCCTCTTACTTGTCTGACTCTTCTTCATGTTTTTTCAGTTAGAGCATGCCTGGTAAAGGCGAATGTACCTGAGGCTCTGTCCAGGGCAATATTCTCATTCCTCCATACTATATCACTGGTGGATATAATCAGTTAATATGATTTCAATACTGATGATTCTCATATCTACTTATCCAATACTAACATCTCTCCTGCCTTTCAGGCTTCAATGTCCACCTGCCTCTCAGACTTCTTGAACTGGATGTATTATGGCCATCTTAAACTCAACATGCCCAAAAGCGAACTCATTATCTTTCTCAAATATCCTTGTCTTCCAAACTTCATTATTATTAATCAAGGGTTTCACCACCCTCCTAATCACTCAGGCTTGCAACCTAAATGTCAACATTGACTCCTTACTCTCCTACCTACTACATTCAATTTGTTGTCAGCTCCTGTCAACTTTACCTTTAAAATATATCTTGTATACATCTTGTTTTCTCCTCTGATACTGCTGCCACCTTGATATGCGATCTCCTGTCCTCATACCAGGACTATTTAAATAGCCTACTGGTTGGGCTACTTTGCTGAAATCTATTCTCATTCCAGTTCATCATCCATGGACTGTCAAAGTGATCTTCCTGACCATGTCACTGCCCTATTTAGTGAACTCCAGTGGTTCCCTATTACCTCCAGGCTCAAATATAATATCTTTAGCATTCAAACAGATTTTAGCCCTTCTCTTGTATCATACCCTCCCCCACCCCCAACAAACATGCTCAGTGATTCAGTGACACTGACTTCCTTGCTGTTCCTTGAACAAGATTCTCTGTCTCCAGACTCTAGACATTTTCTTTGGCTGTCCCCAATGCCTAAAACTCTCTTTCTCCTTATCTCTACCTCTTAGTTACCCTGGTTTTCTTCAAGTCTCAAATAAAATCCCATGTTCAACAAGAAACCTTTCTTGATCTCCCTTAAATGCTAGTTCCTTCCCTCTATTATCTCCAATTTATTCCATATATCTTATTTGTACATAGTTGTTAGCATGTTGTCTCTCCCTCCTGACCCCATTAGTCTTTGAACTCCCTGAGAACAGGGACTATCTTTTGCCTTTCTTTGTATCCCCAGTGCTTAGGGCACTCAAAAAGAAGGGAGAAAAGCATCGTAGGTGTGAGCGGTTTTCAAAATAGTACAAACATAGTACATATTGTAAATGATGTCATCAAAGAATTATATGATCAAGAAGTTGAACTGATCACAGAGCAAGAAATAACCAATGGAAAGGCAACCCATGTGGTTCACTAGCATCTTCATGACATCTGGAGAACTTGAGGAAGTCTTCTAGCATAGTGGGTGCCCTCTTTCAGTGGCCAGCATATGGGAGGGCATGGACAAGGGTCTAATGGAATGGGCAGGCATGAAAGGATGGCTAGTTATATCACTGGATGGAATACCCAGAGAAATGAGACTAGCAATCTGTTGGAGTATTGGAGTATTGAAGTATTGTGGCATGCAGTTGAATGGATAGCTTGTTAATCCATCAAATCATGCAGACGTATAATGAACTGGGCCCAATCAATCCATCCATCAAGAGGTGTTTATTAAGTGCTTTCTATGTGCCTTGAACTGTGCTAGGCATTAGAGATACAAGAACAAAGAATGAAACAACCCCCAGTCACAAGGAGCTTGCATCCCAATCCAAGAGGCAACAAGTACTTATAAAAATATATAGAACATAAAGTTAATAAATACATATATACCTTATATCTACATACACAAAATAGTTCAATACAAGGTAGTTTGGGAGGAAAGGCCTTAGCATTTGGGAAATCAGGAAAGGCTACATGCAGAGGATGGTATCAGAGCCGCATCTTAAAGGAACAGAGGAACTCTGTGAGGCTAGGTAAGGAGGGAGCACATTTCAGGCATAGAGGATGGTCAATGCAAAGGCACAGAGACAGACAGGAAATGAAGTGTTATGAGTGAAAAAATAGAATTTTGGCTGGATCACGGAGTGCAAGGTGGGGGCAGGCATAATATTCAATGAAAATAGAAGGGTAGGTTGGTACCAGGTTGTGTAGGGATTTAAAAGCTAAACAGAGAAGTTTATATTTTATTCTTGAGGCAAGAGTAAGTCACTGGAGTTGGTTGAGTAGAGGAGTTATATGATTAGGTCTGCACTTAAGGAAAATTACTTTGGCATCAGTGTATAGAATGGACTGGAGTGGTGAGAGGCTTGAGGCAGGGATACCAATTACGAAGCTGTTGCAATAATCTAGGGGAAAAGTGTTGAGGGACTGAACTAAGGTGGCAGCTGTGTGAGCAGAGAGAAGAGGTCAGGTGTGAGAGATGTTATAAAGGTAGAAACAGCAAGCTTTGGCAGCTAATTTGGCCCAGAGTTGAATACGAAAAATAAAGCAGGCTGAAATACATTTAGGAAATTGCATAGCACTTTTAATGCTACCAATTTGCTCCCTGACTCCAGAACCTATCTTTTAACATCAAAATTCACCAAGTAATGTTATACTTTTACAAATCATGGAACACCACTTTCTCGAAAGAATCAGAATTATAGGTAACCCAAAAATACAGTGGAAAGATGCACAGTAGGAACAAATAGCATGCTGCTTATTGCCACACATGTGTTACATATAAAAAGTGATGTAGAAGACGTCTCCAAGGACATGTATGGCTGGAAAAGGTGTGTCTGCAATATAATAGGAATAAGGGATAATAGATAATTTCAGTGTTGTGCTAGTGTCCATGAAATATAAAAAGACCCAGAAGAAGGCTTTAAATCAATGGAATATATTATCCATGGAGGTTTATTGAAAGTCAAAGACAAGAATTAAACAAAATGAGAAGACATGGATCAGTGATAATCTATACTAATGTAGGATGTAGTCACACTAATGAAATCATGAATTCATATTGTCACCCACAGTCCAGAGGGTGCTGCCTTCTCACTAAGTGGTCCCAATTCTGGACTGAAACAGACTGAACTCAATCCTGGGGAAGCCTGATGTGTAAAGTGAGATCATGCTTAACTTACATTCTCCAGCTCATTGAGACCTTATGCCAGAATCCTGGGAGCAATTGCTTCAATAAAGCTTAGGTTTAGTTCATGTTTGAGTAAAATTGGTTCCCCACAATATGAATTAATAAGGTGGGTCTGTTCTAGGAAAGTTACTTAAAATATAAAGTAGTAGATTATCAAGTATAATATAGGATAACTTTTATTTCCACTATAAAAGAAATATTTAAAATACAAAAGACTCGTAAATACACATTGACAAATACTTAAAACATGAAACAGAAACAGTAACCCATAACTCCTATTATATTCTCCTTAGCAGTAATGACTCCTGGGAGACTTGTGAAACTAATAGGCATTCCTTTTTCCCCCTTTACAGTCCGATATTTACTTCAAAGATATAGCAAGATCAGAAGTACAAACACTTCCCCACAACACCTGGAAGGCATACTCTCACCTATATAAGATCAGTCCCTCAAGAGTATAGGTACAGATTTATACAGTTTCTCCTTAATATTTGCCCCACCAACTTCACTTCTAAATATAGCGTAACTGATAAATAATTGAGTCCCTATCTCTGCTACTGCTGAACTGTACCAGGTAGGTCACTAAGGACTCTATTCCTTACCATTTGGCTTCTGGTGAATGTGGATCATGGCATGGATATTGCCTCGTAATCTGGTGTCTTACTCCCCTGACATTTCAAAGCTCATAAAGTCATAGCCATCTACAATGTCCTTCACATAAAACAGGAAAGAATAAATGCAAAGAAGCATAAAACAGGAGCCTATAATTGTGAGCCCTATGTTGGCCTCAGATGGAGTATACCCAAGAATGCTCCCTTTACATCATTGTCACTCTTATGGAATGCAGGCTGGCAGGGAAGAAAGACTGACCAGTGAAATGCCTTTTGAATACACCCACTGAATAGGCAGTCCACTCCCATCTTGATTCTGTACTGTCTGAGCAACTTACTCTAGATCCTTATCTTCTGGCCAGTCAAATACATGGCTTTTCTTCCTTCTGGTATAGTTATAGGGAATATCTCCCATTAATCAATGATCAACAGGTCTTCCCAGGCTAGGAATATGAATCTCAGGATCACTGTTCAGTTACCTGTGCTCAGGGAAAGAACCGTCAGGTAGAAAAGACAGCTAGATAGTTGAGGTCCAGTCTTAGACTAATTTGGACCCACCATGTGCTCTAGCTGTTATTTTGGTGTAGTTATCATAGCTGCTATGGGGTGGGGGAAGGAAAGGGAAATATCCTCCCCACCTCACCTTGGTAGGAGTCTAAAAAAGAATTTATCAGCATTCAGAGGACCACTTTTTCAAGTGGGGGAGGAGGAGGAAGAAGAAAAAGAGAGCAGAAACTATTCTTTTAAGAATCAGTAACTGGGGCTGGCTAGGTGGCGCAGTGAGTAGAGCGTCGGTTCTGGAGTCAGAAGGACCTGATTTCGGATCTGGCCTCAGACACTTAACGCGCACACACACAAACAACAACAACAACAAAAAAACCTAGCCGTGTGACCTTGGGCAAGTTACTTAACCCCAACTACTCTCCAAAAAGCAAAAACAAAAAAACAAAAAACCGAATCAGTGACTCTTCCTGTTCAATAAATTATCTTTTATTCAGTCCCCAATAAACACGCTGGGGACCAAGTAGGAGCCTCTAGTTCTAAATGTGCTTTAGCAAGAATCCAGAGCGTGAGGGCAACATCCTATATGCTGTATGTGATGTCATCTCTCATTCCAAAGGTTCATTCCCTTAGTTCAAAAGTGGAGCATGTTTCTCTCCCCATAAAGCAAGAACATTTACTCCATGGACTTGTCCCTGTTAGAGGCTTCTCAAAGTAACTCACTGATCCTGTTGAAATTTGATATTGTTGTAGGCTATAAGGAAGAAGTTTGCATTCAATTTTTGCTTCACTACTCTCTGATTTGATTTTATTTTTTACTACTCTCTTAATTTTATTGAATTCTATTGAATATGAATGGATGTATCAGAGTGGGCTTGCTATCTGGTACCCTTTGATTCTTCAGTTCTCGTGCCACCTATTCTATTCCACTAGCTTATTTTCTCTTTTTATCCAATATTAGATAGTTTTAGAAAATGTTGCTTTATAGTATGTTTTAAAACCTGATAGGGCAAGTCCTCCTTCATTTACTTTTTTTCCCCACATTTCCTGATATTCTTCCCCATTTATTTTTTCATACAAATTTTCTTACCATTTGACCCACTTCTATAAAGTATCTCACTGACTTTTTGATATTGCATGTCTTGAACATTTGAAAATATTGATATTTTATTATGCTGTATTGTAACAACCACCTGTTTTCTCTCTAGTTGTTCTTCCTTTGTTTTCACCAGACTGTTTGTAAATCATCTTTATAAATGTCCTCTATGTATCGTGCTGTTAATAATGAAATATTTTATTTTTTTGTTATTACCATAAATAGTATTTTTTCATCAATTCTTTTGTCCTTTATTACTAAAATGTGAGAATATAATTTTATGGGTTTGCCTTATACCTTGGTAAAGTTGTTTATTTTATCAATTAATTTTTAGTAGGATTGCTTGGATAGAAATAGGAATATAATTGTATCATGTGTAAATGAGTATCTCCACCTATTTATTATTCATGATTATTCCTTTAATTTTTTATTCATTTTTATTGCTATAGTCAACACTTTTAAAACTGTATGAAATTAAAACTGTTAAGGTATTTAACCCTGTTTCATACCTATTTCTGATGGAAATGTTTCTTAATGATATTTAATATTGATTCTTGGTTTCAAATAGATTTTTTTATCATGCTAAGAAAAAAATCCTTCTATTCTTATATGTTGAAGTTTTTTCTCTGAGTAGAGACTATGTTTTATCAAAGGTGTTTTCCCATCTACTGATAGATAGGATCATATTATTTTCATGATTTCTTTTGTTCAACCATTCAACAAATCAAATATTTATTCGGTAGCAACTTATATAAGGCACTGGGGAAACAGTGAAAAAAGTGAAGAAATGACCTCAAGAAACTTATTTTCTGTTGGAAAGGAGGGGGAATACAACTCATGCCCATGTAAGAAATTGAAATTCAGGGAAGGTGAGAGCACTAACAGCTAGAAATATCAAGAAAGGCTCCAACTAGGAGGCAGCCCCTGAGTTTAGCTTTGAAGGAAGTAAAGGATTATAAAGGGGAATGGTTAGGAAATTATGCCTTCCAGAAAAGAATAGCCCGTGGAACACTGAATACTGAGTTCAGGGAACAGTTAGCAGACCTATTTGACTTGAACATTTTGCTAATGTAACAAATAAGAGTTTAGAGGCAGGTAGGTGGTATAATGAATAGTGTTAGATTTAGAATTAAAAAGACTTAAATTCAAATACTACCTTAGACACTTGCTAGCCATGTGATCTTTGGCAAGTCTCTTAACCTCTGTCAGCCTCAGTTTCCTCATCTGTAAAATGGGCACAACGATGGTACTTCCCAGGGTTGTTATGTTATAAATGAGATAATATTTGTAAAGTGTTTTGGGAACCTTGAATCACTATATGAATGCTAGTAATTATCATCACAATAATCATCAAGTGCTCTCTGGCCTCACACTCCCTAAGTGAATCTGGCAATATCTCTAATCTCATCACTATAGAGATCTCCCTGAGGAGTTGGGGTATCTTTTATCTAATGTTCTCAGGCCAAGCCCTCATTCTTCTATTTAAAAACACCTTGTAATTTTCCACCTGGCTCTAGGATTTCATCATACCCTCACTTCAGGAACCCTGTCTTCCTTTCCACTCTTCTACCTTTTTATATTCTGTTTATGCATTGTCTTCTCTTATTTGATGTGAGCTCCTTGAGGCGAGAGACTATCTTTTGCCTTTGTGTCCCCAACACTTAGCATAGTGACTGGTGCATAGTAGGTATTTAATAAATATTTATAGACTAGCAGATATGGTTCTTCCTTCTACCCACTATTGCCCACCATTCAGTGATAAGTACCTCTGTTCCATTTAACCAATTAGCAACAATTAACTTTTATAATGATATATTTATTTTGAAGGCATATAAAGAAAAGAAGCACAAACTTTTTCTTTTTTTTTGCTTTTTGGAGGGCAATTGGGGTTAAGTAACTTGCCCAAGGTCACACGGCTAGGTTTTTGTTTGTGTGTGCATTGTGTCTGAGGTCAGATCCGAACTCAGGTCCTTCTGACCCCAGGGCCGGCACTCTACTCACTGCACCACCTAGCCACCCCCACACAAACATTCTCTACCCCCAACTACACTTTCCCCATACTACCTCAGTCTCTGGGGAGAATTAGTTGAGACCTAAGGCAGTTTCTTTATGGCACTGGTCTCATCAAATTCACATTCAACCACAATATCAGTACTGGATGAACTCTTGTCTCATCTACTGCTGGTCTGGTTCCCAACTGCTCATGCCCTGGAGCTTCAAAACTGGACCGGTACCAAAACCTGCCGTGGACTGACTTGCCTCCTGGACTTCCTAAACCTCAGGTGGTTTACTTTCCTGACCCTTTGAAACTCACAAAGTCATAATCATCTCTAATCTCTTTCATCTAAAACAAAAGAACAAAAACCATGTTCACAAGCCACATGCTAGCCTGGGACAGGGAAAGTCTAGGATCTCTCTCTTAATGGAATTATCTCTTTTCTCATCAAGCACGACTGTCAGGAAGAAGTCAAAAGACAGAGAGGGATGATGTCAAATAGTGCCATCTGAATGCTTCCTCAGTTCCTGCTATGTAGCTGTAGTCAATCAAAGAGGCTCTTACTTCTCCACAAGGTTAGCAGAATGTCTTCAAATGCTCTGAAGTCCATGTGGTAATTGCATCAGCCAGGCACTCAGCACATACTCATAAATAACTGGCTCATTTAGTCAGTCCCTCTGAGTTTCCAGACGGTTTAGGATAAGAAAAGGCCAATCTGAACCATTCACACCTCTGACAAAAAATCTAGTTAGTTGTGACAAATGACATATAGACATATCTTGCTATATTCTTTTTTCTATTTATTATCATTATTATCTGTGCCATTCTTGTTTCCGTCTTTCTGGAAATCCTCCATATGGTATTTAACCATAACATTGGAGACCTCTGGTTCTTTACATGAAAATCTCAGAGCTACTACTACAATACTCAGATGTCTTTCTTGTTCTTGTTCCTTGATATCACTATATAACCAATCTGGCTTCTTTCCTGGTCATAGGATAATGAATTTTTGATTTCATTGGTATAGGGAATTCCCAATCAAGATTTTCTCTATGAATGCAGGTTTGCATCTTCTCTGCAACTTGGAGTCTTAGAGAGGTGTCTAGGGCACTAGGAACTGAAGTGACTAACTCAGGGTCACATAGTCAATATGTGGCAGACATGAGATTTTGACCTGGGTCTTCCTGGCTTTGAGTCCAGCTTTCTATCCACTACTCCATGCTGCCTTTCTCTGATGATGTGTAGCTTAAATATGCCCTTTGCCCTACTACTCACAAACAAGTGATCAATTGTAACATGCGTCAGCTTATTTACATTCACCATGTGTTTTTCCATTGCCCTTTGGGTTATTTGTAATTTTAAGTCTTTTGAGGCTGTAGTATTCCATGATCCACAGCCATGTAACATCACTGAGAGAATGTCAATGCCAAAATGATGAATGGACTTTGGCCCTTTGGCACTTTGGCATGACTAAAGTACTGCATAGTTTCACAAATGCAATCCAGTTTGATCTCTTTGGATTGCTCAATTCCAGTCCCAGCATTTGTCGCTTAAAATCTAGGTTGTATATATTTCATAGGTATACCTATGTACATGTTGTACCTCCCTCTCTTCAGTAGAATGTAAGCTCCTTCAGGGAAAAAAAAAAACGTTCATTTTTGTTTTTGTATCTAAGCACTTAACTCAGTGCTTTGTACATCTCTTGGTCCAGATCTGTGCTTTCATTTCTCTGGGGAACTACCAGTATAGACACTTCCTCCACACATGCCTATCAACAACCAACATATATAACCCAAAGAAGGTACCTGGATTAGGTGACTTGCTCATGGTAATGAGGCTAGTATGTGTCATGAATCTAGGTCTTCTAGTCTTCCTAACTCAAAGACTAGACCTCCATCTACTATGCCATATTGCTAATATTGCTAATAGTAGACATTTAATAAATGTTTGTTAAATTAGTAAATGATGGTAAAAATAAAAACCGATGAGCTAACAGTGGGCTGCCTATCCAGTTGCATATCAGTCTGTATGATAACCTGTTTTTCATTCACTTTGTTTTTCTGGTTCAGCTGTTCTCTTTTGTATTGTTGTGGATTCACTTAGACAATTTTTGTGGTATTCTGGGGCACAGGAATTTATACAATGTTGTCTGTGAATAGTAATATTTGGAGAATTCAACCACTGAAAAGAAATGCTTCCTTTGGTGATGTACGAGAGCTTCCATAACACTTAGGTTTCTCTTCTGTACCTTGTACTTTTGTACCTATGGCTCTTTTTTTTTTTTCTGCTACCTTGCTTAATGTCAGTACTTGGTAAAGTTATACTAGTGTCCATCATAGTGAAAGGATTTTAACATATATGGGAGATACTTTGTGTTAGGATAATCTCCAAGACTACATTTTATTCTGCAAATAATAAACATCAGATACATTAGAACCTTTTACTCTCTAAACTTGTCAGTCATTTATTTGGCTGTAAAGATGTTGGGCAGCTAGGTAGTACAGTAGATAAAGTGCCAAGTCTGGAGTCAGGAAGACTCATCTTCATGAGTTCAAATGTGACCTCAGACATTTACTAGCCATGTGACCCTGTGACCCAAGTCACTAAATTCTGTTTGCCTCAGTTTTTTCATCTGTAAAACAAGCTGGAGAAGGAAATTGCAAACCACCACCACAGTATCTTTGCCAAGAAAACCCTAAATGAGGTCATGAAGTCAGACACAACTGAAAACAACTAAACAACAATAAAAGATATGGTTTGCTGTAGAAAATCATTTGCAAAAGCCTACCTGGTTTCTTTTAATGTTTTCATCTAGGATAACCTTGATGTGTACATAGACTATCCTCATATTGATTTTGTGGAGATGTGAAATATATGGATTAGTAGTTACCACGTTTCTTCTCTGTTAATTGCTTCATTAAAATTCATTTTTTTCTTCCTGACTTTATCTTAAGTTCCAGTTCCAGTTCCTTACATAGTTAATACTTAAGGTAATTAGTGTCATACCACCACTGAGAATGAAAATAGATAAGTATAGAAACACTGGAAGACTTGTTCAATTGTGTCTATTGGTTATCTCATGATTTTATCTACAAATGTTCCTGGTGTTGGATTCACTCAGAAGGCAGATGTGCATGGAAAGGAAAGAGGACTTGTACCTGCTTGTAATTATTAATTACTTCAAAAGTTATAAAAGAGTGTCAAAATGTTCCTTTCACACTTATGAACATATTTGGGGGTTAGAGAGTCAAACCAACACAACAAACACTTGTTGAGCACCCACTATGTGCCAGGCAATGTGCTACTAAGATAAATATTGAAATGTGTTGTTTAAAGTAGTTTTTTAGAATACATAACAGATTGATCAGTGGTATTTCAAGCACAATGTTGTAAGTTCTATAAGTAGAGATATTCTTTTATTTGATTTTCTCTTTGTCCTTTTTTTAAGCACACAGTCTATGTTATGAAATAAAAGCATGTGTGTGCAATACATTAAAAATTACAATTTTTTAAAAATTAAACTTCCAATATAGAAAAAATGGAGAACAATATCCCTGCAAACTCCTAATGTTGGAGAACATGCTTTACTCAGAGTTGAGATACAAATTCTCTGTCAATGTCTTTGAAAGAGAAACCTATAAACACCTGGAAATACCTTAGTGCTTTCAAAAATTATTTCTTTCTTTATGGAATTAAAGATGAATGATGGATTCATAATCCTTTTCTTTCTGCTATAAACTGCATTGAAGATGTTGACCTAGCTAAAGATGAATTCATTAATCTTAGGATAACAAACTTACCAAAATTAGAATTTAACTTAAAAAGCTTCAGAAAATTTTGGTATTCCTTGAGTGAAACTTATCCTCATCTTGTAAAGAGAGTCATGGAAATTGTAATTCTTTTTGTAATGACAGGTCTATGCCAATTGGAATTTTCAACACTTGTAATCATTAGAACAAAAAATCAAAATCAATTGGATGTCTAACATGATATGCATGTTGCCTTGTCAAAAACCACCCCACAGTTTAATGTACTTATTCAAAGTAATGATAGCATTTAAACTTATATTTTTAAAATAAAATTTAAGTTTAATTTGCCTATGTTGTCCTATTATTTAATTGTTAACAAAAAAGTACACATATTACCATGTCACAAATTTTAAAATATTTGATCATTTTGTTTTAATATAATTGGTTTCCTTTGGAATTCTATGTATTTTATTTTATTCATTTAAAAACATTATTCTGATAATAATGCTACATAGGCTATACCAGACCATCAAAGAGGTCAGTGACACACACAAAAAAGGTTAAGAAGCCTTGATTTCAAAGATATTATAAGCAATAAGGAAATAATTCTAATAGTACTATTCCTGAATGACTCAACTGAGCTAACAGTAATCTACACAAAAAGGAAAAGAAACTAAGAAAAGTGTCTCTGAGTGTATAAGAAGGGCAAAGCTTGAAGAGTGGCAGAAATTTAGTGTTTGTGATGCAATGTAACAGTGCTTTGGTCTAGCTTAGTTATAAATCAGTCAAAAACAAGAAGCAGTATTTATTAATTAGATCATAGTGCCTATACAAAGTGACCTGTGATCCTTTTCTTAATGTCTCTTATATTTGTTGTGATTTCCCCTTGGTTATTTCTACAACTGGTAAAATGAGCTTTTCCTTTAAAAAAAAATAAATTTGTTAATGGATTTTAAATTATATGGGTCTTTTTAAAAAGTTTACTTTTTTCATATCAATTGTCCTTTTGCTTTATATATCATTAATTATTACTGTAGTTCACATATTACCCTTTCTACTTTCTTTTGGCTTGTCACACTTTTTTTGTAGTCTAAGTTTATTTTTATTTTTCCCTTAATTTCTGATTGAGATAGTGTACTAGTAATGCAAATTTTTTTTCTGCTACAACAAAAGAAACTTTATTTAAAAATAATTTTTTACAGACATGGGTGCATGGAAAAGCTCTTTAGTTGGCTATGTATGGGAATGAAAAATAATTAATAAATAATATTAGTATAACAGACCTCTAAACATTAACAATGCATTGGCAAACAAAGTGGACTTAACCCAAAATTTTAAAATCTTAAAGCTCTGCTAATTATTCTTTGCGAGAATATTTACCTTCTGTTTCTTTACAGGTGAGAAGTGATTAAATATAGTGATTAAATATAATGAAAGTGATTAAATGTAATGAAATATAAATAAATATAATATAATATATAAAATATATTATAATTAATAAAATATAATATAATATATAACATATAAAGTGATTAAATATAATGAAATATAATGAAAGTGATTAAATATAATGAAAATTTAACTCTGAACTCTGCTTTGGTTTAATCGTATAGACTGAAAAAAAGGCATTATTTATATTATTGGGATTAGGGAATATTAGTTATATTATTGTAATTAGTTTCTTTAAGGCAATCCATTATAACTTTTTTTCTTTAGTCAGGTTGTTGTTTAATAAATAACAGCTTAAGAAAATGTTATCAAGGGGCGGCTAGGTGTCGCAATAAGTAGAGTGCTGGCCCTGGAGTCAGAAGGACCTGAGTTTGGATCCGGCCTCAGACACTTACCACACACAAACAAAAATCTAGCGGTGTGACCTTGGGCAAGTTACTTAACCCCAATTGCCCTCCAAAAAGAAAAAAAAATGTTATCAAAGATGCTACAACAATAAATTTAAAAGGTTACATAATATGAGTAGGTTGTATTTATACCAGACATGCAGAATTAATTCAATATGAGATATACCATAAATATAATAAATTATATTAATAAAAACAATAGAATCATATGATTCTATCAATAGATGCAAAATGCTTTTAATAATACAATACTTATTTATGTTAAGAATATAAAAAGCAGGGGCAGCTAGGTGGTGCAGTGAATAGAGCACTGGCCCTGGAGTCAGGAGGACCTGAGTTCAAATCTGGCCTCAGAAACTTAATACAAAAACTAGCCATGTGACCTTGGGCAAGTCACTTAACCCCAATTGCCCTACCTTCCCCCTCCAAAAAGAAGAATACAAAAAGCATAGAAATATATTTTTATCAATATAATAAATAGTATTTAACTAAACCCAAGAGTTAATATTATCTATAATAGAGAAAAGCTAGAGACTTTTCCAATAAAAAAAGGCATAAAGCAAGGATGTCCATTCTCAGAATTTGGTATAGTTCTAGAAATTCTAAGTATTAAAATATGACTAGATAAAGAAATTGGGGGAATAAACACAAGTAAAGAAGAAACAAAATTAAAACTTTTATAGATGATATGCTGGCTTAGAGAGCTATAGAGATTCAACTAAAAGTTAACTGCTGCTTCAGTTAACTTTGGTAGCTTCAATAAAGCAGGAGGATATAGAATAAACTCATACAAATAATTTGTCTTTTTATCTACTTTTCCCCCCAAATCTAGCCAAAAGATATAGAGGGAAAATTCTATTCAAAATTACAACAGAATTGGGGCGGCTAGGTGGCACAGTGAATAGAACACTGGCCCTGGAGTCAGGAGGACCTGAGTTCAAATCCGGCCTCTTATTAGAATAACATGTGGTTTGTATGTACTTGAAATTAAATTTGGGACATTGATTTTTTATTTTAAAATAATATGATGTTACTTTTATCAAAATGTATTCTGGTCTGAATTCAATTTTGTCTGCTAGTATTGCTGCTATCCTGATTTTTCTAAAGATGTTTATATCTTAGACGAACTTTTTTATTTAAATATGTGCAAATCTTTTCCATTAAAAAGGATTAGATAAAATACATAATAAATATTTTTAAAATTTTCACTCTATTTCATAACCTTCTTTCTTTTGATAGGGGAATACATTCCATTTATGTTCAATTATAATTGTCATATTTCACTTCTATACCATTTTTGTTGTATTTATCATTTATGTTGTTGGAAGAGAATGTAAACTTTTTAATTTTATCATCACTATTTCTATAACAAGTCAACAAAACCAAATATAATTCTAATGTTATTAAATATGTAATTCTCAAATACCATGAAAATTAATGGAAGTTTTACTTTTGAATTGTCACCTCCTCTTCCCTACCCTGCCCTATTGTTATTGTTTATTCTTTGCTTATTAGAAAGCATTTTGGGGGGGGCTAGGTGTCGCAGTGAGTAGAGCGCCAGCCCTGAAGTCAGAAGAACCTGAGTTTGGTTCCGGCCTCCTACACTTAACACATACAAATAAAAAAACCTAGCCGTAGCCACTCTGCCCCCAGATTCCCCCAAAACTATGTAAAAGGGGAGTCTGAACAACTTCTGGAGCCCCAGCACCCACAGAATGACACAGAGAAGCTAACCTCCCGCTGAGGACAGCCCAGCAGCCCTGCAGGAAGGACCAGTGCAGTGGTCTGGGAGCTGGCAGCGAGCAGTGTGCAGAGCGAGGGGAGCCGAGCTGAGTGGAGCCCAGGTCCCCGTGAGCCGAGGTTTTAGCCACAGGGCGGCAGGGCCAGCAGCCAGCTGGAGAGACCCCAGAACACCAGCAGCTGTGGCGACTCCAGAATTATCAACATAGACTTGCCTAGGACAAAGTAAGAGGTTAGTGCCCTATGGACTTTGGGACCAGTATTTGGGGAATGCGTCGGCTTCCTCCCCTGGGGGCTAGAAGCTGCTGAGGAGACACACCATTTTGTACTTTTCAGAGGCAGCTACAGCTCCTGGCCTTTGAACTTTAGGGAGATCCAGCGATCAATCTTGGGGAGGTAATCGCTCTTGCTTTAACCTCCCTGGATCTGGATTGTGATCTGGGGTGGAAGTTGTGGGTGGGTTTACAGCTTGCCAGAAACGGAAGTTGCCCTCCCACACGTTCGGGACGAAAATTCTCCTATCTGTCAGCAAAGCCATAGTGTGGCAACAAGCCCAAAAGTCAAGTAATTAAGTGGCAACATGCCAAGGCAAAGGAAACAGAAAAATGCAACCCTAGACTCCTATTTTGGGGGCATAGAGAGGGAAAAGGACTGTGAGGTCAGAAGTCCTGCTCCAAAAGCCCCAGGGGAAAACATGAGTGGGTTGCAGGCCATAGAGGACCTTAAGAAGGACTTTAAAAATCAAATAAGAGAAGTGGAGGAAAAATTAGAAAGAGAAATGAGAAGGATGCAGGAAAAGTATGAAATGAGGGTCAACAGCCTGACTGAGGAAAACAACACCTTAAAAAATAGACTAGCTCAAATGGCAAAGGAGGCCCAAAAGGGCAATGAGGAGAAGAATGCCTTAAAAAGTCGAATTTGCCAGATGGAAAAAGAATCTCAAAAGTTCACTGAGGAGATTCATTCCTTCAGAGTTAGACTGGAGCAAATGGAAGCTAATGACTTTATGAGAAATCAAGATGCTGTTAAGCAGATCCAAACAAATGAAAGATTAGAAGGCAATGTGAAATATCTCATGGGAAAAACCACTGACCTGGAAAATAGATCCAGGAGAGACAATTTAAAAATTATTGGACTACCTGAAAGCCATGATCAAAGAAAGAACCTAGAAATCACCCTTCAAGAAATTCTCAAGGAAAATTGCCCTGATGTTTTAGATCCAGAGGGCAAAATAGAGGTTGAAAGAATCCACAGAACACCTCCTGAAAAAGATCCCAAAAAGAAAACTCCCAGGAATATTATAGCCAGGTTCCAGAATCCCCAGATCAAGGAGAAAATACTACAAGCAGCCAGGAAGAAACAATTTCAATATTGTGGAAACACAATCAGAATAGCCCAGGACCTGGCAGCTTCTACACTGAGGGATCGAAGGGCATGGAATATGATATTCCAGAGGGCACAAAGAACTGGGAATGAACCCAAGGGTCACCTACCCAGCAAAACTGAGTATTTTCTTTCAGGGGAAAATATGGTCATTCAGTGGAATAGAGGACTTTCAAGCATTCTTGAGGAAAAAACCAGAATTGAATAGAAAATTTGACATCCAGACACAAGAAGGAAGAGATGCCTGAGAAGGTAATCAGGAAAAGAAATCAAAAGGAACTTATCAAAGTTGAACTATTTACATTCCTATATGGAAAAGCAATAACTGTGACTGATGATATCTTTCTCACTATGAAAATAATGGAAGAAGGGTGTGTGGTCATATGAATACATATGTGAATGTGTGTGTATATGGTTACAGTTATATATGGATAGAGAGCATAGGTTGAATTTGTTGTGAAGGGAGAATACTCAAGGGATGAAATTATGAGGTGAGAGAGGAAAGTGGCAAGAGGAGATGGGGAGAGACAGGGTAGGGTAAACTATCTCATGTAGAAGAAGCAAGGGGAAGTGGTTGCAAGGGAGGGGGAGAAAATAGGAAGGCAAAAAAGGCAAAACCACATTCTCATTGAATTTGGTTCAGGGAGAGAATGACATACATACTAAATGGGATATCTCAACCTGCAGCAGAATAGGGGGAAGGGGGATGAGAGGAGGGATGATGGATGGGAGGGCATCCTTGGGGGGAGGGGAGGTTGGAAGTACCCACTATAGAAGAGGGACAGGATCATGTAGGGAATGGACCAGGTGGGGGGTGGGATGAGTGGGAGGGAATTATAAGCAGCCTTGTACAATATATCTACTATGATAATGTTTTGCATAGCTAGACATGTACAACATATACTGAATTACTTATCTCCCCAGAGGGAATGGGTGACAAGGGAGGAAGGAAATGGATCTGAAATTCGAGGTCTTAACATTAAATGTTTCAAATATATATAAATACTATTATTAATACTCTTTTGCTTATAATTGGGAGATAAGATGTGCAGGCATTGGGACATAAAGATTCACCTTCCTCTAATGGAAAAGTCGAAGGGGGTATGGGAGAAGGTATGGGAGAGAGCAGATTGGAGGAAACGATATCTTGTGGGACTGCTATTCTGGGAGGTTGGGTAGGGGAATAACACGGGGGGGAAATGATTGTAACTCAAAATCTGGCGGAAATGAATGATGTAAAACAGAAGTTAATAAAGCATTTGTTTAAAAAAAAAACCTAGCCATGTGACCTTGGGCAAGTTACTTAACCCCAATTGCCCTCCAAAAAAGCAAAAAAAAAAAAAGCATTTTGATTTCATATTTATTTATCTTATTCTTTTTTTCTTCTTTGTCTAGCTTTTTTTTTCTTTTTCAAAACCAGGTGTAACATTCCATATTTAAATCAATGCAGCATTATATTTCTTAATCTCTTCTTAGTGCTTTGCATATTCTGCATTAAAATTTCAAATATAAATGTTACATATTCTAAGCTCTAATTCTTCTGTTGTGTTAGCTCAAATGACATTTGTATCTACAATAATGTAATGGAAATAAAGAGGAATTCGGATTGAATCCTGACTCTGCCACTTACTAATTTGTCACCTTGAACAAGTCATGTAACCTCTGTAGGCCTTGGTTTCCTCATCCAAAAATAAGGTTAATAGTATTAGGATTCCTCCACTAATCAAAGTTATTCATTTTATTTGTGTTTGCTCTGATCTAACTAGTTTCAGAGAGGTTTGTCACTAGGTTACATGCAAGATGCTAAAAGTTTTAACTGTAGTAATCCTTAAAAAAAAAATCTTTTTCAGTGAACAAATATCTATTTTCTCTTTCTCCCATCTCCCCACCCTCCATTAAAAAAAAAAAAGAAAACTCTTATAACCAATATTCATAGTGAAGCAAAACAAATTTCTACATTGGCTATATACACAAATGTGTATCTCAATCTATACCTCTGTGAGAAAGTTGGTAGCTTATTTCATTTTGGATCCCCTGGAATTATCATTGATCAGTGCATACTTTTTAAGTCCTTCAAAATTATTTAATTTAAAATGTTGTTCTTGTATAAATTGTTCTCTTGGTTTTGCTCAGTTCACTCTGCATCAGTTCATAGAAGTCTTCACAGGTTTCTTTTTCTTTTTTGAAAGAATTTATTACATGTTTTGCATGATTACACACATATAACCTTTATCAAATTGCTTGCCTTCTCAATGAGGAAAGGAGGAATGGCAGGAGAGAATTTAAAGCTCAAAATTGTAAAAATCAAAGGTTAAAATTGTTTTTACATGTAATTGGAAAAAATAAAATATTTTTAAATTTTAAAAAAGGACTTATATTTTATTAACACGAAAATGTTAAATATAAAATAATGTAAATATATATAATTATTTATAATAAATAATAAAATGTGTTTTATAAGATAACACATAACAATATTATGTATTAGACAGACTCATTTTTGTGTGAAGTTTCTTAAAATATATTATCTTTTATAACATTGCTATTTATAATCATTTAAAAAATTTTTTTCTTTCAATAATCTATCTTTTCCACTTCTCTAGAAAAAAGAAAGAAAAGAAAGGAAAGGGGAGGATAGGAGAGGGGAAAAAACCCTCAATACATAACCAAATAATAATCTAGCAAAACAAATTCCCACATTATCCATGTCCAAAAATGTTTGTCTCTTTTTGCAAATAAGTTTACTACCATTTTGGCAGAAGATGAGTAGGCATGTTTTCAAAATCTTCATTCTTTTGGATTCATGGTTTATCATTGTGTTCATTAGCATTATAAAGTCTTTCAAAGTTGTTTTCCTTCATAATGTTATCATTGTATAAATTATTCTAGTTTTTCTCACTTTTCTCTACATCAGTTCATATTTTCCCAGTTTCCACTGAAACCGTGTTTTTTGTAATTTCTTATTCCTCTCAGGTTTGTCTGAAACCATCCACTTCATATTTTCCATAACACAATAATATTCCATTATATTAATATTCCATAATTTGTTCAAACATTTCTTAATTGATGAGTTCTTTGCCACACACACACCCTCCCCCACAAATGCTACTATAAATATTTTTGTACCCATGGTTCCTTTTCCTTTTTCCTTTTTTTTTAATACAAGCTTAGAAATGGTATGACTGAGTCAAGGAATATTTACAGTTTGACAACTTTTGGGAAATACGTTCATATTGCTTCCCAGAATGGCTGTACCAATTCACATCTCCATCAATAATGCATTAGTGTGTCTGTTTTCCTAGTAGTCCATCCAACATTTGGCATTTCCCCTTTTGGTCAACTTTGCTAATCTGATGGGTATGAGATAGAACATCAGAGTTATTATAATTGCATTTCTCTAATTATTGATGACTTGAAACATTTTTCATATGGTTATTGGTAGCTTGAGTTTCTTTCTTAGAATACTGTCTATTCATATCCTTTGACCATTTATCAGTTGGCTTTTAGTCTTATAAATTTGAATAATTTCTTTACATATCTAGAAATATTTTTTTTTATCAGAGAAAGCTGCTACAAGGATTTTCCCCCCAGTTACCTGCCTGCCATTTATTTATAGCTGTATGTGTGTGTGTGTGTGTGTGTGTGTGTATGTGCGCACTCACATGCACAAGCGAGCGTATGTGTGCATGTGTGGGCATGCATGTGTATGCATGTATGGACATGTGAGAAACCTCATGATTTTATGAACAGGTAGATCCCAGTTAGTGTGAACAATGAACTCCTTGAATTTATTTGAATTTGTACTCTTTGGAGTTTTAAAATATGTAAAATATGGTAACTGATTCCAGCCCTGTGGAAATATACAATGTGAATTTGAATGATGCCACCATTTCAGGGATATTCATTATTTACATTAATCAGGACCTGGCTATAATCAAAACTGTCCATGGTCCTCTTTAGCCCTTGTTTACTCATGAACCTTTCCCCTATCCAAAGATTTAAAGGCAATTTCTTCCTTGCTCCTCTAATTTGCTTATGGTGTCACCTTTTATATCTAAGCAATATATCCACTTAGGACTTATCTTAGTATATAGTATGAGATGTTAGCCAATACCTAGTCTCTGCCAAACTGCTTTGTAGTTTTCCCACAGTTTTTGTTCAACAATGAGTTCTTACTCCAATAGCTAGTTATTTGGATTTAACAAACACTGGGCTACTGTGTTCATTTGCTTCTGTATGTTATAAATCTAGGCTATTCTATTGATTAACCTTTATTTATTTTTTTTAGAATAACAAAACAAATCTTACTAAATAAAACATAAGATTTATAGAAGTTTCTAGACAAACCATACAAAATGGTCAAAAGCCATACAAATGGTCTACACTTGACAGCACAATCATGATATTGGTGAGGGCTAAGATGCTTAATGTTCCTATTTTTGTTTAAACAACCTAGCTTGTCCATTTACAGTGTCTAAGGAGTTAGACTTGGCTAGAGGGCATATTCTAAAGTACAGCTAAACTCTATTTCTTAACCAGTATGTAATCATCTTGATAATTATTGCTTTGTAGTATAGTCTGAGATCTGGCACTAGTAGAGATCCTTCCTTCATGCTTTTTTCATTATTTCACTGGATATTCTTGATTTTTCCCCCTCTAAAGGAGCATAATTTTTATTTCTTAGCCCCATAATATAATCCTTTAGCAGTTTTATTGGTATGGAATTAAATAAGCAATTTAATTTAAGTACTAGTGTCATTTTTGTGATGATGGCTCAGCCTACCTATAAAAAAATAAATACTTCTCCAATTATTTAGGTTTTTCTTCATTTTTGTAAAAAGTGTTTTGTAGCTATATTTGTATAGTTCCTATGTGCATTGACTCCCAAGTATTTTATATATTCCATGACTATTTAAAATCAAAATGTCTGTCTCTTTCTGTTAGATTTTGCTGGTAATATTCAGAAATCCTCATGATTAAAGTGTATTTGTTTTATATTCTGCAACTTTGCCAGAATTATTGTTTTAATTAAGTTTTAGTTAACTCTTAAGGTTCTCTAAGAAAATTATCATGTTATCTGCAAAAAGTGATCATTTTATTTCCTCTTTACCTATGTGTATTCTCTCAATTTCTTTTTCTTGCTAGTGTTTCTAGCATTTAATAAAGCAGTAGTGGCAATCATGAATATCCTTACTTTACCACTGATCTTATTGGAAAGATCTCTAGTTTATTCCTGTTACATAAAATACTGAATCTTGGTTTTAAAAAGATACTTCTTGGGGTGGCTAGGTGGGGCAGTGAGTAAGAGTGCCAGCCTTGGATGACCCGAGATCAGATCTGGCCTCAGAAAATGAGCACCCACACATAAATAATGACTGGCCATGTAACCTTGAGCAAGTTACTTAAACCCAATTGCTTAAAAAAAAAATACTTCTTATCATATTAGGCAAAGGCACATTTATTCCTTTGTTACCTAGAGTTTTTAATGGGGATGTGTGTTATATCTTCTGAAAGGAATTTTCTGCAACAATTCACATAATCATTTGATTTTTTTGTCATTCTTGTTACTAATATGGTCTACTATTTTTATATAGTTTTCCTGCTATTGAACCAACCTTGCATTTCTGATATAAATCTAGCATAGGCATAGTACATAATCTTTATGACATATTGCTCTAACCTCTTAGCTAATACTTTATTTGGAAATTTTTTACCTCAATGTTCACTAGGGATATTGATCTATAGCTTTTTTCCTTCTTTCTTTGAACACCATATTTGTATCAAAGAAGGAATTTGGTAGGATCTCTTCTTTTCCTATCTTTTCAAATAGTTTGTATAATCTAGGAACTAACTGTTCTTTAAATGCTTGATAGAAATAGCTGGTAAATCCAGTTGGTCCCAGGGTTTTTTCTTTGGGAGCTCAGTCATAGCAACTCTCCCAAGCTATCTGTCCACTAAACTCTAAAGTTAGTAAAAATATCTTTGAAATACTGAAGTGATGTCTTTCTTACTTACCTCACAGGGTTGTTGTAAAGGAAGAATTTTGCAAAACATAAAGATATATGTTTTAGAATAGAAATTGGAATTGTTATAATTATTGTGAAGTCTTTGAAGACCTTTAGCTTTTTAAGTGATCCCATAAAAGTGAGCTTGTCATGCAGAGAAAATAGGTCTCAGAGTTAGGAAAAAGTGAATTCAAGTCCTACTTTTGACTTCTGCTAGCTTTGTGACCCGAGCAATTTACCTAGCCTCTCAATGCCCCAGGCAGCACTCTGAGACTAGAAATTATGAGTATATGGAGAGCTTTGGTAGAGGGAGCTTTTTCAAGGAGAGATGAAAAATTGACTGTGACAGGTTAATATTAAAAATATGTATATCCTATTCCAATTTCTTCTATTTTTTGTAGGTTTTATGAGGAAATCTGATGAAATTCTGAAAGTTCTTTTTTGATATATGATTTCTTCTTTTTGGTGGTTTCAAACTTTTTTCCCCCCTTGATTGCAGTAGTTTTAAAATTAAATGATGTGCACCTGTGCAAGATTAATTTTTAAGTTCTCCTTCTTGGAGTTCTGAGGAGTCTTCATATTTGTAGTCACTTGTTCTTGATAGTTCTAGTATGTTTTCTTTCTTTTAAAAAAAATAGCTTTTTGATACCTTTTGTTTTTCACATTACAACCAATTCTAGGAAGCTTACTTTCATCCTTTGCATTGAACTCTCCCATGAAGAAAAACGTAACATAGTGACCAAATCTGACAGTATCCATATTATTCTACCTAAATAGTTTTTCTCTTCTTTACCATAAGGAGTGAGGCATATTTCATTATCTAGTGTCCTTCAGGACAGTAACTGGCTTTTCAGGTACTTTTAATTTACATTGTCATAGTGTATATTGTGATTTTTTTCTGTTTATTTTAATTTTCATCAGTTCAGATAAATAGTCCCATATTTCTTTAAATTCCCTATATTTATCACTTCTTACAGCACAATAATATTCCATTATATTTATAAAACACAGCTTCTTCTACCATTTCTCCATTGGTGGGTACCTACTTTACTTCTAGTTCTTTGTTTACACAAAAGATACTGTTATGAATATTTTTTGGCATATCTGGCTCCTTTGTTTCTCTTTGACTTTCTTGGGGGTATATGCCCATTAGTTGCACAGCTAAATCCTTTGGATATTTTAATAATTTTTCTTGCATGATTTAAAATTGATATCCAGAACAATTCAATTAATTCATATCTCCACTGACAATGCATTTGTTTGCCTGTCTTCCCCTAACACCATTACTATTTTGGGCTCTCTTTGTTGATGTGCAAGATGAAATGAAGTTTGATTTGTTTTTAATTTGCATTTTTCTTACTATTGGTTCAGAATTCAAATGGTAACTTATAATGGCAATTCTTCTTTTGAAAATTGTTCACCTTTTTTGGTAAGCCACAGAATGTTATCATTATTTATGGTGTTTTTCTTTGGTTTGTACACTGTGTTGCTGTTTCTAGAAATTGTTTCCCCCATACACACACATTTCTACTGCTAATTTTAGGGGTTACTGTGAAGGAAGATCCAGGATCTTTCACAACTTCTCCTTTTTTGTCTCCTCCTCCTCCTCCTTCTCTGTCTCCTGCTCCTCCTGTTCCTCCTCCTGTTCCTCCTCCTCCTTTCCTACTTATTTACACCTCCAGGGAAAACTAAGACAGGGAAGTGAGGATAAGCTGTACTTCTACTTCACTGATTTCAAATGTGGAAGTCAGTCACACCACACTGATCAATCAGAATCTTCTGGAGAGGGAAAAAAATTAGAAGAATCCTTCCTCTGTCAGAAACTTGTGTTTTTGTTTTCAAGGTGTCTTTTTAAAAAATGGTATATATATTTTTCCATTTCTACCTGAATAAATACACATCACAAAAACAATGACAAATGGTGTTGAACCTAGCAAGACTACATGTTTTCTTTATATTTACTGTGTTGCTCCCCTAGCTAAACTTCTTTGGAAAAATTGACTAAAACCATACCTATAATTTTTTACTCCCTACTTTCTTTTCAACCCACTGTAATCTGGCTTCTTTCCCACTGCATTAAAGTTGATCGCTCAGATCACCAGTTACACACAAAATAGAAGAGTCTTTTTAAAGGATTCTTCATCTTTGACCTCTCTGAAACGTTTGATGCTAGCCCTCATCTCCTCACTTGCCTTCAGATATCACATGTTCCTCTCCCTCTTGCCTCTCTCATCTCTTTCTTTATTGCCTTTGCTTGCTCTTCCTGTAGCATTGGTGTCCCTTATATAATTTCTTTCTACTACTTCTATTTGTATTTCTATACATTCTTTCTCTGTTAATTTCATTCAATCCCATGGTGTCAACAAGCACTCTCAACTCAGATAACTCTCAGATTTGGATCTCCATCCCTGAACTCACTTTCAATTTTAAGATATACATGTCCACATGTCTACAGGATCCCGCTGGCACCTAAATCTCACCATCTCCAAAATATAGCTTATGAAACCTCCCCCTAAATTTGTCCTTCCTCTGACTTTGCTATTTCTGTCCATAACACTACAAACTTAACCTGTCTCTAATGTTCAAAACTTTGAGATTATCTTTGACCTTCCTCTCACTTTTCATATCCAGTCAATTATTAAGTCTTTTCAATTCTACTTGTACATTTCTCACATCTGTCCTCTCCTTATTCCCATTGTCATCATCCTAGCATATGGGCCTTTCTTACCATTCATCTGCATAAGGCAATAGGCTTCTATCAGGTCCAATCTATCTTTTATGCTACTGTAAGAACACTCATTTTTATGCATGGTCTGCTCATGTCTCTCCCCAACTCAAAAATGTTCAATTGTTTCACATTACTACTACTACTACTAAGGAAAATTCAGATTCCTTTTCTTGGCATTGGAGACCCTCTATAATCTGATATTAGCCTTTTATCCCCCCAGCCTTATTTCATATTCTTTTCCTTCCAATCAGTCTTTAGCCTAACTGTGCTTCTCAACACTGTTATATGCATTCTGCTCCACGGTTCCCCTTACCTAGAATGTCATTTATTTTCCCCTTTGGCTATTGAAATCCTAGCCATCCTTTGGTTGGTTGGTTGTTGTTCATTGTTTTCAAAGAGGACCAAAATGACATCACTATGTTGGGGTCAAAGTACAGTGTGTCCAACTGTGGTTGATCAGACCAAAACAAGCTTGGAAGGCTTTACCACAGAATATCTGGAGTGGAGATGGCTCTAAATTTGTGCATCTCCTGTTTCTTTTAAGCTACTGCAGTTCTGCTTTGCTCATAGAATACAATGTCATGCTGAGTGGTCCTGTGGCTGTCTCCCACATCTCACAATTGATTCCTAAGTTCTTCAGAGTGTCCTTGTATCACTTCTTCTGACTTCCATTGAGCACTTGCTTGTGTGAGTTCTCTGTAAAATAGTCTTTTAGGCAAAAGTACTTTTGTCATTCAAATGACATGACTGACCCTTTGGAGTTGTACTCTGTGCAGCAGAGTTTGAATGCTTAGCAGTTCACCTCAAGAAAGAATGTCAGTGTACCTTATCTTGTCAGGTGATCTTCAGAATCTTCCCAAGACAATTCAGATGAAAGCAATTCAGTTTTCTGGCATGGTGCTGGTATATTGTATGGCTTCACAGGCATACAGCAATGAGGTCAGCATAACAGCTCTGTGGATCTTTAGTCTGGTAGTCAATCTAATAATTCTTCTCTCCCATACTTTTCCTTTGGAGCCTCCCAAACACTAAGCCATCCTTTAAAGCCCAACTCAAGTGTCAATTTCTCTGTTAAGTGCTCCTTAATCCCTCCTTGTCAGTAAATACTTAGTCTCCTACTGTACTCTAAGTTCCATGACACCTTAGTTTTTTTCTCTTAATCTTGTCCCCTTCAGTGATAATAGACATTCTGACTTCAGTTTGTCACCCTTTTAATCTAAATTTTATATTTTCCCCAGAATCCACCACAGTCTTCTGTACATAGTAGTTACTTAATAAATGCTTTTAAAATAAATGAATATAAATTGTTAAGTGGGTTTTGTCTGTGTGTTATTGTGTTCTTAAAACAAATCCTTTTGTAGTCTGTAATAAGGATAAAAGCTTTCACTCAAGTAAACCATTAGGTGGAGAGAAAAAAAATCACAGGCACAACCTACCAATCAATTTATACTACCCTTTCAAAATCATTATCACCATTATCTACTGTTCCCTAAGACCCACTTCCTCACTTTTCAGTGACTTTTTTCCCTCTCTATCTTGTCCTCTGTTATAATTATAGATACTCTGACCTCACAGTTCCTCACCCTTCTTGACTTTACTGACCTTCATCTCCACCTGCTCCACATTATTCAGTTACTAATACAACCACTCCTTGGGCTTATTCATCACACAGGATTTCTCCACCTACCAGTCTCTCTCAGACTTGTTGCTCTCCCTTTCCAACTACAACCTTTACACTAGTTGAAACTACTCTTGTTTTCCCTAAAGGAACTTCAGTCATTCAAATCTTCTTACTTCATTTTGTCCACAAACTCTCTTCTTGTTATATTCAGGACTAACCCTAGAAGGGACCCAGTGCAAACTACTATATATGTGGCATTACCTTCCATCCCCCAATTTTCCTCACAACCTGTAACATTTTAATGGAATATTTTTGAAATGAACATCAATAATAGGGTTAAAGCATAGGAAACCCACAAAAGGGCAGCCTTTGTTTCTCCCACCAGAAAGTAGTGCTTCCTTACAAATTACATTGTATTTATTTTATATGTATGTTTATGTGTAGATATTTTCTCCCTTAGCTTGTAAGCAACTTAAGGTGTAAGACTACTTGGATTTTCTTTTTGTATATCAAGAGCCTATCATAATGACTGGTAAATAAGTGGTTGCTTAATCAGTGCTTGTTCACTTATTAGGAATAGCGTAGAAAGAAGAAAGCATTTAATGATGGTGGGGACAGTCAATCAATCAACAGGCATTTATTAAGCCCATGCAATGACCATGCACAGTGCTGAGTACTAGGTATAGAAATAAACAAAGCAAAAACATACAAAAAAACCCAAAACAATCCTTTTCAAGGAGCTCAGTTTAATGGTAGAGACAACATACACATAACTATGTACAAACAAGATATATGCAGGATAAGTTAGAGATGATTCACAGAAGAAAGTCACTAGCTTTATGGAGTATAAAGAATGACTTATTGCAGAATGTGGTATTTGACCTTAGACTTAAGAGAAGTTGATAAAACCAGGAGGCAAAAAAAAGAAAAAAATTTTAAAAAGGGGCAGCTAGGTGGTGCAGTGAGTAAAGTGCCCGTCCGGGAGTCAGAAGGACCTGAGTTTGGATCCGGCGTCAGATACATAACACACACCAAAAAAAACTAGCCATGTGACCTTGGGCAAGTCACTTAACCCCAATTGCCCTCCAAAAAACAAAAAATTAAAAAATAAAAAAAAAATAAAACCAGGAGGCAGAGATGAAGAGGTAGAGAATTCCAGACATAGGTGACATCCAGTGAAAATTCCTGGAGCTAGAGTAGCTTGTGCAAGAATCAGCAAGGAGACCAGTGTCAATGAATTGTAGAGTATGTGGAAGGGAGGAAGGTGTAAGAAGACCCAAAATGTGGAGGAGGGGAGCAGGTTATAAAGTGAAAGATTTTATATTTGATCCTTCTGGAGCTGATAGAGAACCAGTAGAGTTTATTGTATTTATTAGACCTGTACTTTAGGAATATCAATTTGATAGCAAAGTGGATGATGGACAGGAGTGGGGAGAGACTTGAGGCAGAGAAACCAATCAGAAAGTCATATAGGCAAGATTCAAATCCAGACCTTTCTGACTCTGAGTCTAGAAGCCTTTCAAGTACATTCTGTTGCTTGATCACAGATTAGATAAGAGGAGTGAAAGTTGAAAATGACACTTGGATTGTGATTCTGGGTGACTAGGAGGATAGTGGTAACCCCCACAGTAATAGGAAATGGAGGTTTCTTGGGGGAAGAAGAATGAGTTCACTTTTGGATATGTTGAGTTTAAGATGTCTACAGGACATTCAGTTCAAGATGATCAGCAGTAGAAATTTGAGTTTGGAGATTAGGAGAAAAACTGGGTAGATCAAGCCTGGGGAATGCCAATAATTAGGGAATGGAAAGAGGAGGAGAAAGAGGCAAAAAAAGTGAAGAATCAGGTGTTGAATCAAACTAAAATGATATAATGTCACAGAAACCAAGAGAGCAGAATTTCTGTAAGAAGGGGGTTGTCAACTGTAAAAAGAGATGTAAGTAAAGATCAAGGAAAAGGAAGACAATTAGATATTGTAGTGAAACGTTTAAAGTCTGGCATAACTCACATATGCATATTTGAACTACATTTAGTATTGTTACTTTTTTTTGTTAATATTTCTTGGTAATTGTTTCATAATAATGAACTAGGTGCTGTGCAGAAGCAATGGGGGGTACTTGAAAGGCTTCTTGACTTGGGGTAAGAAAGATGTGGGTTTGAATCCTTCCTCTGGTACCTAGTTGTGTCTCTTAATCTTGAGTCTTAGTTTCCTAAATAGTAAAAAAGAGATAATGATAGCTATAGTATCTACCTATCAGGGCTTTTGTCGGGCTCAAATGAGATAGCAGTAAAACACTTGCAAATCTTAAACCACTTTACAATTGTCCACTATTAATCCAAAGGTCTCTCAACATGGTTACAAACAGTTCAGTGGTTCCATGGATCCTGGGTTGAGGGAGGGGAGGGAGCATAAGGAAGAGATGATGTTATTACAAGGGGTCCACAAACCCATATGTGCAAAAAGAATTGTGATATTTATTTTTATGTAGCACCAATGAAATATGCAATGTGAATAATGAGTTTCGTATAGAAAGCTTTATGTTACCAACATAATCACTTTGCATAATAGGGAAAAATTATTTAAGACCAATCTTCAAAAGCACTTTCCTGACTCCTCACTACATAGTCATTCTGAGTACCCGGAACTATCTTCTTATTGCTGCATAGTAATGCCTTTTCCTGAAGTCTTTTCCCACTACTTATACCTGTGAAAGTAGATTTTCTGTACTTGGTGCATTAATCTGAATAACTGAAACAAGCTAGTGCTGCAACCAGATCTAAGGGTGGAATTTTCTTCCCTTTAACCAGAACTCCAAATCATGAAAGCTACAAAACACCACCAATGGTTCATTCAGTAATTAAGTAAGCAAGGTGAACATGGTACTCTATCTCTTGCCTCCATGCATTTTCACTGGTCCTTCCTGCCTAGAATGCTCTGCCTCTACTCAGCTCTGCCTCTTGATTCTTCTAGCTTCCTACTAGATTTAGCTCAAATTCTCTCTGACTTTTCCTAGCTACCACAGCTGCTAATGCTTCCCCTTTCCAATGACCTGTCTACTCTGTTTGTATGCACCCAGATATTTACATGTTGACTTCCCATCAGAATGTGAACTCCCAGAGAGGAGGGACTTGTTTTGCCTTTCATCACACTACTAGCCCTTAGCATCAGCTCTGCCATAATAAACACTTATTGATTGACTGACTGACTAAGTATTCAGTATCCTAAACAAGTAGATGTTTCTTCTGTAAACAAAATATATCTCATATGTACAGGATTACTATTTTTCAAGTCTATATAGATGCTGTAGAATAAAATACACTTATTTAAAAGTGTTACAGAATTCATAGTTACCTTTAAACATATATTTAGTCAGTTGGCAGATATTAAGAAAAACCATTATCGGGAAACGAGGGGGGAGGTCACAAAGTTTTTTTTATGTTAAAAAGAAGCTCACATACTTGAATAGAAGGGGGATCACTGATTTAGTTAAAAGCTGAAAGAGAAAAAAGAGTCGAAGACTACTTCTCCTCAGAGACAAAGAAAAGCTAAACAAAACAGAGAACATTTTGGTACAGATTAATTGACAAGGAGTCCCTAACACAGAAACTGAGATTATGAAGAGCTATATGCCTCCAGAATTTCCTTGGGATATTGGCTGGAGATGGAAAGAGATGACCTGAGAGGGGAAGAACTGCAAAAATAGTGGCTAACTCTTTCCATAGAGGAAAAAAAGAGCTAAACTGAGATGATTCAGTAGGACAAATTGGTTGGGTTTGTTTGTTTGTTTGTTTGTTTTTAGTGTATTTATCAAGTTTGAACTCAAGGGAGAGATCCATTTATCTTAGGGTCAAGAACTAACCTGGAGTTCTTTACTCTCTTCTGGCTACCATTAACACTTTTACTTGTATACATGATTAACACTGTGGATTATAAACAGCCTTGAGAGCAAAGACTTGAGCTGGTGTTTATTCCTGGACCTGAGGTATAGGATGACCTGGGAAAGAACTGGGCTCACGAACTGATTTTGGTGATTCTAGCTATGTGACCATGGACTAGTCACTTAACTTCTCATTGTCCTAAGCAAACCTCTAAGCCTATGCTATTGGTGGAAAGAGTTTCTGTACTAGGATTTCTCTACAGAGATGAAACCATAGGGCTGATCCCAAATCACTAGTATCTAGCATAGTATCTAGTAAATGGCAAGTACTTAAATAGTCAATGAATTGATTTGACTTTTTATAATATTTATAATAATATTTCATTTTTCCTAAGGAGTTGTTAGAAGTTGTTATTGATAACCTATGTGTGGGGCTTATAGAATTTTTGTGATCTCACCAATTTCTAGGGACATTTTATTAATAAAGATGCAGAATGAGACATATTTTTGGACATTGCCAACATGAGAATTTGTTTTGCTTAACTCTTTGTTTATTTGTTATAAAGGTTTTGTTTTTCTTTCTCCAGAATGGGAGAGGGAAAGAAATAAATGCTTGTTAATTGAAAAACTAAAATGTTTTTTAAAAACCATTTTAGGAGTCTCGTGCTTGGGGCAGCTAGGTGTTGCAGTGAGTAGAGCATCGGCCCTGGAGTCAGAAGGACCTGAGTTCGGTTCCGGCCTCAGACACTTAACACACACACACACACACACACACACACACACACACACACACACACACACAAAGAACCTAGCCGTGAGACCTTGGGCAAGTTACTTAACCCCAATAGCCCTCCAAAAAAAAGAGTCTCATGCTCTACTGACTAAGCTAGTGGGCTCCTTTAAAAATCATTTTATCAATTTGTCTCTGAAAATCGGTGTAGCCCTCAGGATTTTTTTTTAAGAAGAGTGAAGAAAAGAAAGTGAAAGAAGGAAAGGTTGAAAAAAAGTAAAAGGAAGAAATGAAGAAGAAAGGTGAAAGACAGACAAAAGAAGAGAGAGAGAGAGTGAGAAAGAGAGAGAGAGAGTGAGAGAAAGAGAGAGTGAGAAAGAGAGAGAGAGAGAGAGAGAGAGAGAGAGAGATCCCCTCCATCTCCCCTTTCAACAGACTGCCCAACTTCAACTTCATTGAAATTGGGACAGCCTTTGATAGGATTTCTCATAGGGGCCTCCAACTAGGCCAGCAGGGCCAATGACAAGGACCCTAAGTTGCTCCAATGTAGCTTTATGAAGTCTGAAATAATTCATAGTATTAATACACTAATTTAATATTACAAATAAGATCCTAAACTGCAGGTATATGACTTCTCAAGTAGTAAGCTGTTTAATCTTGATACCCTGAAGGACATGATTTCACCCCAATGGTAAGGATAGTGCTCCCAAGATGGTGTTTTTCTTGCTCTGCTTACAATGGTGAAATGCCATCTTGAATATCTGTTTTATTTTCTCTGACTTTCTGTAGGCTCAAGCCTATACTTTAAAAAATTATAATCTGAACACCTACTCTCTGTGCACTCTGTAGAGCAAGGGAAGCTATGGAATTACTATAATTCAGTCCTCTCAGGAATTCCCTGCCTATCTTGCTCTGCCAAAACTTCAATTTGCTAATCTTCAGGATTTAGTGAAACCTGTCTTTTTAAGTTGGCTGTCCCTAATGATGTGGCTATTTGCAGCTAATGTTTGCATAACAAACCATGCTATTTAACTTGCTGCCAAGTAGTCTTTTTATTTTGCCACTGTGGTGTGATAGAAGGATAGCTAACCAGGGAGTCAAGAGGCCTGGATTCAGATTTTTCTTCTACCCTTTGTGCTGTGATACCGAACCATAACTAGAATTCTGATGTCTGAGCAAAATCAATTGAGTAGGCAGTGGTAGGAGTGAGGACCCAGAGAACCCCTATTAATTAGATATAGTCTTGCTGGGAAAAGAAAACCCCCATCCTTGCCCAGTCCCCTAGGATGAAGTGAACATAGGGGGCAGGGGAAAAAAAGGAGCCCCAAATATCAGCACCCTGGGGAAAAAGTTCCAATTGCCTTTCTCTAGTTGTGATTCTGCTATAACTTTGCAAAATCCATTCCTCATCTGTAGGTCATATCTAAAGTTCTTTCTGATTCTAAGAATCCAAGATATAACTTTGTCTTACTTTAATTATACTTGGAGACAGCATAATCTACTGAGAAAAACAAAACAAAACATTGAACTTAAAGTCAGAAAGACCTAAATTTAAGTCCTGCCTTGACTATTTACTAGCTGTGTGACTTTGGTCTCATTACTTTACTTCTCTAGTTGACTGTTAGTTAATTATGACTTTCCTCATTCCCAAAATGAGGGGTATCAGATGGATGATTTCATAGGTCCCTTCTAACTATACGATTAAGTGATTTTAGAGCTGATATAAGGATTAAGTGAGAATGTAAATAAAGAGCCTCCTAACTGTAAGTTGCTATACAAATGTGAATTGTTATCATTATGGATAATTGCTTTTTTACATAATTCATGCAAAAGGAGTTTCTAATTGCTAACATTTTTGCAAGAACATGGACAAGCTAGAGCATATATAGAGGATGTGAGGAGACTTGAAGCCAGGGCATATGAGGATCAGTTATACGCATTGAGAATATTTCACTTGAAAAAAGAGAAAATGAATTGGAGGTAGGGTTGGGAGGTGGGGGTTTAGGCTTTAATAGCTGTCTACTGTATTTGAAGGGCTATCATGAGGAAAAAAGCTTAAATGTATTTTTCTTGGCCTTGAAAGGCACAACTAGAAATCATGGGAAGAAGTTTCAGGTAGTGGATAGAATACTGGATTTGGCATCAGAGAGACCTGGGTTCAAATGCTATTTCCTATGCTTACTAGCTGCATTACTCTGGGAAAGTCACTTAAGCCCTCTTGGCATTAGTTTCTTCACCTGCAAAATGCAGATAATAATAGCATCTACTTTGCAGGGTTTTTGTGAAGATTAAGTGACATAATATATATGTCAAGTATTTTCTCACCTTTAAGTACTACATGTTAGTTGTGAAGAAGAGGAAGAAGAAGAAGGGGAAGAAGGGGAAGAAGAAGAGGAAGAAGAAGAAGAGGAAGAAGAAGAAGAAGAAGAAGAAGAAGAAGAAGAAGATGATGATGATGATATAGGGGAAAGCTTTCTGCTACTTAGGATTATTAATAGTAGGATGAGCTACATTGAAAAGTAGTGAAATCTCCATCATTGCATTTCTTCAAGATATTCTAGATGGGATTCATAGTATTATAGATTTAGAGCTGAAAAATACCTTAAGATCATCAAATCCAATATTCTCATTTAACAGATGCATAAACCAATGACCCTATGACTTTCTTAGCGTTGCACAGCTAATAAGTGACACTGATAGAATTTTCAGTCAGGTCCTCTGGCTCCAGGTTCTTCCCCACCATACCATGCTATTTGCCAGATATTGTAGCCTCAAAATTGACTTAGACTAGATAACTTTGAGTTTCCTTTCAAGTCTACAGTCCTTGACTTAATATTTGATCTATCCAATGAATGACCATGAAATTAAAAAAAAAGAGAGAGATTTGCAGTTTCAGAAACATATTCCATACAGTTCAGTGTCTCCTCCCTTCTGATCCTCTACCACCATCACAGTGGTTATCTTTTTCTTCTTCTTTATAAGAGGTCAAGGACTCTAAACATTTGTCTTTAATCAGTCTTGCACCTAAATGAGTAAGGTAGTCATATATCCAGGTTACAGTCTCTTTATTGGTAGAAAGGATGGTCGAATGGGGAAGTACTACAAAGACACAGCTGAAGGGTGTGATGGAATGAGGCTTTCCTGGACACTCTTCTTCCTCTGCTTTCAGTGAACCACAGCTGAATTTCTGGGTCCTGTGTGTGGGAGTTGAACAAGAGTAGCTTGCTAATCCCCATAAACCTATTTTCCTTTTGGCTAAATTTTATATTTGTCTACTGTCTTGGAAAATCTAAGAGTTTTAAACACTCACATAGCTAATTTCCTCCTCTTTTTAATTCATGTCTTAGGTGACCCCTTTTTGAGCTGTTGACTTGTGAAATTCCTCTAGGCTCTAAACCTATGATCCCTAGATGAGCATCACAGAACTGAATGAAATGAGGAAACCAGCTGGTTTCAGAAATACCTGGCTCCTCCTCCTCTTTGACTCTTCTGAAACTGACCCCACCCCCTCACCCTCTAACCACGCAAAGCCACTCTACCTCCTGCCTTGCAGCCCATTAACCTCTCAGGTTTTCTTCTTGGCAATGGAGCATCCAAGACTAGGATATTATGGAATGGAATGTAAAAACACTTAATAAATACTGTATGTTAAGCACTGTGCTAAGTTCTGGGAATACGAATAGAAAATGAAGATAGTCCCCTCTCTTGAAGTACTCATATCCTAATTGGGGATCTAGTGCCTGCCCGACTCAGTATCTGGCATTCAGTTAAGCTTTTAATAAAGGCTTGTTGTTTGATTAAGACAACACACGTGTCATGTATAATGAGGGATTGACCAAACCCAAGCTTTTGGAGCTTGTCTAGCATGCCTGGCTAATGCAGTTACCTCCTCCCCCACTTAGTAGATTTGTGGGGAACCAGCTTCCAGAAAGCTGTGATGATATGGGATAGACAAGTCCTGCTTGCTAATTCAGAACAAGCTCAAGTATTCCGACTGTTTCTGGTTCCTTTACCATGTGGGGGGAAAAGAACCTTTAGATTAGCTGCTGCCCCACAACAGAGACTGCATTCAGTAGATGTTAAGTAGCAAAGGCATTTTCTCTTTCTTGCCAGGCTGTGTTTGAGTGAGATGGTGGCTACTGCAAGTCCATGGTAGGGGGCTGTGAGTGCATGGTCCTGCTGCTGATTATGTCTATGCTATGTTCCTCCTTTTCTGCTTTAGGACAGGATTACTGGAGACAAAATGGACTAGGCAGAACTTCGTGATATTCAAAGGATGAGAAGAACAAATGGTCAGATGTCTTAGAACTAGAGTCTAGGCCAGAGTTTACAGTCTACCAACACCATCCTAATGGGCAACTGGGACCAATCCCAGAGGTAGATGAGATGCTGGTGGGTCTAGCAGTTGCACTAAATTTGGAAGTGAGGGTATATTGTAGAAACTGCTTTAAGCTTGAGTCTACTCCAGGAAGCAAGATGGTATGGGGAATGTATGTATGTACCCTAGCATTTGGGGGAAATGTTTGCATTTCTCTACTTCCTGTTTTCTCAGTAAATATCCCTTTATAAAAGCTAAATGATGTTAATTGTTTAAATAAAACTGGAGTACTAATCACTGGGGATGGATCTGATTGGAATGAGAAGAACATTAAAGAAGAATTACCACCCCCACCCCCCCAAGTCCTTTGAATTCTTTGAAACTCTGAGGGGAAGATGTAGCCTTGTTCAGAAACCAGACTCATCTGTGAGGATGGAAGTTGGGAAAAGGATCCTCAGTGCTAATGAGAGCTACATATATTATACTAAATGCTGTATGAAGCATATACATACAGGTTTTCTTCAGGGGGTCTTTGATATTATAAAGACAAGATGAACTGAAACAAACATCTGTACTCTGTTTTTAAATTTTATTTTTTTTTAAAGACTGGGTCTCTCTGTCTTGGCCAGGCTGGAAATCCAGAGGCTGGTCACAGACCTGATCCTGCTAATGATCAGCATAGGAGTTTTAACCTGGTCCATTTCCAACCTGGGCCAGTTCACCCCTCCTTAGGCAATTTGGTGGCCTCCCTGCTCCTAAGGACTCACCATATAGTTGCTGAACTTACTGTGGACCCCTGATCTGCATAGCTCACTGCATCAGTTTTTTTTAAGTCTTCACATTTAATATGGTAAGTTTCAATTATCTAGAAAATCATTTATATGGAAAAGTTCATTGAACAGATAAATAATACTTCACTATATTTCTTTTGGAAGACTGTTGGGTGTGGTGGCAGTTTCTTCCTAGTTGTTTTATCTTTAGGTTCTGCTACCAGATGCTAGATAACTGAGTCCTTATTTTATATCACATAGGTACATAGCCTTCAAGGCCAAGAAAAAAAGTCTAAGGAAGAAGGAAGGAAGAAAGGAAGGAAGGAAGGAAAGTAAGAAAAGCAAGAAAAAGAAAGCAAGGAAGGAAGGAAGAGAGGAAGAGAGGAACTAGCTCAAATCCCACTTTCTACAGCAAGTTTTTCCTGGTTCCCCCAGTGGCTGACACCTTCTCCACCTAGCTGTTTACACTCCCCATTAGTATGTGAGAGTGCAGAGACAGTATTTGCCTTTCATTGTATCTACAGGCTTTAGCACAGTGCCTGGCACACCCAGAGCACTTATCAAATGATTGTTGACTGAGTGATGTTAATTGTAAATAATGCCTTCAAGTTAAAGTTCTATCCTTAATGTCACCTTTTGTAGACTATCTTGAAAGTTGTCCTTCCCAAGGGGATATAAGAGCCTAAATGGCAAATGTTTGGATTAATCAGATAACCTAGAAAAGATCTATTAATTAACCTCTTTACTTTCTCTTCTTTAATGTTTACCTTTTTTTTTTTTATACTCTGGGTGCTGCCCCATGCAGTTAGCCCTGCCCTGTTGCCTAGAAACAAAATCAAAGAGTGGATTGAAAGCAAAGAATCTTCCTCCTATCAGATTTCCAGACCTTTACAAAGTATAGGCATATACAGTACAGCACATTTCATTAGAGTGTATACTAAAGGAACTTTTTTTAAAAGGTAAACATTTTTGAATACTTAATCATAAAGGACATTCTTTTTATTCACCAAAATAAACTAACTAAACTTAACTAAGATGGTATTATACAACAATCCATACTTTAAAATTAAAAGGGAACATCATAAAAATAAAATGTAAAACTACCTTTCTATGGAGACATTAGTATGTGCCTGGATAAAACTGGATAATCCTATGGTAGCAATCTTCCTCTAAAGATCCTCTTCTCCATACCAGTTTGTCCAACTAGAAGGATAAAAGAAGTGAGATTCAGAAAATCTAGAAAACATGACAAAACAATTACCATAAATCCTAGTGCCTTCCCTTGACTCCTCCCTTAAGAGCTTCTTGGCTGAAGAACTACGTGCCTGTTCACACTACTTGGATGAGCTAGGAGAGACCAATTAAACCCTTCCAGTGAGAGAGAGCCACCAGGCCTTACTATCTGTCCCACTGCCATTCCTTCCAGGTCCTGGTCACTATTGTCTGACTTTCTGGTAAACCTTAAATACCCTTGGGCCTTATTATTCACTCTATTGCCATATCTTTAGGACTTATAGGCCTTTCCATCTGTCTTGCTGCTACATTTTAAAATTATGTTTTGTCTCTTCAGAGCTCCTCCTGTGAGCTCCCTAAGGCAAGGATGGACTTGATTTTTCCTTTTGTCTCCTTAGAGCTTAGCATGCTGTTTGGCACATAGTAAGTGGTTAATAAATGGTTTTCATTCATTCAAGTGCTTCTCTTATTAAACAAACCTGGTTTATGAAAATTCAAATATGTTAAATAGTTACTTTAAGAGGAAATTTGTTATTCAATTTATAAATAGATTTTTTTCAGTTTGCAAAAAGATTCACAATGGTATTCTAAAACAGTTTGGTACATTTAAAATTATTTTTGTGATAGATAACTCAGCTTACAATTTTTAGGAGCACATTTCATAAATTGAGGTATAGCTATGTACCTATGTGATATAAAATAAGGACTCAGTTATCTAGCATCTGGTAGCAGAACCTAAAGATAAAACAACTAGGAAGAAACTGCCACCACACCCAACAGTCTTCTGAAAGAAATATAGTGAAGTATTATTTATCTGTTCAATGAACTTTTCCACATAAATGATTTTCTAGATAATTGAAACTTACCATATTAAATGTGAAGACTTAAAAAAACTGATGCAGGGGGTGGAGCCAAGATGGCGGAGTAGAAACAGCTCATCCAAGCCTCTCTGCCCCCAGATTCCCCCCAAACTATGTAAAAGGGGACTCTGAACAACTTCTGGAGCCCCAGCACCCACAGAACAACACAGAGAAGCTAACAGGCCCAGCAGCCCTGCAGGAAGGGCACAATGGTCCAGGCCGGCAGACAGCAGGCCGGCCAATACAGGTCCACGAGGCCGAGGCTTTAGCCCCAGGGCGGCAGGGGCAGCCAACGCTGAGGAACTAAACCAGGCTGTGGCGACTCCAGAAATTATCAACATTGACATGCCTAGGACAAAGTAAGAGGTAAAGCGTACTAAGGACTGGGCCAGGAAGGCTACCTCCGGCTTGAACCTGAGGCGCTCCAGCTTCCAGCCTGCAATTCAGGGAGATCCAGCGATCAGTCTGTGGATAATTGCTCTTGCTTTAACCTCCCTGGATCTGGATTGTGATCTAGGGTGGAAGTTGTGGGTGGGTTTACAGCTTGACAGAAACGGAAGTTGCCCCCCACACGTTCGGGATGAAAATTCCTCTATCTGGCCTTAAAGCCATAGTGTGGCAACAAGCCCAAAAGTCAAGCAATTAAGTGGCAACATGCCAAGGCAAAGGAAACAGAAAAATGCAACCCTAGACTCCTATTTTGGGGGCATAGAGCGGGAAAAGGACTGTGAGGTCAGAAGTCCTGCTCCAAAAGCCCCAGGGGAAAACATGAGCGGGTTGCAGGCCATAGAGGACCTTAAGAAGGACTTTAAAAATCAAATAAGAGAAGTGGAGGAAAAATTGGAAAGAGAAAAGAGAAGGATGCAGGAAAAGTATGAAATGAGGGTCAACAGCCTGACTGAGGAAAACAACACCTTAAAAAATAGACTAACTCAAATGGGAAAGGAGGCCCAAAAGGGCAATGAGGAGAAGAATGCCTTAAAAAGTCGAATTTGCCAGATGGAAAAAGAATCTCAAAAGCTCACTGAGGAGATTCATTCCTTCAGAGTTAGACTGGAGCAAATGGAAGCTAATGACTTTATGAGAAATCAAGATGCTGTTAAGCAGATCCAAACAAATGAAAGATTAGAAGGCAATGTGAAATATCTCATGGGAAAAACCACTGACCTGGAAAATAGATCCAGGAGAGACAATTTAAAAATTATTGGACTACCTGAAAGCCATGATCAAAGAAAGAACCTAGAAATCACCCTTCAAGAAATTCTCAAGGAAAACTGCCCTGATGTTTTAGATCCAGAGGGCAAAATAGAGGTTGAAAGAATCCACAGATCACCTCCTGAAAAAGATCCCAAAAAGAAAACTCCCAGGAATATTATAGCCAGGTTCCAGAATCCCCAGATCAAGGAGAAAATACTACAAGCAGCCAGGAAGAAACAATTTCAATATTGTGGAAACACAATCAGAATAGCCCAGGACCTGGCAGCTTCTACACTGAGGGATCGAAGGGCATGGAATATGATATTCCAGAGGGCAAAAGAACTGGGAATGAACCCAAGGGTCACCTACCCAGCAAAACTGAGTATTTTGTTTCAGGGGAAAATATGGTCATTCAGTGGAATAGAGGACTTTCAAGCATTCTTGAGGAAAAAACCAGAATTGAATAGAAAATTTGACATCCAGACAAGAAGGAAGAGATGCCTGAGAAGGTAATCAGGGAAAAGAAATCAAAAGGAACTTATCAAAGTTGAACTATTTACATTCCTATATGGAAAAGCAATAACTGTGACTGATGATATCTTTCTCACTATGAAAATAATGGAAGAAGGGTGTGTGGTCATATGAATACATATGTGAATGTGTGTGTATATGGTTACAGTTATATATGGATAGAGGGCATAGGTTGAATTTGTTGGGAATGGAGAATACTCAAGGGATGAAATTATGAGGTGAGAGAGGAAAGTGGCAAGAGGAGATGGGGAGAGACAGGGTAGGGTAAACTATCCCATGTAGAAGAAGCAAGGGGAAGTGGTTGCAAAGGAGGGGGAGAATAAGGAAGGCTAAAAAGGCAAAACCACATTCACATTGAATTTGGTTCAGGGAGAAAATGACATACATACTAAAATGGGATATCTCAACCTGCAGCAAGATAGGGGAAGGGGGATGAGAGGAGGGATGATGGATGGGAGGGCATCCTTGGGGGGAGGGGAGGTTGGAAGTACCCACTATAGAAGAGGGACACGATCATGTAGGGAATGGACCAGGTGGGGGGTGGGATAGTGGGAGGGAATTATAAGCAACCCATACAATATATCTACTATGATAATGTTTTGCATAGCTAGACATGTACAACATATACTGAATTACCTATCTCCCAAGAGAGAATGGTGACAAGGAGGAAGAAATGGATCTGAAATTCGAGCTAACATTAAATGTTTCAAATATATATAAATACTATTATTAATACTCTTTGCTTGTAATAGGGAGATAAGATGTGCAGGCATTGGGACACAAAGACTCACCTTCCTCTAATGGAAAAGTCGATGGGGGTATGGGAGAAGGTATGGGAGAGAGCAGATTGGAGGAAGAGATATCTAGTGGGACTACTATTCTGGGCGGTTGGGTAGGGGAATAATGGGGGGAAAATGATTGTAACTCAAAATCTGGCAGAAATGAATGATGAAAACAGAAGTTAATAA